>JABFEB020000002.1:25948535-25967965 GCA_019775895.2 Stomatorhinus ivindoensis | reverse complement strand
GATTCCATCCATTTTTATTGTATCCCTCTCCTCTACTATGCATAATTGCAGATCCCCTCCTCTCCAGCTTCGAACTTTAATACCGTCATCGTTTCTCCTCTCCTCTCTCTCTCTCTGTCTAGCCACGTCCCTTCTGTCCCACTTTTGTGTCCCCCTTCTTGTTTAGTGCTGACTTTTCAGGGCTCACTCTTTCCAGTCCCTTCTCTCCCATTGGGAGGACATGTTCTCTGTCTCGTCCCCCACCTCGCATGCCTCTGCATCCCTCTCTGTCCTTCTTTGTCTTGCTCATACCTCACCCAGTTCCTCTTTCCTCTTTTGAGCCTAGCCGTCATCCCTCTGTTCCTTCCTACCTGGGCGAGCAGCTAAAATCAGGCTTGGTAGTTTGAATTAATCCCCCACTGAAATGAAAGTCAAATCCAGACTTGGAATTCACATTCGTATTGAAGCTCCAAGCAGATCCTGTGAATTCTCTGATATCCTAATAATACAGAGAGCCTGGCAGCTTGACCCGGTCAAAATTATAATATAATTGTTGTGATACCATGCAGTGAAAGACATGAAAATTTCGGGACTTAAAAGGATTTTTTTAAATGTTATAGAAGGATGAGATAATTGTCAGTACGTCTCAGATGCACACGTGCACACATGCACAGGTTTGTAATTATATTCCTTGTGGGGACTCTCCATTCATTTCTATCCCAACATGACAACCTTAACCCCTACCCAGCCCAAACCTTAATCATACGTAACCAAACTAAATACAAGATATTTCTCATTTTTACTTTTTTGATTGCAGTCACACATCTTTGTGGGAACATGAAAAATGGTCCCCACAACTTCAAAATAATAGATTTTTATTACATTATGGGGGGATGTAGTCCCCACAATGTAATATAAACATAATACTCACACACCTTGAACTTTACAGCGTCTGACTGTTCTACTCAGCCGTGCCCCTGTTCCTCAACCCCCCATGTCCTCATGTGGCAAAAAAGAGGGGGAAGTGGAAACAATTCATCCAAAATGCACCAGAGCACATCATGCATGCGCGGAGGAAGATGTGGGCGCGGAGATCACACCCCGCCTCCGCCTACGAGTGCTGACAGTGGAAGAGGGATACAAATAAAGAAACAAGCATCCACTGCAAGGGACTGGTGTTTAAATAAAAGCCTGTATGGAACTCAGGCTAAAAAAAAGTCACGTAAAATCATTTATAGACAGGCAGATTCTCATTCTACAGCTCTTTATTCTTTTCTTATTGAAATGGACTTTATTGACGTCACAGATGTGCTTCAGAAACACTTTTCTTCTCCATCGCTGTCTGTGTCTCTCTCTACAGTTTCTGTTATCTGTACTCTTAGATTATCCAGTTCATTTCATTCCATGTCCATTTTTTTTAGTTCTTTTTTGAGTTTCCATTTTCCCTCACCCTTTCCCAAGTCTGTCAATCATCCTTATGTCCTCCATTTCTCCCAATTTCTTCATCTTTGCTATCTCTTGTAGTTTGGCTTTGCCAATCCCTTGTCCTTGCTTATCATCACCTCCCTTCAGCTTCACATCTTGCCTCATCATTCATCATCACCTCCTTTCTGCTTCCTGTCGCATGCCCTTATTCATCATCACCTCCCTTCAGCTTCCTCTCTCCAGTTCCTCCTCACTCATTCATCACCTCCCTTCAGTTTCACGTCTTGCCTCCTCATCCATCATCCCTCTTTATTCATTACCTCCCTTCAACTTCCTCTCTCCTGTCCCCCTCGTCATTCATCAACCCCATTCAGCCATCTCTCCCCTGTCCCTCCTCATTCATCACTTCCCTTCAGCTTCACATCTTGCCTCTTCATCCAACATCCCTCTTTATTCATCACCTCCCTTCAGCTTCCAGCTTCCTGTCCCTTCTCCTCGTTCATCAACTCCTCTTAGGCTCCTCTTTTCTGCTCCTCTTCCTCTACCTTTAGCTTCCTCTCTCGCCTCCTCCTACCTCAGCTTCCTCCTTGCTGTCTCTCCATGTCCCTCACTTCTGCTCAGCTTGTCCTCTTCCTTCCTGTGGGACTGCACCTTCCTCTGGCCCTTCTACCTTGCTCTTGGAACAGATAAATATGGCACCCATAGGAAGGCCTTCAGTGTGGCAGAGTGAGAAGCTTGTCAGGCACAGCGTGAGTTCTGTTCATTCTACATATTGTCCACTCCCAAATCTTCATGCTTGCTTCAGCAATTTGAAGCAAGTCTATTTCTTAAAGGGACAGTAGCACCATCTTAAGAGCACAATGTAATCCCCTACAGCCGAAAACCCCAAGCATCAAAGCTAGCTTCTAAACCATTAGTCCCAGGTTCCACTTTAAACAGCATTCAGAGTGGGTTTATAATTTCAGAATAAATGTTAGAGAGGCATGTGGAGTGAGCTGCACAATAAAAACGGGGAAAAACTAAGTAGCAAGTAGCCATTTTAGGGGGATTGGCAAAGCCGACAGAACAGCTTGTAATATCAGTGTTGTGGCATAGACACGACCTCCACATGACCAGGAGAAATGATGATCAGGTGGGAGACAGCCATCCTCCCATGATACCCCCCCCCAAAAAAACACACAGCGACAGTGAAAGGGGCGTGCCATCCCATAATGACGCACGGGAAGCCCTGGATGCAGAAACGGAGTCACAAACCACACGCCAAAGTGTGCAAACACCCCATGTTTTGTTACAGGATGCTGGTTAACTGGCACCTCACCTCCCATTCGCTGCCCGGGACTCAGAGTCAGTGACAAATGAGCAATATGTCACAGCAAATCGTACGACGTCGTTTCGACATTGGGGGAGACGTCGGCTGAAATGTGAAATAGGGATGAGTATAATGTACACACCCAGCTGCAGTTATACCAAAGGATCACAGGAATAGAAACGCTAAATGAGTGATACCTGTGGTAGAGAAGGTGCACACTGCTGATTCTGTGCATGGCGTGTGCACAGCAAAGTCAGAATAGCTCCCGAATTAAATGATAATCATTATCACACATAAATGTGTGGCGAGCCATGTGACAGGAGCACAGCTGCATGGCCACCGCATAGACACCCGAATCACACCCAGACACACACAACTGCATGGGCGCTCTCAAAGTCTCTCTTTGTCTCCTCTCTCTCTCTCTCTCTCTCTCTGTCACTCTTACATTATCCTGGGTCCCGGCCATCCTTATGAATTTTAATGGTGTTTCTCGCACACAGATGTCGTTAGCCGATCCCTATGCTTTTGAAATGATCTTTCCCGGGCCCCCCCCCCCCCCCCCCTCCATTCCACTTGCTGAAAGAGGGGCTTTAATCTCCCCCTTACCCCACCCACCTAGCACATGGCTGGTAATCACACCGACGCTTTTGATGCCGTATTTAGCATTAGTTTGCCACTGGGTCGGCTTGGGAACAGCCCCCCCCCCTCCCCCAACCTGAGTGGGTCGCCGAGGTCGCCCTGCATCAGCCGTGGGGGACAGAGCGGTGCGGCACGGAGCGTATTAATTTCGCAGTGTGGCGGTAATGTGGGCCAGCTGGTGCAGGCAGCCCGGTGCGCTGTTGACGTGGCCGGCACAGCGTGCCCCCCCCCGGCCCTGCCTACGACACCTTTCCTCCGTCTCCATCGCTGTGGCCTCTGACTCCCCGCAGACCTCCATATGTGTGTTCACCTCTCCTTTGTGCTGCTTCCTACCCCTCCTCCTCCTCGCTTTCTCTCAGAGGTTCCTGCTCCATCTGTCTTGTTCCTGCTTTCCTGCAGCCTCGGGGGGGGGGGGGGGGCATGCTTCTCCTTCTTCCTCGCTGCCCGCCTTGGCCCCCACCACCATCGCCATCCAAGAAACTCTTTGAAAACTCTCTTTTAAAAGTTGAAAAGTAGCCTATCCTTTCTCCTCCTGTTTCATCCTCCACTTTTTTCCCCCAAATTTCACTAAAAGGTCATTACCCACAAGTGTCCACCAGGGGGGCGCTCTGTGGCTTAGTGAGTTAGCAGTTTGTGCCTGTAATCAGAAGGTTGCTGGTTTCAAACCCCAGGGCCGGCACACTGATGCCACCACTGGACCCTTGAATAAGACCCTTAACCCCAAATTGCTCCAGGTACACTGCATGCTGCCTGACCCAGTGCTCACGCCCCAAACATCACTCTCACCTGTATGTGCGTGTGTGACTCAAAGGAGAGCACGACGGAATATAGAAAATGAAGCATTTTTATGTACTTGTGCTCATGCTTGTACAAATGGCAAAGCATAATGATAAAAACAATTAGAAAAAACAAGAATTTAAAAATGAACAGTGGTAATGTTACTAGTGTCCAGTCTAGGGTGTCCCCTGCCTTGTACCTTGTGCTTCCTGGGATTGGCCACAGGCTCACTGTGATCCCACCCATATGTGTTTGGAAGACTGCTAGATGATTGGTTGTAGTGTGATTCTCTCCAAAATGACTGGTTGTAGCGTGACTCCCTGTGCTGAAATGTAGACTCACTCTATCCCTTGTGAGAATCTGGGGTTTCTGAGGGATCTCCTGATGGGCCCTCAGGCCTTCTCGTTTGTTGTTTAATTAGATTTATTCTTGTTTCAGTTGTTCTTGCCACTTTTTAATTATGTGGGTGTGATGTGGATTGTGCCAGCAGATCTCTGCTCAAAGCCACCTGCCTGGCGTTGGAGTGACTGAGCTTCATCCTGGTTTAGGTGGACCGTATTGTTCGGACTTCCTCCAAGTTCAGAAGCAAGATGGTGAAACCGTTAAATTTAGCCGATGTTGATCTCCCAGGATTAACACTGAGGCACCTGCGGCCCAGGATCGGCAGCCAGGGATTTTCTGTGTAATCGTACAAATTCCTCCTCAAGATGTTTGGTTCCAAAGTGGGAAGAACATGAATCGTTTTGGATTTTTTTAACCTTGAAGCTTTGCTCCTCACTGAGTGTTAATGCAGATTTTGTACAACATTTTTTTCTCTTTTAATCTGCGATTATGGATCTTGAATAAAATGCCGCTGTTGCTGCAAGCTTGGCTTAATGAGTGTCTAATTGAATCTCCTTATTTCACAGCTGCTCATTTCAGGTTTGTTAGACCTGGTGTGAAAATTGTCTGATTCTGCCTTGATTCTCCAGCACACAGGCAAAGCCAGAGACTGGCCATGCAGAAATATTCTTCTAAATACATGCTATGTGGCTTTTCACTAATAATAAATAAATAAGGCCCAATTAATCAAACCGCTTTCTGGAGTATAACTCTTTAGAGAGGACATTACATTTTTTAAAGTAATTAACCCAGGGTGGCACATTTCATTCTCATCAGAAAGAATGATCTTTTCTGTGTGTTTTACAAGATACCTACCATCTCTCACCCATCTTACAGCTGTGCTGAGGCTCAGAGTCACCAAATCCAGGCAGGTACACTTGCTGGCTGCTCTAAAGTGTTGTGGTGCCAGTATCTCTGACAATCAGCAAGCCTCTACTCACATCTGACTCTAAAAAATCAATAGGTGTGTAACAGGCCTTGATATGTTACTGACAAACCCAAGTGATCCCTGTCCCTTTCCCCCCCCCCCTCTCTCTCTCTCTTCTTTTTCTCTTTTTTGTATTTCCCACCTCCTCTCTTTCCCATCCCTGTTTTTCTCTTTTTCTCTCCTTTTGCTTTTTCATCCTTTCCCTCTCATCTCCTCACTCCGTTTCCTCCTTCTCTCCCTTTCTCTTCTTTTTCCTCTCCTTGTCTCATCTCACTCTCTCCTCTTCCTCCTTCTTCCCCCTACCTTTTCCATCTTCCCTCTCTTTTATCTCTCTCTTCCTCCACCTCCTCTCTTTGTCCTATCTCCTCTCCCTCCCTTCCTCTATCTTCCCTCTCTCCCTCTTTGTCCTGCTTTCCCAGCTCAGGCAGTAAGGAGCCCCAGTGCACTGTGGGTAAAGTCCGTGACCTGGCCACCCTGCGTCGTCACTTCCGGATGGGCTTCATGACCATGCCCGTCTCTCAGGACCTATCACCATGCCCATCCGCCATGGCACCGCGCTCACAGTCCTGCCACTCCGTGGGCTCTGAGGGGGCAGGTCTGGAGAACGGGGAGCACCCCCCCACTCCTGCTGCACCTCCCACCGCTGGGCGCCGACCGCCAGCCAAGCCCAAGCGCCACCCCAATACCCGGCTCAGCTCTGCAGCTGACCCCCGCGGGATCCCTCCAGACACGCCACCTCCGCTACCGCCCAGCCAGCCTCCGGCTAAGCATTCCCACCTCAACAGGAAGAATGGTGAGGGGATGGGCGGGGTCTGTGAGGAGAAGCCTGATTGGTTAAGGTTGTGAATGACCTTCGCTTAAGGCAGGGGTGTATACAGTAGGGAAACTGGGTCAGTGGTTGAGTTGAAAGCTGACTGGCCCCTCATAGTCCCCCTTTCCCTGTCACAAGTTTAAAACATATTATCAGGAGAAGAGTGCCCTGTGTTTGAGGAGATGAGGGCCCAGTGTTTGTGGAGATGAGGGCCCTGTGTTTGAGGAGATGAGTACTCGGTGTTTGTGGAGATGAGTGCCCTGTGTTTGTGGAGATGAGTGCCCTGTGTTTGAGCAGATGAGTGCCCTGTGTTTGAGGAGATGAGTACTTGGTGTTTGTGGAGATGAGGGCCCTGTGTTTGAGGAGATGAGTGCCCTGTGTTTGAGGAGATGAGTGCCCTGTGTTTGTGAAGATGTGTGCCCTGTGTTTGAGCAGATGAGTGCCCTGTGTTTGTGGAGATGTGTGCCCTCTGTTTGAGCAGATGAGTGCCCTCTGTTTGAGGAGATGAGCACTCGGTGTTTGTGGAGATGAGTGCCCTGTGATTGAGGAGATGAGTGCCCAGTGTTTGTGGAGATGAGGGCCCAGGGTTTGTGAAGATGAGGGCCCAGTGTTTGTGGAGATGAGTGTCCAGTGTTTGTGGAGATGAGGGCCCAGGGTTTGTGAAGATGAGGGCCCTGTGTTTGAGGAGATGAGGGCCCTGTGTTTGAGGAGATGAATACTCGGTGTTTATAGAGATGAGGGCCCAGGGTTTGTGAAGATGAGGGTCCAGTGTTTGTGGAGATGAGTGCCCTGTGTTTGTGAAGATGAGGCTCCAGTGTTTGTGGAGATGAGTGCCTAGTGTTAGAGGAAGTAAATGCTGCAAAGTGAGGAAGACGGTGACTGACCTGTGCTGTTTGTCTCATTTGGTGTGCCTGTGTGCCTGTGGTCTCTGTGTGCCTGTGTGCCTGTGGTCTCTGTGGCGTTTAGGCAGGAGGTGACCTTGCTAATATGGCAGTTTCGGCAAAACCTGATTTTTAACACGCCATGTTGTGTATATTATGTTAGTGTTTATGAAACATGGATGTTCACTCTCAAGCACAAACAAGGGCTTCACACACACACACACACACACACGCACACAGGGTTGTAAGGACTTTCCATTCATTTCTATAGGGAAAATTCTAATTCCAACATGAAGACCGTAACCCTCACCCAGCCCTATCCTTAGCCATAACACTGTACACAAGAATAAGGTGAAGCAGGAGACACTGGGAACAACCAGATACCAGCCAGGTAGAGGGCGGAAGTGACTTTCTAATGCCAGAGATGACCGCTAACTTATCTGACTGTTTCTCCTGAATCGTAGGATGACATCAAGGGATCTTCAAAAGGAATGGGAAACATTAAGCGCAGGTGTGAAGTGCACTGCTATGACAGTTCATTTCAGGCTCTAGAAGCGGGACTGAAGTCCCATAAAGCAAGGAAGAAGCCCTTCATTAATGAGAAACAGAGAAGAAGCAGGCTGTAGTTTGCTAAAAAAAACAATATTATTCACAGATGCACACCCATAAGTTGAGATGATAAGTTGAAAATTATGCTGTGGTCTCAATTATTTCCAGAGCTGTATGTTGATGGTGGTGCAGGGATTTATTTCCCTTGTGTGCTGAGTCTGTCCTCTGGGTCATATCCAGTCTGTAGCTCCAGCGTAACACTCAGAATGTTCTTTCCCTCCCTTTCTTCCTCCCTTGACAGTCATGAGGAAGTCAGAATCTGGGGATGTGTCCAACAGAAAGGTGCCTCCCACCAAACCAAAACGCAGCCCCAACACCCAGCTCACCTTTGAGCCCCCGCCAGCCCGGGTCCCCCCTCCAGCCACCCCTCTGCCCACCCCATCCCAGGAGACCCAGGTGCAGGTGATGGGCAGCGAAGAGCCAGTCTACATCGAAATGGTGGGCAATGCCCTCTCCCCCTGCACTGCCACCATTAGCTCCACGCCGGACTCGGACTCAGAGCAGAGCGAGGCTATCTATGAGGAGATGAAGTACCCCCTTCCTGAGGAGGCAGAGAGCCTCAGACAAGATGGCCCACCGGCTCCCAGATCTGAGAAACTCTGTCATGCATCATCTTCTCGCTCCTCTGCTTCTTCGCTGTCTCACCCTGCCTCTTCTTCCTCCTCATCCAAGCCCAAAACGCCCATCTCCATCTCCCACTCCTCCCCCCTCCCTGCCTCTTCTCCCTCCACCCCCATCCCCCAAACCCAAAGGGCGCCAACCCCATACCTCCTCCCAGGAAGCAAATCCCAGGTGGAAACAAACAACAAGATCCCCGCCCCATTTCCCAACCTGCTCCAGCATCGCCCGCCCCTGCTGGCGTTCCCCCAGCCTGCCGCTGCCTCAAGTGGCATGGGCATCGCGGCCAAACTGGGCACAACTGGCACCCAGAGCTCTTCCAGTTTAGCTTCGACCGGAAGCACCTCCTCCTCCAAGCTCCCTGTCCTACAGAGCGTCGCCAAAGACGCCCATCAGGACAAGCAGGACTCCCGCCTGGGTCACTCATACTCTGGTCACTCCCACCCTGTTCCCGGCCTGAGGGCCCGGAGCCACTCCACTCCCTTGCCTCCGTCCTCCCACTATGGATACCACCAGCACCACCACTCCAACCATCACCCCTCACACTACCACCAGTACCGCAAGGCGGACCGTGAGCTCACCACATCCCATAGCATGAAGCTGAACTCAAAGACCCAAAGCACCAGCCACCTCCCCAAGTCAGAGAAAAGGGAAGCCACCCACCACAAAAGCACCAATGCCCTCCAGGCCCTGTCCCCCAATCCCACCCCCTCTTCCCGCTCCCTCCTCTTTCGCTCCCACACCCCTCACAGTTTGCCTGCCTACACTCCACCCCCGCCTGACAGCCCTCTGCTCTGGACCTACCCCTCCACGGGTCTAAGGAGACCCCCAACCTATGACAGCCTGCGTGGTGGCCGGCTGTCCTCTGACCCAGCCACTCCCCAGCAGACCAAAACTGGGGGCGTGGCCAAGCAGTCAGATACGGGGAGCCTTTTACGTGAAGGCAGCAAAGGCGGGACCACGGCAGATGAGGGCCCCTATTGGACGATGCAAAGGAAGATGTCCTTCAGTCAAAGCAGCAGAGATGCAGAGAGTGAGTGATGAACTGAATGAACAGGATTCGATCCTCTGTTAAGCAAACCTCTCACCATGTTTGTGTAATGCCATCCCGGTATTATCATGGCCCCCGGCATTGTGGAGGAAAGAAACAGCCCAGAGAAGATCTGTTACTTAATGGGTCGATGGAAATGGAGAAGGAGTGTGAATTATGGAGTGTAAAGTAATAATTTTACTCAGTCTGGCAGAGAGGAATAAGGGAAAGAAATACAATCGTTTCAAGGCTTCCGTGGCCCCTACACAGAAACGTTTCGGCGCTGTGCTGCGATCTCCGCGACGGCGCAGGCATGACAAATCGATGCAAGATGAAACCAGGGATTAGCCTTTAACTGGCTATGCATAACACATGCAAGGCTATACATGTCCTTTCATGTGGATATAAGGGACATTTTTGCGGGAGATTGAGCTTTTAATATGAAAATGGGGTATATGTGAAACAGCGTTCCGACAGCAGGCATGCATGTAATAGACAGTTAGGATCTATGATAATGAATCCGCCCGTGAGATACTACAGCCCTGTGATACCGCTAATCTCCATCACATGTAGCACATAAAAATAATGTGCAGGTTGGCTGTGCTGCTTATTTTACATATTTTACATTTCGATATTTATTTTTGTATTCATTTTCTATACATACTGTGTATAAGACTGAGACATCTTTGGTAGATATTTTTTTCCTGCGTGGTGCAAAATTATGCTTAATCTATTTGACCAATATTTGGTTCATGTTACACATGCGACCCGTGCTCTGAATCAGCAGGCTAAGTAGCAAGTGTAGCGCAAGGCTCAGCACTCGGTTCAGTTCGGAACGTCTCGTTTCCTGGCTTGAGGGGATGGGTTTAATCTGTCGGCATTTTAATTCCGGGTTTTGGTCGGATTTACCAGCGTTTAGTTTCCAGTCACGGCTTCCGTTCAGCCACCGTATCGCCTCTGGTTTTCAGGCGGGCTGGTTCGCTGGCGTCCTGTTTCCGCAATAGCGGTGATGCGCCGCGCAAGCCACATCTTCTTTAGGATCTGTTTTTGCACTTCAGCCCCATTTCCCAGTTGCTGTTCCCAGTGGCTGTTTGTCATACACATGGTCCTGGAGCAGCTCATCCAGACAGCAGCCCCAAATCTCTTTGATCACCGCCCTCCCACACTAAGATTTCCAGCGGGACCAAGGGCGTAGTAGAGACTTTGATATTAGGGGGCATACAGTTTAATAATTTAAATTTAACGGTATATTATTCTTCCGGGAATGAGGGACAAATTATATACAGGGGGTGAAGCCATCTGAGTCCTGGCCATGAGAATGTGTGTGTGGATATAGCGTATGTTTAATACTCTCTGTACCTTTGGCAAGCGTGTATATAATATTGGCATAGTTTGTTTAATGTTCCCATTCTTCTCAGAGGAGGAAGGTAGTCGCATTCGGAGCGATAACATGGATACGCTCCTGCGAGGAAACGAGGACGAGCAGACGCAGCCTACCTCCGGCGAAGGAGCACCGAGCTCCGGCCTCCGCGCTCCGAGTCGGACCGGGCTGCCCTTGCCCTGTCAGACATTCCCGTCCTGCCACCGCAATGGAGGTAGGGTGCAGTTATCCTGTATTATAATCCCGCTCCCAAAACAGTAGTGTTTATTAAAGCCTCCATCAGTTTTTAAACAGGTATGCACCTGTGCTGGTGTGCGTCTGTGTGTCCCGTATGTTACAGAGCTGGGGCGACTGGGCCGTTCAGCCTCCACGTCAGGGGTAAGGCAGAGCAGTACCAACATGCAGAGGCAATTCAGCCTGCCCAGAGACACGCCCAAGGACACGCCCAGAGACACGCCCCGAGAGATGGTGAGACTGATTGGCCGTCCGTACTGTCCACCAGCTTGTATTCGTTGACATTGCGTCTCCTCCTCCTAGCCATGTGATCAGTCCTGATAAGAGACAGTGAAGACAGCACTAATTCAATTTGAATTAAATCGCGATGCTAGGTTTTAACACATTATTACTCGGAAAGTGGATCTGGGTTTAAAGTACTGATCCATATAATCTGCAATAGTACGTCCCCATATAAGATTTAATGTTTGTGCATTTCCTTGGAGTCACAAAAACCATGTTAGGATGTTTTGGATTCTTCTAAAAGAACGAATTTACTGGCAATCGTAATAAGTAATGACATGAAGAAACCAGTATGCTGGTGTGTAAACGGTTTAAGGCAACAAACAGGTACAGAATTTTCCCATAAGCCTTTGCCTCAAAGTGCTTCTCCTCATGGCCGATGACAGATGTCTGGCCTCCTAAAATGAACCTTTTATTCTGATGGTTTGTGGATAGGGAAAAAATCCAGCATGCAGACACTGTTTGGCTCGGAATAGACAAGGACTGATGGATGGATAAATGGATGGATTCACTGAATGCTGGGTGGAGAGAGGGAAGGACTACTAGAGTGATTCATTAGGGAACGACACATCCAAATGTTACTCGCTGTCCCTGCCTATGTCTGAATGCTGATGCGGGGAACCTGCCCATGTGATATTTGTGAAGGCTGCAGCCGGAGGAATGGAATCATGTTGCCACCTACTGGCTACTGCTGGTTACTGCAGGGAATCTCTTCCTGGTGGTCAATATGAAAACTCCCTCTCTACACATTGCACCCTGTATTAAGTGTTGTTGCCTGAGGTGCCATTTTCCTAAATTTGCGCTTAGATTTATTGTTCTCTTGCTTCACCCTCAGAGTCACGCCCACTCTCCACCCACCCGTGCTCTGACCACAGCACACCAACAGCAGCAGCTGCAGCAGCATGTTCATCTCCACCTGCAGTACCAGCACTTGGCCCAGCTTGTGCAGTGCCAGCCTCCTGCCAGTGGGGGCGCTACCTCTCAGGCCCAGAGCCAGAGAGACAGGAAGCTGCTTGAAGTGATAGAACAGAAGCGCTGCTTGTGTAAGGAAATCAAGGCCCATAGGCGTCCAGAGAGAAGCCTGTACAAGCAGGACAGCATGCCCATTCTACCCAGCTGGAGAAGGACCCCGGAGCCCAGCAAGACGGGCACCTCCTCATGCCAAAGGCAGCAGGCTGTGGTGTGGGACACTGCAATATAAAGGGCTTATGGGGAGTGGGTGGGAAGAGCCACAGGAACATGTGGCAGGGGTGTGGTCATTCTTAAGGTGTGGCTCTCCTTGGGGGTGTGGTTAACTACTGGGGGTGTGGCCATTCATTAGGGATGTGGATATGTGAGGTGATCAGGGGTTGTGGGCTGGACACAGCATACCTGCACAGAAATATTCATACTGCCCATTAAGTAACAGAGGTGCGGGAAGGCAAACGTTGAGGAGAGGAGAGAGAGAAGGAAGAGGTGGTGTACAGGACACGACTCGGGTGGTGGGTGGAAGATGTAGAAGATACAGGCAGTCAGGAAAGGTACCAGGCAGCATCTGCTTGTGTTCTGCTCGATCTCCAGGGCAACTTTATATGTTCTTATAACTTCTAAACTTCTTTCTTCTTTCCTGGAGATGATGTTCCTTGAAATGGGGAGTCCTAAAACCCAAGTAGATCCTTCAGAATATTCTGCAGGACAAACAGGGCCCCATAAGTTGCCCCCAGTGCCAAATATGGTCATACACTGGACAGGTGTTGCCCTACCCTCTTTCATGAACACCAGAGTTCGTATGTCAGTTTATTCAGATCCGATACGTGGCTGACAGCGGAAAATTACACCTTAGGTACCGACCGTGCTTTGCTTTGTCCTGTGTTACTAAGTTTATTTCTATTCTCTGCATCCTCAGCTGATGACTGTTTTCTATGGAGAGGATGGTGGTTTGTCATATAATAGAAGGGTATATTTTGAGGAGTATGACAAGGTGAGGACAGGGAGCTAAAGGGAGCGTGACGGATGCCAAAGATACGGGCCACAGCGCACCCGTCGTGATATATGGGAGCTTTCCAGGCTGCCGGCACAAAGGGAGCTTCCAGCTACAGGGTCTCGCCGCAGAGACAAAGGAAATGCACGTTCAGTCCACCACTTAGCACGTAATCGCCGTTATCAGCAGGAGCTCATCCACGCGTGGGTGTACAGATCCAAACGATACCGTCTTATGAAGCACAAAACGTGTGGCGCAGAGCTGCGAATGCGTCTCACGCCAAGAGACGTGCCTTAAGCGACAAAGACCCAGAACGTACAAAATAAATGCAAGGAAGAATGAGAACGTCTCTACGATTCTATTGACCAAATGCCCTCGTCGAGAACATGGCGAAGGCTGCGGGGCAATTCACTTTGAATCGAAGGAATGAGGTCTTCCAGGTGTTCCGTGACGGTTTCAGTTCAGATGTTTTTGTTTGAAAAACCGACTCTGTGGGATAAATGTCCCTGGATCCATCATTAGATGTAGACTACTTAACTGTCGCATTCAGTTAGAGCAGAATTTTGTGAGAATAAGGACTGTTGTGATAAAGGCACAGGAGAAGATCATTCTTAAATACAAGGAAAGGCCACGAGGCACCTTTTCCAAAAACGCACTACAGTCACTGATAAAGGTTTAGTATTACCCTGACTCATGTTTCCGCTAAGTAACTGGCAGACCACTCCTATTTTCCCTGCATGCGCACCTCCTCTATTTAAAATCTGTTGCTGCTGGCATTCATTTATTTATTCGTTTGTTTTTTTAAAGTATTTTTTATTTGCTGCTAAGGTTGAACTTATCCATTTGATCAAAAAACAATGCATAGAGTGAAAACATTGTAAATATCGCTGTAACAACAGTTATTTTCTTTTGTAAGGAGTTTGTACACACAGTAGATGGATGACTGTACGTTTTGGTACCGATATTCCTTCATGATTATGAACAACTGCTTTCTTCACTTGTTTCCTTAATATGTCTCTGTTTTAATTGTGCTTGTAATATATAATTTGTAAAATGTTTTTCAAACTGAAAATATTTTAAAACCATTTTTAAAAGAATAACAATGCATTAGTTAGCTAAACGGGCTTGTTTTCACAAGGAACTGACATTTCATTTTACTGAATTTTACGCGTTTGGCTATCTGGGTATACGGTTCTTTTGAAGTCCTTCAGAAGCAGTTTGGAAATGAAGTTAACATTCACATTACTAAAAAAGAGAAATACATTTTTAATAAAATACACATAAATAACATTTCTAAAGTATCACCCACAAAAATATCACTCGCTTTTTAAAAAAGATTATCCAATGGATTTTAGTTGTTTATTGTAGATTCATTTTCATTCCTGTCCTTTGACGTAACGATTTACAACTTACAAATGTACTAATTTGGTATATATTTCACAAAAGAAATTCAGATTATCTTGTGTTCTTCTGTGCACATATCTTTCTCTTTTTTTTGGGGAGGAGTCCCAGTATCCAAGGACTTCAACAAGCTGACCTCTTAACCATTACATCAGCGATTAATTAATTAAGAAACGGGAAAGGGGTGGGCGCTGTATGATAGACTTTAGTTTATAGGGCGCGCCCTGCTTTATGGCCTTTGTTAAAATTGCTGTAACTCCTGATGTGATGATTGGTTAGCAAAATGTAATTTGATTGGTGTGGGGTTACTGTACCGTATGATACGTGAGACTCCCGGAGGTCCAATGTCGCACTGAGGATGTCTAGAAACAGTCCTCTCCTTAAAGATATCCAATTATTGCACAGGTTAAGAGCATTTTCCTTATCAAACCCTAACTTACCGTAGCTGATTCTGCTGGGGCATCAAATGTGTGGAATGGCTGGGCAGTCCTCTAGAGAGGACATGCAGAGTTTACAGAAATGACCTGTAGTCATTACAGGCATTCAAAATACAGTCTATTTGGGCGGGAGTTAAACTCCTTTTAAAACTGCATGTTTAACCCCGGCTGTTTCCCTTTCGTGTGAATCAAACCGTGACAGCCGCTAGAAACGCGAGTCGTAGATAGACTCGCTTGCAGTTTCTATAGCGTACACCTAATGTTTTTGCTGTGCCATTATAATGCTGGACAGACTGAGGGGGGGTGGGGGGGGCACAGCGCCACTTGGTCTGGAACGTTCTCCAAAGATTTTCCAAAGTTTTTTCCCCTCTTAATCTCAGCTGCAGTGGCTCTTTAAAAGCGTTTAATGTGACAATCGAGGATTGCAAACCTTCCCATTTTTAATGTAGTGGGCTGTACTATTTGGTACGTTTTAAATGTATAATTTCTGGTCAATTCATATACAGGTACGCAAATATTCTGATGTATGGAATGATGTACAATTTTATATATTTTACGACAGTTCTGTAAATTTGCTGTCCTGACGACGGCGTTGTTCTGTACACACCTCCTCACCCCTAGACGCCTCAGTTTCTTACTCTCTCCTTTACAGCTCTGAAATATGCTTACTGTGCCACAGCCACGCCTTGCCATTGTTGAACTGTGTTTTTTTTTCATTTATCACGATGTGCACAGTTTTCAGGACATCTGCGGACACCGACAATGACAGAGTGCTGGTCACTGAGGCAGAGTAAATACCATTCATGACAAATGTCTAGGGGCACATTGCACTAATGCATTATTTGCCTGTATGCTGTTTTCTATAAAATGCTGAGTAATTGTCTTAAAAGTCTTGCTCCTTGACCCTGCTTTCCCACCGCAGTATTATTTTAGTATAGTTACTAGGTTGGCTGCTGAGGACATTTACTACTGCACCAGTTTAATGCGGCAATAGTTGTCATGAGGCAAAACATAAAAAATACGTCTCGGAATATCTATGGAGACGAAAATACTAATGAAACATCAGTTTGTTGCCGCCTACTTGTCTACTAAATCTCCCGTGATTAGTAATAACGTGATTTTATCAATAAGTGGCATGCGTGAGCCGTCAAAGCGTATAAGTTGTTGTTGTACTGTTTTTGCTTTTTCTGAAATAATAGTAATTTCTCAAAGCTGCATTGCGGAGCCGCGAGCTCCCGCCCAATAAGCTGCTCGCTCTCAGTATCAGTTTTTCACTTTGAATGTGGATCGTTTCTAAAGAAAAAATGCGCGGTTCACTAACGCTAATGTACAAGTCAAAATCCTGACTACAGTCATAATGATATATTTTGAATATATAATATTCGAAACCCCTTTACTGTATGTGATTATTTTCTAAATTGTTTAATTTGCCATACGTGTTTATTTGCCGTTTCTGAGCTTGCAAAGGCAGCGTATCACTGAGGCGGGTCTAATTATGTAACTATTTTGAAAATTATTGTACCTGACTGTGACATGCATACTAATGTCTCTTTTCACATTTTCAGGTTCTGTTTACATTACGTTTGTGCATATCGCTGGTTGCGCAGTTACCACAATCCAACTTTGCATGACAAGAAAGGAAAACAGCCAGTAATGTGGAAGCACCTTTGGAATATTCTGATGTGACGTAGACAGGGGCATATGACCCCTAACAAAATGTCATCCTTAGGCCTCTCATTTGGGGCTGGCATTTTCAGTCTGATGAAATATGGGTTCCCCACAGTTGACCGAACGGGCAAGGTGTATCCCTGCTACTCTAACCCTCCAAAATGGACAATACCATAGCAAATGTTACAGTGCCAAGGTCGTATGAAGAATATCAAGCAATAGGTGCTATGTGTCCATCTTTGGGGCATTGAAATCGTTTGAGCTCATTGCAGGATTGTCGGATATATAAGTCACAGGTCTTTCCTTGATGCTATGGTCTTCATTGTCATTAAGTCACTTCTGCATGTAACAAGTTGCAGAGTGGAGGTCGATGTCGGTTAATGTCTACCACATTCAATTTTAAATTTTGGGCTATGAAAGCGATAAATATTTCCACAAGGCACCCCGTTTCACAAACACCTGCTATGGCACTGTGAACTGAAGAGTGGGTAGTGATTTAAGGGACAGTGAGGTTGGTTGTCACACGTTTTATTCACACCCTCAACAGCTTAAGCTCCATTTATTGTATAACTAAGAACACTAATTGTTTCTCTCTCTTTCGCTTTGTGGAACATCAGCCGAATGGAAGACAGCTGGATGTCGGTGTGTTTATTAGTGCCTGCAGACACTCCTGGCGCCAAGAGGCACACTGGCACTGAACGCACCTGCCGCACAGCCCCCCTCCCTCCCCAGCTGTATCACTCTCTGTCTGTCTTGCTAGACAAGTGCCTCTGCATGGAAAGCAGGCTAAATTGACACTGTGATGAGAGGGCAGGGGCTCCGATGGCAGATTTTGAAGCCCAAAAAAAGTTACCTTGCCCCGTGAATCTGCCAGGACGTATACAGGGTTTGAACCCTGCCCTCTCCATGTGTCTCTGTCTTCCTCTGGGTTTCCTCTGGATGCCCCCTGATTTCCTCCAACCAAGATTTCCTGATGGCTGAATCGATGCCCATTTTATGCAAGAATGTGCACATAAATGCCGTGTGATGTAGTGGCATTACGTCCAGTGCGTACCCCAATCTTAAGGAGTGGCATCGCGTCCAGGGCGTACCGCAATCTTATGGAGTGGCATAGCGTCCAGTGCGTACCCCAATCTTATGGAGTGGCATCGCGTCCAGGGCGTACCGCAATCTTATGGAGTGGCTTCGCGTCCAGTGCGTACCCCAATCTTATGGAGTGGCATCGCGTCCAGTGCGTACCGCAATCTTATGGAGTGGCATCGCGTCCAGTGCGTACCGCAATCTTATGGAGTGGCATCGCGTCCAGGGCGTACTCCAATCTTATGGAGTGGCATCGCGTCCAGGGCGTACCCCAATCTTATGGAGTGGCATAGCGTCCAGTGCGTACCGCAATCTTATGGAGTGGCATCGCGTCCAGTGCGTACCCCAATCTTATGGAGTGGCATCGCGTCCGGGACGTACCCCAATCTTATGGAGTGGCATCGCGTCCAGGGCGTACCGCAATCTAATGGAGTGGCATCGCGTCCAGTGCGTACCGCAATCTTATGGAGTGGCAACACGTCCAGTGCGTACCCAAATCTTATGGAGTGGCATCGCATCCAGCTTGAACCCCAATCTTATGGAGTGGCATCGAATCCAGCTTGTACCCCAATCTTATGGAGTGTGTTTGATAGGTTCCAGTGACTCAAAAGTGGCAGAATCATGAAGAGCTCTCAGTTTATTGGTGGCCAGTTTAATACTTTCAGCATCTTCTTGGGGATATGGGAAAGGGCCTTCTTTGGTGACAGTCATTTTTTTGATGACCATAAAATATCTTACATCCTGTTCTTTTTAAATGTGACAATCAAGTCCTGTGACAACCAACCCAAATCTCCCATTCTCCACCCCACTTTTATTAGTGTATCTAATTTGACCTCTTTTTATGCCTCTTCTATTATTCATAATAATATTTCATGGCTTAGGAAATGCAATTTTCCAGTGCCATTCACCATTTTACCAGTTTTCACAGCAACAATTGCGGCTCAGTATATCACTCAAAGGTCTAACAGCCGTGCCCCAGTGGGATGTCAGTTAACTTCCTTATTGCCTTACAAGGCTGTGGGAGCACACCGCTCCACATTCCTCTGCGTGTATTCATTTGATGATTTAGAGTTAAAAATTAAAACAGGACAGATCCCGTTTGGATCCATCTGAGAGAGAGAGAGAGAGAGAGAGAGAGAAGGCGCATGGGTGGGGCATGTCCATGCTATGGAGCTAGACAGGGGTAAGCTGATGTTACGAGGCAGAGTGATGAGTAAATCTCGTGTGTCTGTAAAGTCACTGCCCCTGTAACATGCAGATGTGTCACTGCAAGTGCTATGCATGCATTTCTGCTGATTCTTCATATACACAATTTATCTGCATCTTCCCCCATTTTCTTTGAGATTGATGAGACTTATATGAATTGGGTTATATCCTCCCCAAACCCAAAGTTCTTTCTTTGACAGCGAGTAGATGTCTCAACGTTGCCCGGATCTGTTGTCATGGTAAGTGAAAACAAATCATGTCTAGCAGATTCCTAGTATGGGTGTCTGCAGGTTGTGTGGTCTATAGGATGCGTGGTCTACAGGATGCGTGATCTGCAGGATGCGTGGTCTACAGGATGCGTGATCTGCAGGATGTGTGGTCTACAGGATGCGTG
>JABFEB020000002.1:25936693-25948435 GCA_019775895.2 Stomatorhinus ivindoensis | reverse complement strand
GTGGTCTACAGGATGCGTGATCTGCGGGATGCGTGGTCTACAGGATGCGTGATCTGCAGGATGCGTGGTCTGTAGGATGCGTGGTCTACAGGATGCGTGATCTGCAGGATGTGTGGTCTACAGGATGCATGGTCTGCAGGATGCGTGGTCTACAGGATGCGTGGTCTGTAGGATGCGTGGTCTACAGGATGCATGGTCTGCAGGGGCACGTGTGTTGCAGCTTCTTGTGTCTTTTTTTCTTTTCAAAGATGTGTATCGAGCCATACAGGGGAACGTTTCCTTTTCTTCCTTAAGCAGAGGCCTTAGATGTTCTCGTTTGGAGTCGCACGATGATTTTCTATTTTCTGGCTTTTTCAGCCTTATTGGAGTACCTGGTGAGTTTTCCTAATGATACCACAGTGTGACCTTGGAAACGGGAAAGGAACAGTGTTGGAAATGTTTTGTTGTCCTGTCAATCTTTATGGTATTTGTGAGGTGCAGGGAAGAAACCCCCACAAAGATATTGGCAAAATTTAAAATTATGACAATCTTACTTGTGAATACTACTTAAATGCAGACACTATAAATATTATCAAATGATGGCATTGTGAAAGGTAACAATAATAATGTCATAAAGACTGACTAAAAATAATATCAAAGAAAATATGAAGCCAAAATGTCAATGAAAATCTGTAAAAAAAAAGCTACTTTTTGTAAATTCTTCTGTGCACAGCCTATTAAAGATTGAGACTGTATCAGTTGTTCATCCTTCATATGGAGAGCGTTGTACGCAACTTATGTTTGTGACAACATGTAGTGCTAGATGTTGCAACATAATAATGGAACAGGAAAACACTGTAAGGACCTAAATACACTTGAAGAACAGATTAAAGTTACCCCCACCACAAATCATTTGTTCACTCAAAACGATTGGGGACATTTTCAAGTAGGTCTATGTTTCAATGCAACCTGCAGGAAGACGCAGCTGGACATCCAGCCTGGCTTACCATAAGTCACCTCACAAGCCTGTCACTCAAGCCAATTGTTCAGGAAGCGCTTTGCAGTACTTATTCTGTGCATTTCATAATTAACTGTTGCTCTCTGGGTGCACATTCATTCTAACGACATAAGATGCCTGCAGAATAGATTAGCAGTTTGAATGATTATCAACTGTGATATAATAATATACGGACAGTACCAGAGTGGAGTTGCAATCCCACATGAAGCATGCTGAACAGTCGTTTGAGCAAGCACAATATTATCTGAAGACCCACAAAGTCTTTTTGTTGTAGTTTGGTAGTTAGTTGGGTAGACAGTTAGCTAATTCATAGCAACATATGACTAGCAGCAAAACAACCACATATAACCACGTGTCCCACAGTAGAATGTTTGTGTATTTACTGAGGAGCATTAGTGTATTGGGCAGATATATTGACAACAAAATAATAAATAGCTCTGGAATTATACTGGGGAACAAACTAAAGATGTTTAACTTACCGAGATACGTGGGCAGCCTTGGATGTCCAACCCCGCCTTCCCGCAAGTGGTAGTAAGAGGTTTCTCAACGTTTTCCCTCTTTGTGATGAGATCCACCCCCCAAATACACACACAGACACATATACAGGGCACCAAAAACTATGACTGAGACTTACTATGTTGTTTAACGAAACCTCAATTTATTGATGGATGTATATTAACTGTAATAACGAAGAAGCGAACATGTCATTCCTTACTTAATGCAACAGAGGGCGCTCTATATCAAGCTATCTTCAGTGCATAAAACCGTAAGGGGACCAAGTCTATGACCATCATTCATCTTTACAAATTGTCGTTTTTATTTTATTACAAATGCATAAGTAACGTAACCCATGTTTTAAACGTTCATTACGAAATCATTGTCATATATTTAACGCCTACGATTTGCTTACCTTTCCTTGAAGTATTTCTTTAAGGTGCCTTTTAGACGACATCCAAAGATCTGGTGCAGTATTTCTGTGTATGCTTTAGGTAAAACAGTGGATTGTTACATTTCAGTCTTTCAGATAATATTTCAGTTAACTGACTTCACGTCTCAGCTGTTCCTATGCATTTGTGTGCATCCAGCGGTAACCTTTAAGAGTGAGTCATGCAGATGCAATTTTTCTTATTGGATTTCGGCTAAGTAACTAATATTCTGGTTGCAAGCATCTGCAGGTACATGAAGAGTGGGGAGGAGGAGCACACTGCATCAGAACCCATCAAATTACATAATGTGTAATAAAACATTCAGATGTAGCCTTTCTCTGAGAATATAGGTAGTCTTGCCACACTGTACTGCAGTAACAATGAGCGTAAATGATTTGTGCGCTCTAGAATTGCCCCCTATTCTGAAACATACCGGAAGCCCATCCATGCTGTAAACTTTTGTACCACATTTGATGGTTTGGGGGTGGTTTGGAAATGGTTTAAGTTGCTGCATATAATGACTACTCGTCTACATTCGCTACATATTCGCAGCAAGCTTACAGCCGCACCACGTAGAGCGACCATCGTAATAAGCATATGCTGCCGCCGGCATCCCTGCGGCCTAGTAACCAGTGGCCGGTTATCCTGTCAATCATAAATTCAGGAGCCCAATGTGACCACACACATAGCACGATGGGCGTTGACGAGCTGTGAGTGGCACTGCCATTGGCTGAGGAGCGAGAAGCCGTCTGTGCATAGCGGTGTGGTGTGTGCGGAGAGGGGGGCGATGTACTAATGGTACACCGGGTTTAAAAGCCGGGGAGCGTTTTACCGCAGTATCACTACATTTCGGTACCTAAGACTAGTAGTCTGCAGCCATTAGGGTCATTTAAAACAGGGGGAAATACCTTTAGACAGTAGCACGGTATATCAACAGTTTGTTCCCAGAAAAAATCTGTCTAGCGGTTTATAAATCATTATTCTAAAACATCAAGATTTTACTAACTGCTGATTTATCCGCAGGGAATTCACCCGTTTTTTTAACGGCGGCATTGTTGTTGCTGCACATAAAAACACTGCTATCATTTATCAATTTTATTAATCCTATTTTGGGGGCGCGGTAGCATAAGGCGACTGAAAATGGCAAAAGAGGGTGAAAAGAAAACGTGCGGCCAGGTTTTAGACGAGTGGAAGGAATTCATATGGAATCCGAGGACACACCAGTTTCTGGGCAGGACGGCGAGCAGCTGGGGTGAGTGACCACCATGCGCTAACCAACCCATGTATAAACATAACCATGCGCTAATCAAACCATGTACAAACCTAACCATGCGCCATTAACCAATCGCATCACCCCCGCCCCAAAAAACGTATCGAAAAAATGTTCATATAAGGCCAGAATCGCTAAAGCCTGTAGTATCTTGCATTTAAATTGGGTTATGGCTTTTTGTGCCCGTTAATTAATTGAGATCCGATGAAGCATGGGAGCCTTTAGGTACCTGAATATACTAGAACAAAATGGATTTTTGCCTTTGAAATGTAATTTGTAATCCGCCTGCCTATCTCATAAGCTTTCCATTGGCACTGTCTGTGTGGCACTGAATCTCACCATAAGGGTTTTACTGCGGCATGTATGTGTTCGGACGATGCCAGCTCTCGCTGCTTCTTTCCCCCCCTGCACAAGTCGCTCGATGGTCGTTTCATTCAGTCAACACCCTACATTTGCATCCGATTAGGGGGCAGATTTTGTCCAGTGCGTTACAGCTTATTAAATAAGATGTTTGTTTTTTAATATAATTCATCAAGCGACAGACCATTTATAATTTAATGCGGATTACTTTAGCGTGTCCGCAACCCCCCGCACTCTCGTTTTCCCCTTTCCTCTCCATCCTTTCTACGTGTGATTTGCAAATATATATATATAGATATCTATCGAAGGTGCATACGTATATCACCCGACTAGCGAAAATATTAAAAGCCTGCATCGCTGGATATGTCCCAGTTTCGAGGAGGAGGCAAGCGGAGCACAGACTGTCCGCTGTATGGCGTTTTTCAGGCGATCTGCAAGGAAATCGATTTTGTATCCGAAACTGTGTAAATGCGTGCTGTACAACTGTATTAGCAATTTACATTTTATAATTCATTTGTGCGTACAGGCACACACACACACACAAAAGCGAATCGTTATAACCCCCTTCAATTCATTCTCTCAGAATTTGCTGACACATCGATTGTGCTTTTCGTTTTTATAACGCAGGATTATACGCGGCTTCATATTAAAATCGATCCATGAACAGGTTCGTTGAATTAGTTCCTGTTCCCTTGTAAGGCCATTTACCCTTAATGAATCAAATGAAGCAGAAGAAGGAGAGAAGAACAGAGATGGGTAAACACCGAAGATATTTTGTAGTGGTTTATTTTTGGGGGAAATAATGCAGAAATTGGAAGAAGCTATAATTAAAAACACACATTTACTAATTATTTATAAATCCAGGATTGGCATAAATATGGAGAGAGCGTGCGAGGGGATTTGGTGAGATGAAGCAGAGAGTGAAGCATTTGGACGGGGAGTAGGCAGAGCTGCAACTGGAGGTGGTGTGTGTGTGTGTGTGTGTGTGTGTATTGGATTTGGGTGTCAGCTTGCAGGCGGCAAGGTAGGGTAGGGTAGGACTCCTTCCTTTTCCATGTATTCGGACAGAGTGTCTGCATGAACGGCAGTAATTGGTGTAACCATCCCGGAGTTAATAGTCAGGATCAGCAGCCTGACTCGACTGCTGAGTGATTCCTTTTATTTCCCCTAATGTGGCTCCTCGTGTCATATTCAGCAGCTGCCTTAATCTGGCTCGACATCAGCAGAGAGTAACAGCAATCAGGCTGCCAAGCGTGCTACCTAAAAAAGAAAGGGGCCTACCTCGACACGCGCCACAGCACGTCTGTCAGTGATATGGCAGCAAACAAATTCACGTGATGACAAAAAGCAACGAGTATCGCAGACATCTGTCAGGGTTGGGGCTTGGTCAGGCTAGCCATGCCACTATTCAGCTAGCCCAGTCTCTTGAGCAGAGTTACTCGTTAAAGCTTGAGAAGGAGAAAAGGCATTTTCTTCAGTGGGGTCAGAGGTTTATGAGTTCTAGCTGAGAATGTTGTTACGAGGGTCTGCTCCTGATGTGATCTCCAAAGGTCTTTGATCATTGGTCATGGCTCTGAATCAACCCATACCATTATCTTCTCATTTTCTTTGTGCATACTGGAGAAGTTGGTTGAAGTTGAGCAGGGCTCATATTTGAAATAAGATGAACTGCAATGGACCGGTGTCTCATTCGGTTTGTCCTTCGTCTTGTGCCCTGGATAGACTCCCCAGCCATGAGTGATGACGGGGGTTCATTATATGGCTGAGGGCTTAAGGATCAAAAGAGACAGGGCCATATATTCTGGCCCTTTGTACAGCAGATAATGATGAGATTGATGCTGCCAGCCTTGGTGACCTAAATGGCTGTTGGGTTTAGTGAAGTTTTCTCCTTAGGTTGGACCTCAGCACCATCAGGGAGGAGTAGTTCATCTGACTCTACGTTCTCCTACCAGGAGTCTGAGGTTCCTCCTGAGTAGAGACCAATAAGAAAAACCCACAGATATCTTTAATGGGACAGAACATGTAAACATTAACACTACAGTCTTTTTTTTTTAATCTCAAAATATTCATGGGCCTGGTTCCACTCCTCGTCCCTTGAGCTGTGACATACCGCCGCATTCCTGTGTGACGCACACTTCCCACCCACCCCAGGCCCCAACAATCCAGTACCGGTCCGGCCCCCCCTCCTTCGAGAACAGTCACGTCCTACACCAAGCTTTCTCCTTGCCTCAGGCTGGGTCACGCATGCTTGGTTGGCCCTACAGAAGGCTGGCTGAGGAAGATGCCCCCCCCCCCAGAATGAAGTGGGACATGTCCATCCTCATTACTCTGACGTGGAGGCCGTCTCTCTCCAGGCTGCTGGGTGGTTACCTTACATGAGATTGTTTTACGTTGCAGATTTGGTCAGTTTTAATTTTAAATATGGTAAAGAAAGGGTTCTTTCCATTCCTCGTTTTTACAGGAGACCCGATTCACTTCCCAAAAGCCATCATTTAGGAAACAGATATCTGGGACATTTATAAATTGGAAAGTGGTGGGGGCAATCTGCTGACACATAATGTTGAATTGCCGTTGAACTGAGAGAAGATAAATGCAAATACACGTCAGAGATGTTATTGGAGATATAACAAAAAAAAAACACAGGCAGACGCACATTTCCAAACTCAAAATGCAAAAGCTATGCTTTCTGTCCACAGTCAGCAAATTACAATATCTTTGGATGTGTAGGACATCTTGGGAAGAATATAATGAAGTTGATGTCATTTTTTGGATGGACACTTCTCCCTTCAAGCACAGTAATGTGAAATGGAATGTACTCATTAATTAAATTTTTGTCTCAATGTGCTCTTTGTGTGACTGTACTATATTATAAAATGCAATCTGAATGAAATTGCTCCTCACTTATGTATATGATATCTGTTCAGGGCTAGTAGCAGTCACATGGTTCTCAGGCGGTACCGCTTAGTGGAGCCGTATTAATTATTGTTTCTGTTGTAGTTGAAGGGGCAGCGAGTGAGTCAGTGTAAGGGGCATTTAGGGCTATAGGAGGCGACTGTAGACTGAATTCCCGTGGTGCTGCTGGCCATAGACATAACTGGCGGCGTTTCAGTAATGCCTTACGCTACTGTTACTCTACGCCGAGGGAACGAGCCGGGGATGGAAGAGGGGGAGGAGGACAGATGGGGACGGAATGGGAACAGAGTCTCGGGGGAGGGTGCAGACCTCAAACACACTTCCTCAGACTGTCAGGCCGCTGCGCTGCTGCCTCAGCTGTGCTGAAATGGCTTCAGCCTCCTGGCCGCAGTCCTTTGCTGACCTGGTCTATTATTCATACATTTATTCTGTCATTTATTTTCGCTGAGGTGTGGATAGCAGGGTAGGCAGACACAGATTAATTTCGCGACAAATCACTGACTGCTGTTTTTGGGTTTCGCATTTGTATTGCTGCTGGACAGCAGCAGCCCTATCCCAGGAACTCTTAAATTTGATCTTAGCCATTTGTTCATTTACAGATTCATCATCGTCTCAGTGGGGGAAATGGGTCTTGTGGGTAGTGATTTGTATGAAACGGTGAGACCACATTAACTTGTACTCATCAACTATGGATGAAGGGCTTTGGTGTGTTTGTGGTTGTAAATTATTTGTCATCTTGGATGCAGCTGTTTGCCAAATATATATAAAATGCTAACTAATCTAAATAGTATCATCCTTGTGTGTAAGGGCTGCAGTGTGAGGACACCTGCTTTGGGTCAGTGTGCCTGTGTTTCTGCGCTCTGTGCCCTGCACTTGGCAAATGAGTGACGGGCTTAGCCATTAAAGGAGGATTTAAGCTCAATAAGGTGTCACATTGTAAACACTTAGAAGAGCATCTACTCCCACCGGGATTTTGTTGTAGATGGAAACACCCCCTTCCTCAGGAGGGCGAGCGGGTGAGCAGCCCTGCCCTTGGGAAGCTGAAAGGGAATCAGAGAGCTGCATCACCAGGGCCGAGAGGTGGGCGGGGTTAAAGAGTGACGATGATTGGGGCAGAGAGGTGGGCGGGGTTAAAGAGCGATGCTGATTGGGGCAGAGCGGAAGATGCAGTTCACCACGGATACTGGCAGAGGCAGGGGAGGGGGGATGCTGGTTGGAGTAGCATGGAGAGACAGGTGGTGGGGATAATCCTAGTGGACACAGGAAAACACAGCATACCACCCCCCACCCCCCCCAGCCGTACTCTATCTAGGAGAGGAGAGGAGTTAAAAGGGGGAATAGGGACAATGAGACCAGGAGAGAGAGACCAGGAATATGGAGAGATGGAAAGAGGCCAAAGATTACAGCTTTGCTGGGTTCTGCCTTTTCTGATTGTTGATGTTTGGTCAGTGAGAGTGTGGCTCATTATACTAGGAACCTGTTCTCGTGACCAGAAGGTCATCGGTTCAGTTCCCATGGTAGGCCAACTGATTTCACTGTCGGGCTCCTGGAGCAAAGATCTTCCCCCCCAATTGCCCCAGGGATCAGGGGCTGACCCTGCTTTCTGAAAAATGTGCATCACTTTGGATAGAAGCGTCCGCTAGACAAAATGTGAATGTTGACGGCAAGATGGCTGGAGAATGAAATAAGTGAAATTCAGTAGGAACCATCGAAAGGCGAGACTGTGCAGTTTAATCATAATTATACTTCTGTCCTTCTGCTGCTGGTTTTCCTGCTTGTAGTGTAAGTCCTTGGATTCAAATGAAAAACGATAGGACAAATCTTTATCTTCTCCTTATCCGACGGCTCTGTGTTTGTGTCAGTAGCGTCGTGACCCATTTTGTAGAGTTGAGCTTAACCGATCGTGTCGACATAAACGAGTAGCCTCTGTTCCATAACCCTGCACCTTCTGCTCCGTGGTCCTACGCACTGCCCTCGCCGACCAAGCCTGCTGCTCAGCTCTTTGGCCAGCTATTTAACATCAAGCCCAGTTGTAGTTATAGGCTGAGTTATGAAACAGTCCTATTTGCGTGTGCTGTCTCCCGATGTTGCGTGGGCTTCCCCTCAATGTCCACAGACGTGCAGCTAGGCCATTTTGGCGTCTCTAAATAGCCTGTAGTGTGTGGCTATGCATGCGTTTCCTGCCGCAAGCTGGAGTCCCATCCAGGGTGTCCCCCTGCCTTATGGCACAATAGCTACCAGTGTTTCTGTCCTGAGAGTTAATGGCATCGTTCAGTTTCTACAGCAGGAAACAGCAGTCAGATATATCCAGTGTGTGATTGTTTGTTTAGCTAAGTATTCATTAGCATTGGGCTAGTTTTGTGTTATACGCACTGTAGCTGGTTGATAGACGACATGTAGCATTTAGACAGACTCGCCTCAGGAGCATTTCTGTCATACCTTTGGGGAAATTACAAAATTGCATAGCCTAATTTAGGAACGTTTTGAGTATTTTTGGACTAGGGTATCTGCTGACGCTAGTAATGACGCTGTAAAAGTGGTTAAGTAAAGTGTGTGTGTGTTTTTAAATCTCTTTTTCATACAGTAAGTGTAAAACTCTGTTCCTCTGTGTCATTCCAGGTCTAATCCTGTTCTTCTATCTGATCTTCTACATCTTTCTGGCGGGTATGTTTGTCCTCACCATGTATGTGATGCTTCTGACCTTGGACGAGTACAAGCCTACCTATCAGGACCGGCTGGCCACCCCCGGTATACACAGCCACTATCTCTTAAAACTCATGCAATACTGCAACTCTACAAGCATGACAGGCTGTTCCACTCTCCCGTACGCTTACGTGCATACCTACATAACTCTCTCTGGTAGGCATGATGATCCGGCCAAAAGGCAAAGCATTGGAAATCATCTACAACTTGGGCAAGACTGAGACCTGGGATTCTTATGTGCAGACTCTGGACAACTTTCTGGCCCGTAAGTAGGGAGGCTGTGCGACCAGTCTGGCGTGGTAGTTTTATATAAATAATATGGTATTTCAGTGGTATTTCATGTAGATGCAGATGTAAGACAACACATGTGTCGGTTGGGGTGGATGAGATGGTACATTTTTGAACAGATATATGTACAGGCGGATGTTGCACTGAGGGTGCAATGAACATATTTATTGTTAGATTTGTAAACTGTTATGGCACCAAAGGTGAAAGTTGTTGTATAGGTAGGTAGATAGAGAGAGAGACGTCATTCATCACAAAGGAAATTGCAGTTTTGCAGTAGAACAACACACTTATAGACTGTAAAAAACACTCTTACACATCAATAGGCAGAAAAAGTATATAAATTAATAATATGCCTGTTGTCAGCTGGATAAAGGCCCGTAAAACTGAAATCAGGCCAGTGATCTGAATGTGAGTGAGAGTCAGTGTCGCTCTTCTCCACCCCAGCCTACAACAACTCGGTGCAGGTGATGAACAATGACGTCTGCCCCCCGGACCAGTACTTCATCCAAGAGGACAGTGGCGATGTCCTGAACAACCCCAAACGCGGCTGCCAGTTCAACCGCACCATGCTCCTCAACTGCTCTGGCATCGAGGACCGTTACTATGGTTACCAGGACGCCAAGCCCTGCATCCTCATTAAGCTTAACCGGGTAGGTATATGATGGGGGTTATGGGGTTAGCTCATCTGTACTTACCTTCCAGTTGTATTTCCCATTTATTTGCATGTCTGCCGCTGGATATATTCTAGGACTGTGCGATATGGACCAAAAACCCCATATCCCGGCATCTTTTTTTCCCCCCAGAATACAGGTTATATATCTTGGTACTTTCTACGAGGTAGGCTGCAGCTGTTAGTCAGAGTCACATGCAGGATGTCAGAAACCTTTTGTTAAATACAGAGTGTGGTCTAAATGAAATGCAAGAACAGGGTTTTCTGCCCAGTCTGTGAATAATCAATTGTAACGTAACTGAAATAAATCACCTATATTAAACAAAATATAGGTCTGTCTTTGAGAATGATCTTTGAATTGTTTTCAAAACAGTAATTGATTTAAAAATAGAGTCCAACTACAAGTTTTCCTTTCCTTCTGTGCAAATAATAAAAATAACAAAAAAATTAAAAATTCCTCTGACGACGTATTTGAACATATATCGCTGCACAAACAACATGTAAACTAAGAAATATTTTTCCACAGAATTAGACAGTTCATGCACCATTGGACTGTTTCGTCATTGAATAATGTCAGGCCTGTAATCGTACGTATATTTGTTCTGTGCGGTTCAGTAATTTTTCATAAAGCACAATGAAATGAATGAATACATTTCTTGACATGGGCAGAACTTAAATTCACAAGTGGATGTTCAACATGGAAAACATTATGTTAATTGTGGCTGTGAGTTGCTTACGGCTAATGCTGATTTCAGCCTGTAACACTCCTCACTTTGGTAACATGGTTTTCCACTAAGTTTTTGGTTTTACAATAAATTACACCAGAGAGTGAATAGTTAAGACCAAGCCTGGCACTATCCTAAACTCGCGTATGTTGCTGGAAACTCAACCAGCATGCTAACTGAATTGAGACGACATTATCCGAGCGACCAGACCAAAGCAAAAACAGCCTTTGCAAATTAATCTCTCTGTGGCAAGTCAGTTTCTCCACTTTTTCTAAGGCTCTCACCAGGTAAATGAAGCTTGCATCACACTTTGTCTCAGGGGGGAGGCTTCGCAGTCACGGCTGCAGCAGTTTAAAGTTTAAAATACTGTTCATGCTGCACCGTATGTTGCTGTTATAAACAGTGAGGAGATCTGAAGTGCTTCTCCTTTCGGATGCGACCAGGTCACAGCACCCTCTGCAGTCAGCGCGGTCTCACTGCTGAGCAGATATGTTAAAGCAAAGCATTCCCGAATAAGTGAACCATTTTTTCACACTTACAGACCAGGACTTCCTCAGCAGTTTGGACTATGGCTGTATGTCCCTCGATGTCGCAGAAGATGTGCGTGAGTTGGGGCATGTTACACACAGAGCGAGAGAGTAGAAAAATGCAAGCTCTGACACAGATTTACAGAAGAACAAAGTTAAAAAAAAAATTTAATAAAAATATACAAATCTAAACAGCATGGCCTCATCCTGTATTTAATTTTGAAAATATACCGATATTCTGTAAAAAGATTATATACGGCCTTGCCTTAATCTGCCCTGCCCCTTGTTATATACGGCCTTGCCTTAATCTGCCCTGCCCCTTGTTATATACGGCCTTGCCTTAATCTGCCCTGCCCCTTGTTA
>JABFEB020000002.1:25921777-25936677 GCA_019775895.2 Stomatorhinus ivindoensis | reverse complement strand
CCTCCACCTTGCCCCCAACTCCTCCACCTCGCCCCCAACTCCTCCACCTCGCCCCTAACCCCTCCACCTCGCCCCCAACGCCGCACTTCTCTCCAGTGCCCCAGAGGTCTCATGCTGTCATTTCTGTTGCCTCTAAAATCCTTCTTCCCAGATAATTAGCAGTAATTGCTGTGTTTTGGATTCATCAGCTCAGCTTTTGTTCTCTTTTGCCTCTTCGTTCCATCTGATTCCCAGTCTTTGTAGCTGTAGGGTTTCACTTCCATTGCCCAAGGTTCTGCTATTTCCAGAGTTTTTCCAGGTTTGGATTTTTGCCTTTCCACTCACCATTGGCATCATTGCCATATTTTGATTTTATCCATATGTTATGGATCTGATTTTTTGATACCATAATACCGTCAGGACGTTATACCACAGTGTATTGTATTTAAACAGTATCTTCAAATGCAATGCCATTCCAATATTTTGAAATCTTGGCAATAAAATGTGCTGAGTGGGGGGGGGGGGGGAGTCCCTGGGGTCCCTGGGGTCCCCACAATACAATTTGCTGACTGGGGTATATAAATATTGCAGATTGGTAAATTCTGTGACTAAGATATCAAAAACACCAGGGTATGCCCAAAATTCCGCAGTATACGATGTTATCGTTATGCCATCCAAGCCTACATGCTTGCTTCTTTCTCCAGTTCCGCATATTTGATATAATACACAGAAATAATGTGCGTTAAGTGTAGTATCACTTATCAAAATCAATACAGTCATGCATCACTTACTGGCAAGCATACTTCCAGAGAAATGCCTCATTAGTATGGAATCAGAATTGTGCCAATATTATCAAGCGAAACTTTTTTGACATCAAGCAAAAACAAGGCTTTGAGAAGGGATAAAACTAACTGAAGCAAAAGAAATGTCATCTCAAAAGGAAAATGTATAACTTGCAAACACGATTGGTCTTTTGATAATGTTTTCCTTTGTTTACGCTCCAGCTTGCTTGCTTGCTTGCGCTGCCTGACTGTCCGTGGCACTGACCTGTCAGTCAAAAACTTATTAGCCAATGGGGACGCGTCCCTGAAAAAACCCACCCACACAAGAAGTTTGTGTCAGAATTGTAAGCAAAAAGTCAGGGAGCGCAAGTGCAAAAGCTGGCAGCGTAAACAAAGGAAAACATTATCAAAAGACCAATCATGCTGGCATGTTATACATTTTCCTTTTGAGATGACATTTCTTTTGCTTCAGTTAGTTTTTTTTCTTCTCTGAGCCTTTTTTTGCTTGATAATATTGGCCTAAATCTGATTCCATACATGAGGCGATTGTGAGAACATCACAGGGAGTACTTACACAAACCTAGGTGGTATTGCCTGCTACACGCCTAGGTTATGCGGTATAGCGTAAAAAATGGTTAGTGAAAAAAGGTGCTAATGTAGGTCTTTCATAAAAGCGAAGTAGCGTAAAGCAAGCATTCGTAAAGCAGGGGGTACCTGTATACTGTTTTATAGTCTCTTAAACTCTTGGCCATCCATAAGCTCCCAGTTTCTGACTTAGCCGACTGTGGCCTACTGAGTTATATTATTGAAAATTCCTGATATTATTCATTCCTGAAGCCCTCTACCTGTCCAGCTGGTGAAGGATGTTGACACATTATGGAATGCTGTGGAGTTGACCCACTTAACGGTGTCTTATTCCCGCTGTTCAGGTCATCGGGCTGTTGCCAGGGAGGGACGGCATTTCCCCGTATGTCAGCTGTGGGGCTAAGGTGAGTGTCTACCTACCGTCTGTCTGAGATCCCAGACTACACTTCCTCTTAAAAGTGGAATATCACTGCGGTTCATGGTTTTTGTTTTGTATTGCAATGGAATTATTTCCTCCTGGATGACAGTATAGTTAAATCCACCGTCTCCTATGAGCCGCCGATGTTGTCTAATATGCAAAATTAAACCGAAGTGATGGAGTTGATGCTTGTTGTGCAAAATCTAGCCTTGAAAACTTCGAATCATTACTTATCGCCGTCGGTGTTTATGTATTTCATTCTTCTGTTCATCTTCTGTCCTTATTCTGTAGTTGAGTCTTACTTCCACACACTTTCATTTGTCCACCATTATCCATTATCGCTCTCCACCCTCGAACCTGCAAATTGAGCAGAGACGATTGGATAAGGAGACTCTCTGGTGGAGATGTAGAGAAGCTACGCTATGGATTATACCATTGATAGAGTAGCTCAGTTATATAGCCATGGATCGAAATGAGAAATCTTAAACTCTTTAGTACCATGAATTAAGTGTCTGCATCTTAGATATTGTAGCACCATGAACGGCTTGGCTGACTCATGGACACATTTGGAACCGTGAATTTAATGAGTCTGACACATAGATACTGCTGTACCTTGAATGTGTGGTGATTGGTGAGTAGGGGCAGTGAATATTTTGGAAATTGAGTTGACCCTACCGCTTTGTGCCAACAGAAAGAAGACATTGATAACATAGGTGAGCTGGAATACTATCCACCCAATGGGACCTTCAACCTCATGTACTTTCCCTACTATGGCAAGAAGGCCCAGGTGAGAGCTATGGTGTTATGGTGTGGTATTCATATACCATCCCCACGTGAAGCAATAATCTTGACTACCTTGGTAAAACAGTGCATGTCAAGGTCTGGGATATATTACACAATAAGCTAACATTCTGTACTTGTAGTCGACACGATGAGTGTAGGAGAAATGAGCAGCTGGACCTCTCCCAGCAGGTGCTCCTCAAGGTTGACCACGAACACCCAGCAAGCCTCGCCCCTTTCGGAGAGGCTCTGACCCAGTAATCTGGCCATAGTGATTTGGCCCTTGTCAAAGTCACTCAGATCACCCCCCCTGCCCATTTGTTCTGCATTCAACATGTTGACTATGAGTACCGAATGTTAGCTTACAGTCTAATGTATCCTAGACCTTGACATGGTTTGTTTGTTTTTTGCTTGGCTTGGGCATGGTCATGTTTTGGTTCATCGGTGTACATATTCATATATATATATTCATTCAGTAATTTTAGTATTAAGTTCTTGCTTTGTTGGAAAATAATGGTTAGCTCTTGCTCCTGTTTTACTTACAATGAAAGTAAACGTAAATGTATTCCTCGTTCATTTCACAAGATCGAGATTCCCACCTTAGTTCTTTAAGCGTTGTCTACCTTTGTCTTTTCATTTGCTTAACATAATACTTCCTTTGGGAAGCCGTAAGAGCTGGATAGACAACAGAAAGTGTTACGCTGGGGTAGCCTGGGATTTAACTATGATCAGAAGTCCCATGCTCGAAATACTGAGCTCTGAGTACTGCTCAAAGCTTACCCTTGTTCCAGAACCTCCTATCCAGTCAATGGCTCCATCCCCAGTGGTTACCAGCTTTCTATTGCTTCATGAATAGAGGGATTGTTGGGCAGCAGACCTGGCAGTATGGCGTGAACAAGGTGACCTTTTTTTTCGTTACTGTTCCTCCAGGTGAATTACTCCCAGCCCCTGGTAGCCGTGAAGTTCCTCAACATCTCGTTGAATACAGACATCGACGTCGAGTGCAGGATCAACTCCAACACCATCAGTCCCCAGAGCGACAGGGACAAGTTTGCCGGACGCGTCTCCTTCAAGCTGCGGATCAACAAATAGGCCGTCTTCGCCTATACAGCATGCACATTCTCATGCCCGTCCTCATGACTTCCACCCCCCATCACCATCCTGCACCTCATATTCACCAACCCCCACATTCGGTGGCTCCTTGTAACTGTAATCATCACATGAGCATTCGCCCCACATTGCTTGGCCTGTCACCAAATTTGATTCCCCTTCTGCAACTGGCAAGCATTAGGAACTGTCAAGTCCTACCATCTCCCAAACTAAACCATCTAAACTAGTTCCTCCAGTCTATAAGCCCCCCTCCCAATCCCATGATCTCATTACCGGTGGAATTGTACCTGGTGACTGACACTAAACCAATGCATTGGAGCCAAATAATACAGCAATCATGTATGAATAATCCCTTTATTTATGTTATGTGATGCATATCCCCAACACACACATACACACACACACTAATGATGCACACTGTGGCTGATACAATGCCCCATGTGCATCTGTATACTGTACATGTACTGATCAGCCTGTTTTGGTGTCCTTATAACCCAAAGCTCAGCTGACTGAAGCAGTGCAGTTGTGTATATCATAAATAGCATGGCTTTAACCACAGGCTCTGCTCTGTCTCCACTCTCCTGAGGCAGGTTCCCCTTCACCTCTGGCCACTACATCCAGGACACCTGCTTCCAGGCGGTCAGTAGAATTGAGTTCCCTCACATATTCCCACTGAGCACATGGGCCCTCCTAACTTAGCATCAGTTGGAGGGGGTGGGGGTGGAGACTCTGGCAACCTGGTTTGTCCACTTGAGAAGCAAACTACGTAGGCTGGAGATCCATTATCGCTGCAACTACCGGCCACTCCAGCCTTCAGTCATGGCTCCAAGAGGCAAACCCTGTTGCAATTGAGTAGCTTGATACTCCACCCCCCTTTCAAGGGCACTAACATTCAGAAATCCTTCCCCTTGGTAAACGTGCGGACGTATTTTAATGTGTGCATACAAGCCCAGCGATGAGAGGGATTCACAGGCATCCAAGCATCCAGCTGTCAATGAGAAAATGTCTACCTGGGCTTAGTATGTATGTTACCATCACTGTCTATTTCATGCATATTGTGGATAAAGTAGAAGTAGATGTCTTTATATGTATGTATTGATTTGCACTGGATTTTCACCTGTTGCTTAATATGCAATCATTACTTGAGTCATGTTTCAGCACTGCCTGCCCAGATGTTCTGAATGACTCGGTCCCTTAAGTGTCCGCTTCCTCTCTAACCCAAAGGTCACTCTTCATATCACAGACCGCAACGGTCACCATGGCAACCCTTGAGTTAAGGACCTGGCTGTTGAACCTCTATGCGGGGAGTGGTATAGCGCTGCGTTAGGGCAGGGCAGCCACTGTGTTCTGTCACAGACAGTGCTTCTTGGCACCCTGTCCCCCCCCTTCCCAAATAACAGAAAACATTTTTATGGAAGTGGTAAGATTGGGAATTTATGGCGGGTTGCACTGGTTAATGTGGAAGCTTACAAACGGGTGGAAAGAGAACTTAGCCTGTAGCTACATCTACTGCAGACTAGCAGCTCCCAGTTTAAGAGTAGGCTGGCACTGGATGGAACCATCTACCAGCATCTGGGGGGAGGGGGACTCCCACACCAGTTCCACCCCTGTTTCTGTCCAACATTAGTATCTTCTGGTTTGTCCCTTATCTCCTTCCTTATGGCTTTGTCTGTTATTTTTAGCATCTCTAAGTGCCCCCACCCCCGTAATTTACATTGGCAGTGCCATCTGTGTCCCCCCTCATCTTCTTGGCTCACCCAGTCCACGCAGGGGGAAACCTTGGCATTTCTCCAGGAGTGACGCTCGGTATAGCCCGGTCTCCTCATCCACCTGCTTTTTCTAGAGCCTTCTTTACCATCTTGTGTTCCATCCAGCAGTCCCCCTCCCCTGAACATAATTAGGTGTTTCTTCAAATTCTTGTCCCCAAAGGCCGAAGGACTCAGTGCAGTCCTCGTAGGGTCCTTAAGCGTCGCTGTACATCTTAGTCGGTCAGTTTCTTCCTTGACCGCATGGGGGAAATTACCGGATATCATGTTAAAATTAGTTATTTTACAGCCTGGAGCACACAGTGTGGTAGTAGAAAGATCATTGATCTGTAAAGGACAAGAGGTCTTTTTAAACCGTGGAGGGTTTTAAGAGAACTAGCCCTTCGTGTTTTATTGATGCTTGGGGCCAATAAATATATGAATATAATCAGTTATATTCATCTGTTTATTAATGACTAGCTTTTGCACGCTTTTAATGCGTTTAGCAACTTTCATTACGTTCGTGTTTATGTTGTATTTGTAGTTGTCACCCTCAGTTTGAGTTTTAGTCTCATTCGTGTCCATTTCCTGCTCTACCGGTAATTGTGCTACAGCCTTGAATGAGAACTTGTCCTGCGATTGTCTTTGGATTGAACAAGTGCGGTTACTTTGCCATTCTAGGAGTTAGAAAGGAACACTAAGCATGTGACCGAACTGGCCTTCCCATTGCGTCCGTCGGTTGTTAGATGTGTTGTGGACGTTGATCCGGCTGTGCGGAGAGACGCTCTCTGGACTTGGCTGATTGTGCTGAGGTTTAACGGCAACCTCCGTATAAACTCTTTATTGAAGTGTGATTCACCTGTCTAATCACCTCAGACTTTTGAAGCAATATAGATACACACATATATACATATAGAGTTATCTAGATTATATACTTATATTTCTGCTGTGGTTGTGCTTACATATTTTATCCCTTTCTCAGTTGTTTCTAATGGTACAAGAGTAATAAGCGAGAAAAATAATCGATAAATTTAAAATGTATATCTGTATAGTCTTAAAGTTTTGCCCATGCACATAGTATTATTTGAATTTTTAAAACTGGTTTCCCACATTTTGTTGGTGTTGGAAAGATGAAAGCGGGGTTTAATTGTAATAATTGTTTGGTTTTTAATTAGGTGCCAGGTTAATAATGAGCGATTTGCGGGGATTGGTATTGGTCTGTATTTTTTTAAGGTTACAGTATGTTGAAGAAGGCGCATTTTATTCTGTGCTGTGCCCAATTGTGTATGTTGTTCACATGTTTCTGGCTATCTGGACACATTTCTCATTCATTCCCGTCAATGATAGAAAAGCTGAATTATTGCAAAGTTTGCTTACGTAGGCTGTTCAAGTTTCGACTGCGTGACACTGCAGTGAAAATCGATCATGAACATTTTGACGGAAATGTTGCGATGATTTAACATTTTGACTTACAGTCCTCTCAATGATGTTTACTTGAAAAATGTTTACATTAAATGCTGACGAAATTTCCAGCATGAAGATGCTAACAAACATTCCTCTATTGTAATCTTAGCGCAATTATTTGTGGCGTGTTTACAGCGCAGAAATGAATGAGGAAGTGTAACAAGGACTTGTTTATGAAAATGCGATTTTAATTATATGTCAGGATGTTCATTTATGTTTTAAAATATTTTAGGCATATTTATTTTTTATTACCAATGATACAATTGACTTAGTATCACATCTTTTATTTTGTGTAGGCTACACAGGAGAATATTACAGGCCAATAAATGTATTAATTTTGTAAGTGAAGGCGCGCTTATGATGTTATGTATGTTAACACAGCTTTGTAAACATGAAGACGAGGCGTACCAATTAATTACTAGGCCTACTAACTGCTGCATTGTTTAAGCTGTGCCGCCGTAATGTTCATATTGAGTATTTTTTTTAAACTGGCCTTGATTTCTTGAAGTTATTGCAAACGAACATCCAGAACCCCGACTCCCTCCTACAGCCCTGTTTGTGTCGCATTTTGTGTGCAATTATCATCTCCAGGCAATTCATTTAAAAAACATTTTGTTTCAAACTCATACTTTTCAAAATGAACCACTTCAGGTCACTGCTGAGTTTCCATGCTGTTGTTTTTCTTTCCTTGGTCTCACTGTCATCCTGCCCTTGTTTCTAATTTTTCAAACAAAAGTAAAGGTGTAAAATATGCGATGTAATTATTAAGATAAACTGATATTTATTGCCTGATACATAAAGCGTGGAACGTGGAAATAGAGACAAATATAGACGATAACTGTAAATGAAATATGGAACATAAGGAATAAAGATTTTGTGTTTGAAAATTCGCTGTATGTGTGTTTGTGCGTTGCAGCCAGCAGTCGCCGGATTATCAAGCTCTTGCATATTTTAGCGAATCATCTGTCGCCATTTGCCTTCAAAGCAGCAGAAGAAATTCACGTTGAGAGCAAAAAAACACGCTGTTCGGTGCCGTTTTCATACGAAAGCTGTCTAGTGTGGTGTCTGAAAAATGACAGCCCATGTAGTAAGTCCTTGGGCTGCTTGTCCTCCGCGTAGATCCCTTCCTCTCAAGCATCGCTCCGTTCTGTGTGGGCACTATGATCTGATGGGCGGACACACGACCCATGAAGCTGCCTGTGGAGGTGGAATGCGTGGGCTGTCGGTCCTCCTCTTCACCAGGAGCAGGATAAGGCAGCTGAGCACAGGTCCACGGCGTGCCGTTTCCACTCTACAACCCCCAGTCTATCTATCAGCGTCCCAGTTTGCTTTGTTCCTTCTTGCGTCACACAGAGATCCCATAGGGGAGACCCGCAGATGCATAACACAACTACGCTGCAAAATCTGCTTTACGTAAGACAATTCCTTCCCTTTACAGAAAGGCAGGATGAGTGAAGGTGAGTGCCCTGCCTCTTGTCCATGTGCTATGGTTAGAGACCAATCACACATGTAGTGTGGTCCTACTAATCCAGTATTTGGGTGCTACACTTACATTTACAGTACATGTATTTAGCAGACGTATGGGTAAACAGCACATTGCAAACATATGCGCTGTCAATGAGTCAATTATTTTGTACCAAAAACACATATACATTATATTTCTACACGGAACAGCCTCGCATGAAATTGCATATATGCATATGTAAATAAACGCTGGTTTAAAAAATGCTGGAAGAGACACGTCAAATTCCGAGCTGCTGTACTGAATTAGTTTGTTGAACACACTGAACTGAAGGTGCTCACACTTTGTAGGTAATTATCTCTCCACCTAAAGGAATACATCATTTCCTGGTGGACTTATGGAATTCTGGGTAATGCTGTTTCATCCACTGATAGAATACATTCAGCATATGCTGTATATTTAAAAAGCTATGTATTTAATATCTCACCAGTGGTAAAATGTTTTTTTTTTCAGGTAAGGTCATTTTAAAAATTGGTAAAACAGGTTCTGCAATATCTATTTTAGTCGTTAATTAATTTACATGTGCCATTAATCCATTAGTGACACAAACTGACTAATGTTAAATGAAGACTTGACTTAGAAGCCTGGCTCGGTGAAAGTTAGCCTCCTCTTTCTTTGCAAAATCCTGGCCATGAGCTGAAACGTCACAAGTACTTTCAGTGGCTTTTATATTGACACTTTCTCTGTACTTTAGCCAGGTGCCTTGCACGGGGAATTGCAGGATGTATGAAAGGAACAATGAGAAATACAGAGAGCAGCGTTTTCCAATTTGGTCCTCGGGGACCCACTGACAATTCCCAGGAGTGGAATGGTCTGTGGACTGTCTGGCAGGGAGCTCAGAGAAGGAAAAAACGTGGACTGGCTGTGGGTGCCGGAGGACTTGATTGGGAAACACAGATGGAGAGAAAGGGAGTTTGTCTGACTGTAGTCTTAGATAGTAGTTTCCAAGTCTCTGAATGACATTCTGATGAAAACAGACAGGCACAATACAGTGATGATTTTCATACTGGCATAATCCAATACTGAAGGTAAAATGGCTGACCAGAGTTAAAAACCTTAATATGGGATGGAATTTAAATTTAAACATATTTCTTTGATGTGATAATGGCCACTAGCACTCTGAATCAGCCCTTTTGAGGCCTCTAGTGGAGAAACAGGGATACTACAAGTCACCACTGAAATGAAAAAACTACAGTACTTAAAAAATCCCCTGCTATAAAACGTAAATAAGATCTACACAGAAAATGTTTTTTGTACTGACTAATACAATATGAATAGCGGTCGAAAGCCAATGCAACTCTCCAGTAACTGTTATTGTCGATTAAAACTTATTACTTATTTTTCATAAAATAATAAGTATCGAAGGTGGTTTCTCATCTCAGTCACTTCTGTATTTTTTGTACTGTCCACATTCATTGAAAGGTAAGATGACATTGTCAAGTCCCAGCACAGGTCTGGAACACAGCAGACACATACCGTGATTATTTACATTCCTATCCTAGGTGCTTTTGCAGATGCTCATGTTGGATTTCGACAGGGCTTCTATGGGAGGTCCAACAGGCCATGCTCCTCAAACGCATTCTGGGTCCTGGAGTACACCTCCCCCAATGCCCGGGCCACCCTGTCCAGGACACGGCCTGCCTCCTGCTGGCTGTGCACACACACCAGCTGGAGCATCGTCTCCCGGCCAGGCATGGCCATGAAAGCCAGCTCAGCCGCCCGCTGGGCGATCCAGGAGTGGTGGTGGGCGAGCGTGAGCTGATAGGCTTCCCGGCATAGGGCTGACGGGCTTGGCAGCTCACCGCTGGCATCTGGGCCCTCGCCCACCTTCTGGAGGAAGAGCTGGAGCCACAGCAGGGCGCGGTGGAGTCTGAGCAAGGTGCGGCAGCCGGAAGGAGTCTGAGTGTGGAAGTTAACCAGTCCACGGCTCAGCTCTGCCCCAATCATGGAGCGTACGGATCGGTACGAGTCCCCTTCGGCCTCTCCCGGGAAGCGTTGCCCATCCTCTCCCTCCCTTCGCATCTGTGCGTCTTGCTGAGCTAGCTCGCGGATTATTGTGACTTTTTTCCGGACCTGCTGAGAGATGAAGGATACCACGGTACCCAAAGACTCCATGAACCTGAGGTGAGGGAGAGGAGGACTGTGGTCAGTGTTGTCATTCAGATGTATTTAGTGGAGTGCATCATCTCTCTCCTTCAGCATCATAAACTTCTAGGGAGTTTGAGACCTTACTTGATGAGCTCTTCCCAGCAGGACAGGTAGGGCTGCAGCAGGACGTCGGAGTCGGGACTCAGTGTTGCACCCAGGTGGGTCAGTAGCCGTGAGACCTGGAATATCTGACCAGGACATTCTCTCACCAGGTCAACGCTGAGTCCGCTGTAGGCACCCTGAGGGAAGTCAGACTGGGCAAAATGTGATAAGAATAATAAATATACATTTTATTTAAAGGCCCCTTTCAAACATACTAGTGTTAAATATATTTATTGAGCAAGTGCTTTTATCTAGAGTGGCACATGTTTTTTGAGAAAGCAGGGTAAGATCATCCCTGGGTAGGTGGGGGTTGCCGGCTTTGCTCAGGGTCCAGCACTCTGCCGATGCTGGGATTTGAACCAGCAACCTTCGGATCAATTCAAATTCAATTCAAATCACAAATACAGACTCCTATCTCACTTAGTCATACACCGCAGCCCATAGAGTTGACGATCTTCCTGATTATCCAGCACAGAGGTGGAAAGTTTGGTTCCAGAAAGTACTAGTGCTGTCAAACGATTCAAATGTATAATCTGATTAATCACAGAGTTGCTGTTGATAAATTTCGATTAATCACGATTAAATATTATTCATTTTTAATCTATATTAATCACATTTCATTTTGCATGAGCAAACAGAGTCAAGAAAAGGGAATATATATGCACTTAACATGTTTATTGAATGTCGGATGCATTCCATCTGCCATAGAAGTGCAATACCATGGACCCATATCAAAAACCAAGATTTTTTGCTTAGTTGGACAACTTGTCAGATTTAAGGTGCCTCAGTTTAAATGGCCTTCATCTTCATTCACTTACAATTAGCCTGAACTACCATAAATCTGACAAATAGCCGGGTTAATTGCCATTGTTATCAGTTCATAACACATTACGCGTGGTGCTTTACATATAAAACTCTGTAGCATCATGTTCACAGATGGTATAGTGTGTGCGACCGATTTAATGAGCCACAAATCAGAAGCAGTGCTTAAACAGTATAAAACTACAACTTTCCCTTCTGTTGATAAAAGGCGTAGCCATCTTCGATTCTGAGCTCGGGATCCTCTGTGCTGCTACGAGATATTTCTTGGATGTCTGAGAAACGGGAGTGTGCATGACGTCACTTCCGGCTTCAAAACTTGGAATACAACTCGGAATACGAGTTCCCAGGGCAAATGGAGCGCCCCAAAACTGCCCAAAATAGGTTGACAGAGACATTACAGGGAGTATGGGTCATTCTGCGCTGCAGATGGGGTAATTGCGTAAAAAAATGTAATCAGATTAATCATGATGATGGATTAATCTGCGTTAAGCTGTTAATTTTGACAGCCATAGAAAGTACAAATCCAGACCAAGGTTTTGTTTCAACCAACAAGTTGAGTACTCTGTGAATGTGATTTTTTTATGCTTAACTGGTTGGTTGAAACAAAAGCTTGGTCTGGATTTGTACTTTCTGGATCTGAACTTTCCACCTCTGTCTGTAATTAGTTTTGTGAGTAACTTCTCCAACACTGGCAGTGTGAAGGTGAGGCTCCAGCCTGCCGTAGACACGATGCATCCTGGGCGGGATGGAGGCATCACTTCATTTAGCAGCGTGTTTTAGTGCTTTGGAGGAAACCCACACAAGTGCAAGGTGAACATGGAAACGCTACAGCACACTCTCCTCCGCTGCCATTCATCTTTCCCTCCCCTGTCAGCGTTCGGCTTCTCCCTCTCTGTCTTCGGCCCAGATTCCCCACACCGTGGTGCTTCCTCACCCTCACCACTCCTTCTGGAGTGCGGCCACTCAGACAGGGTCCCCTCGGCAACACGCAGTCTGCAGCTTCTGCTGAAGAGGAAATCAGAGCTTTTCAGATACGCAATTTCACCCTTCCAGTCCTGAGATAGTTGCTATACCTGTTGGGTAACTGCAAAGGTGAATCAATCATCGTAGGAACAAAGGCCAACATCTGTTATGCAAAGGTTAAGTATTTACAGGTATGTGGATAGAAACATTTTTATCTCTGTTGGTTTATTGTAAAGGGAATGACAAGCACTGTGACATCAGAAAATGTGCCCTTTGGAGTGATTGTGGAGCGGGCTGAGTGACCTCTCCCATACGCACACACATAATCTCGCGAGGAGTTGGAAATGCAGATGTATGACGCGCAGACACAGATTGCGGACCTGCTGTCCAATCAGGAAAAGGCACACGGGTGGGGGACACGTCATGCTGCTCCATTACCCCCTACAGGGGCTCTCTTCATCTCCCAAATAAAGAGACAGACTGTTGCATATAAAATGATTAAGTCCTGTCCCCCCTCCAATATCAAACTCTCTCCTACACCATTGGTTCCTTAACATTACGAGGATGGCTCATTCAGAAGGCTTTTCTTTACTGTAAAAGATACTTAATTACAAAGGAGTCTTATTCAAACAGGCAGCTTATTTAGAAAGCATTAATGATAAGTATTTAAAAGGATAATCGTTTGCAAAGAATACCAATTTTCAAAGGATACTTATTTATAAGAGTAGTCATTTTAAAAATGGTACTTCCAAAGGTAATTGATACTTAGCAGAGTTGGGTAGTCTAGGTCCAGAGAGTGAAAGTCCAGACCAAGATTTTGTTTCAGTCAACCAGTTGAGCATAAAGAATCACAGTCACAGAGTCAACTGGTTGGTTGAAACAAAATCCAGAGACTTTTACTCTCTGGACTTGAATTACCCAACTCTGATACTTATTCACAAAGAACACTAACCAATCAAGGGTATGAATGTCTGAAGGATACTCATGATAGGAGCCTACTTACGGAGCCATGAGGTGCAGATGTAGAATGTAACAGCCAAGATGACTGTGAGGAGGAAATACTGCCTTTTAAAGCGACTTCCAAGAGATGAAGTGCCTCTAATTCCCATTCCTGGTGCACACGTAAACGGACTGCACGTCCCGCCTCCTCGGTGCAGTTCTGCCCCCCCCGGGCCCAGCCTCATCATCCTCGCTGTAGCTGCATTCCCCAATCATCAGTCTCTCTGGTCTCTTCTTCGTCTCTGTGGATTTTTACCTTCATGCGGCTCACGAAAACCGCACCTAGATTTTTAATCTGTACATCTGAGTTATTGATTCTGCTCTCTGCCAGCTTTTCTCTCCGCCCCCCTTCACGTCACTGTCTGCTCATGGTCTCTTCATTTGGTGTCTCCATAAAAGCGGTTCAGAACTCCCTCCCCCACTTTGAAACCATATTCGCATCAGTCACAGGTAAAGCAGCCAATCAAAGTTAGCAGTTCGTTACTAATATCACCTTCTATGTGTCCGCGAGGTCAACGGATTTTGTATTTGCAGTGAGACGTTAAGGTTGCATCTGCTCTGCTGTTGCTTTACCCGACATAATCAGATTTGAGAAAAAACCAATGAAAGTCCAGTAAAAGTGATAATGCTTAAACACGACCTTGATGAATGGAATACTTTGATTTATATAACCGAATTGATGCTGTGGATCATGTGAAGATTAACAGAATGCAGACTAAACGATTATGCGTTTCGCTGATCCTTTTTAGAGATTAAGGACAGCTGTATTTTGTAATCTTACGTTAAAACTTTTTGCAAAAGTTTATGAAAAGAGTAGTAACTTGAATGGGACTTAGCTGGGGATGAATTTTGTTTCTTCATTGTATATAATGAGCGTATACTGAATAATGTTAATTAATTTTGTGAAAATGGTCAGGCCAACGTCCCTATTAAAAAGGTATTTTCTCTCTCTGCCTTGTGTAATGGATCCACCGAGTGTCCGGAGGACTAAAGTCCCAGTTTTTCAGTGTCAGACAGCCTGCACTCTGGACACAGAGCAAAGGACGTAATCTTATCGCACATATATGTAGACACACGTGGACTTTAAGGGGACCCCCCCACGCCCACTCCTAAAGCAGCGGCCTTTTAGCCTCGGCTCACCTCTACCCAGGTATCCGTCTCGCTGCCCAGTCAGCCCAGCATCAGCTGTAGTGGGTAGGAAGCTCTGGCCGGGAAGTCGTCCCTAAGTGCTGCACATCCCATGGCGGGGCTCAGATTCCAAGTCCGGCTAATTAAAACCTTCTGGTAAAAGGCCCGATCTTCAGCGACATTCGACCAGCGCTGCACTAAGTCTGTGTCGCTGGGGTCAGGCCGGCCCCCACCCCCCCTCACCGGAGAGCATCCTGGGGTGGGGTGGGCTACTGCAGGCCACATTGCCGGGCTGGTTACAAGTGCCAGTAACTGTGCACCAACTTGTTTGCCGAACGCACATCCCTCAGAAG
>JABFEB020000002.1:25866698-25881879 GCA_019775895.2 Stomatorhinus ivindoensis | reverse complement strand
GATGGGCTGGCCCCCTGTCCAGGGTTGTTCCCTGCCTCGTGCCCATTGCTTCCGGGATAGGCTCCGGACCCCCCGCGCCCCAGTAGGATTAGTGGGTATAGAAAATGGATGGATGGATGGATGGATGGATAGACGCCTCTGGTTACATACTGACCACCATGATCTGACACCATACTTAATGCCAAGATGTCCTAGACCTTTAGTTCCATACTGAGTACTTCAATCTGCAAATACCACACTTTACATACTGAATCCCATGATTTCCATCCCATATTGAGTACCATGATATGCATATGTTTAAATGACTGTTTGTGTGTCTGCCCCCCCCCCCCCCCCAATGCACGCTGCAGTTGCTGCTCTGTGGGACGGTGTATGCCAGGATGGCCCCTGACCAGAAGACACAGCTGGTGGAAGAGCTGCAGAAAGTGGAGTTCAGTGGCTTTAACTCACATACTGACACACACCTCTAGTAACAATTGAACACTCAGTTGCAAAGTTCCGGGAATTTTCCTATATATTCCCATTAATTCCCCTGGAAAGTTTCCAACTTCCAAAATTCCCCAGCTTCCCATGGAATGGAAAGTTTCCGGAAATTTTCCACCCCTTTGCAGCCCTAGTGTTCATTCCAGATACAGAGTAAAGGAAAAAAACAGCCAACCACTTAGTACAGGATCACTGGGGGACTTGGAGCTTATTAAAGGGCAAGGCTGGGAGTGATCCTGGACAGGACGCCGGCTCAACACAGAGCACAGACACTCACACTGAGTGCAGTTCAGGAATACCAGTTCATCTAGCCGCATCTGGACTGTGATTCGAAAGCCCATGCCAGTAGGTGTGAGGTAGCATGTTACCCACTAAGCCGACGGTGCCATCCTCTCCCAGGAACTATGAAATGCCAGAATGCCGCGTACCAGCATGTGGATGCTGGCTGCTTAAGCACAGAAACAGGTGTCAGTCGCCCTGGGACCCTCCCACACTCACGCTGCCACCTTAAGGCCCCGATACGCACTGCTAATGCTGCTTACTCTCATCCGCAGCTATTACGTGGCCATGTGTGGAGATGGGGCCAATGATTGTGGGGTAAGATATGAAGCCTCTCTGAGTGTGATTGACCTGGCCTATTGGTAATGTGATCCACCGTGTGTGTGCGTTTGTGAGAGAGAGAGAAGAGAGAGAGCTTAAAGTGGCCTTTCCTCTGCAGGCTCTGAAGAGGGCTCACGCTGGCATCTCCCTGTCAGAGCTAGAGGCCTCTGTGGCGTCTCCCTTCACCTCCCGTACCCCGGACATCTCCTGCGTGCCGTACCTGATCAGGTCAGTTCCCTCCTCCCAACGGGTCTGTCGTCAGTCGCTGTCAAAGGTGACGGTCCACCTCTCTATCGCCCCCACCAGGGAGGGCAGGGCAGCCCTGGTCACCTCCTTCTGCGTCTTCAAATTCATGGCGCTCTATAGCATCATCCAGTATCTCTGTGTGCTGCTGCTCTACTCGGTGAGTCGCATAGGAGTGTGCGTGCACACACACGCACACATATACACACATGCAGACACACACATATAGACACGCACACACATGCATGCCCTAGCCCTCACACGTGCAGAGGTCAGCCTTCCCGTCACTGCAGGCTCTCCTTGTTTTATGACTCCCTAACTGCTGATCACAAAAACCAAAACCATGTGACGTTTACTCTTTTTTTATATATAAAAACTGGCATATCTGGCATCATATTCTTCCAGATTTTTAAAAATGAGCTCCACAAAACAGCTAAAAATGTGCAAACACAGACTGACACACACAGACATGCACTCAGATACTGCATTTCTCTCCGACTCTTCAGTGCAGTGAGATTTGTGACTCCACCCAAGGTAACAATACCTGAACTGATAACAATCACTGAAATCTGTAGTTTAAAAAGTTGAAATGGCTTTCAGTCCCAAACCAGGCAGTAACTTTTACATGGGAATCTCAGAAGTTTACAAATGTCCTTCCCACCAAATATAAAAGTATTTCAACATAGCGTCTGTGCTGTGTCCACAGATACATCCATTAGTTAAATTAGCTACCCACTTTTTCTTCTTTTTTTTTACAGATTCTCAGTAACATGGGAGATTCCCAGTACCTGTTCATCGACATTGCCATCATAATGTCTTTGGCATTCACCAGTAAGTCATCCGCACTGAGGGGGGACATGTTACACACACCCACTTTAATATCGTGTCATTGTGTAAGGATGCATGACCACAGTCGTGTGTGTACCAAGTCCCACAGGGCTACCATGAAAGATTTTCTCCAAGGATACTGTACAAACTGTGACTTAAATAAAGATGAGTTAAAGAATATATAAAACTCACCAATCACATCTCTGTCAATCAGTCTTGCATCCAACATACAAAAAATGAAATATTTAGAGTAAAATATATATACACCTGGTAAATAAACAAAACATTTCCAGGAATTATTTTTTTCTCTCCTTCACCATGATCTTCATCTCTTTCTCTGTCTCTCTGTTTTTGTCCCCGTCTGTCTGTCTCTGTCTCTCTCTCTTTGTCCCCGTCTCTCTCTCTCTGTCTCTCTGTCTTTGTCCCCGTCTCTCTCTCTCTCTCTCTCTTTGTCCCCATCTCTCTCTTTGTCCCCATCTCTCTCTCTCTGTCTCTCTCTCTTTGTCCCCATCTCTCTCTGTCTCTCTCTTTGTCCCCGTCTCTCTCTCTGTTTTGGTCCCTGTCTATCTCTACATTACAGTGAGCCTTAGCCCGGCCTGGAAACAACTGGTGGCCCAGCGCCCCCCATCCACGCTGTTGGCCCCCCCTCTTCTGCTCTCAGTGGTGGGGCAGATCCTGCTGGTTCTCTCCTTCCAGACTGCCACCTTCCTGCTGGCCGATATATAGTAAGAGGAGGAGGGGGGAGGAGATGAAGGGAGATGTAGAGGAAGAGTGGTGGTTTAAAAAAAGGAACAAAAAAAGAGAAAAACAGTAGAAACCAATGTATATCTTCCAGCTTTATGGAGAGTGATGATAGATAGTACATTTGTGAGGGACATATTCATTTATTGCATAATGTCAATGTCACCTTGAAGCACTATTTGACTTCTTAATACAGTGCGCAGAATGAGACCCAGCCTTCTGATTGGCTGGTTGGGAACACGACAGGGATGACAACCAATGGGAGTAGACCAGTATCTGACAAAGATGAGACGGATTCTGACAACATTGAGAACCTGCAGAACACCAGCCTGTTCTTTGTGTCGGGCTGCCAGTACCTCACCGTCGCCCTGGTCTTTAACCGGGGACCCCCCTTCAGACAGCCCCTCTACACTAACTGTGAGCTCCACACTACCGTAGCCCTACCATTACACATAATTCATACTTTTCCCCAGTTGTCCACCTGTTGTGTTTATAGCGATGTAATTCGTAAAAGTGAACATCACTGAAACACTCTCAGAAGTTGAATGTTCAGTTTGAGTCTACAGCTGATGAAAGAAAGAAAAATTACTCGGGATGAAAAGTATTTTGAAACCAATGTTGGGTGAGATTATCATGCAGCCAATCATTGGGTGGTTTAGCTGACTTCTGATTGTTGCTTTGGTTGCCACTTGGTTAAATCAGACAGTGATTGGACAGTGCACTGTAATCCCACTCTATGGATTTTCCATCTCTAAAATATTTCTTTCATAGTGACAATTGTAATATTAAAATGTCCTCTGAAGTAAGATTTTACCACTGTTCTTTTAGAGTATTCGTACAAGCCAGGAGAACTGAATGTCCTCTGGTTCATTGTATAACTGATGCTCATCCTGTTCCATAGTGTGGATTATTGTCTCTCTCACAGATCTCTTCATGCTGTGTATCGTATTCTGCTACGGTTTCCTGATTGTCAATCTACTGCACCCTGTACCAGCCCTGCAGGACTTCTTCCAGGTGAGTGTTTGTGTCTGTGTGTATGTTCCTTCAATCTATATTTAGAAAAATACCACCTACTGACTGCCTATCTGTCTCGCAGCTGGTGTTCATACCCATGGAATGGCGTGTAACTCTGCTGGGACTCATCATAGCCAATCTGATCCTGGCTTTTACATTAGAGGTGGGAAATGACTCTGAAAATGAGTACTTTTAGTTGTACAATATGGTCATATTCATCCTTTTCTCCTCTCTCTTGGAACCGTAGATTTTCATTACAGATTTCAAAGACCTGTGGAATAGATCGTTCGCTAAGCAGAAGCTAGATGAGCCACAACCTGATTCCCTCTGCCCACAGGTAGCCGAACATGCTCTTAGCAGGCCTATGAAGACAGCTTAGCAGCTAGCATTCATAGCACTCCTATGGAGAAGTCACCAGCTAATGCTCTTAGTAGGACTATGAAGACAGCTTAGCAGCTAGCATTCATAGCACGCCTATGGAGAAGTCACCAGCTAATGCTCTTAGCAGGACTATGAAGACAGCTTAGCAGCTAGCATTCATAGCACGCCTATGGAGAAGTCACCAGCTAATGCTCTTAGCAGGCCTATGAAGACAGCTTAGCAGCTAGCATTCATAGCACGCCTATGGAGAAGTCACCAGCTAATGCTCTTAGCAGGACTATGAAGACAGCTTAGCAGCTAGCATTCATAGCACGCCTATGGAGAAGTCACCAGCTAATGCTCTTAGCAGGCCTATGAAGACAGCGTAGCAGCTAGCATTCATAGCACACCTATGGAGAAGTCACCAGCTAATGCTCTTAGTAGGACTATGAAGACAGCTTAGCAGCTAGCATTCATAGCACGCCTATGGAGAAGTCACCAGCTAATGCTCTTAGCAGGCCTATGAAGACAGCGTAGCAGCTAGCATTCATAGCACACCTATGGAGAAGTCACCAGCTAATGCTCTTAGCAGGCATAAAGACAGCTTAGCAGCTAACATTCATAGCACGCCTATGAACACCTCACCAGCTAACATTCATAACAGGCCTATGGACAGATGCAGCATTCCAAGCAGCCAAAAAGAGAAGGAATAATGCTTAAAGCACACCTGAAGGCACACTCCTAGATAATGTTGCATGTGGTTTGTTTCGGGGGTTACAGCTAACATAATTTGCTGTTCAACTTGTCATTACGATTAGCATTTATGGATGTCTTTGCCAGCATCCTTCCAGCAGGTGGCCCTATTTGCAGCCCTCCCTAGGAACGGCTGCTCTCACGTCGGCCACCTGCATTCTTCGTTTTTCACATCAGATGGAAGTGGATGGAATCCCGTCGCCCAGCCGTGGTTGCTGTTGCCACAGCTCCGAGCCTCCCCGAACCCGGTACCAGGGCCTCGCCCAGCAGCTGCTGCTGGATCCTGACTGGCCCCCTCCGCCAAGCACCAAAGCAAAGCCCCCGACCCGCATCGACAGCGGTGCAGTACAGGGCCTGGTGCCCCAGACCACACCCCTTTGAGTAACCATGTTGTTTATGGAGGTAACAAATATCCTCAGACGAGGAGGATCTCGACCTGTGGTCACCAGCTCTGGTCTTGGTCTGAACCTTTTCATGTTAATCACCACCCATCTCAAATGTGCTAGTTTTGATGGCCTGTGTGGTAAATTACTTAATATATTTGGTATGTGGAAGGATTCCCTTGTGACTCACATGCTACTTGAAGCATGTCTGATCCCAGTACACAAATTACATCCACAATATCACTGTTGTCTTTGTCATATCATGTAGGATATGAGACCAAATGATGAGTGAATCTCTGACATCTTTGATTACAATTAATTAGAAGTCCTCAAACTCTGAAATGTTTAAATTTATTACATGTGAGTGAGGGGCAATATTTGTGATAGTGTCCTAATTAACAAACAGGCTAGTTATCTATAATAACTGTAAGATTATGACCAAATGTCTGAATTGTGCTACTGCACATCTTTATGCAGAGTTTAGCTATCAGTAAGGAGATGTTTTGCTTTGACCAAACCTGTGCCAAATTTTACAAGTCACAAAAAGTTAAAAGCGATGTGCAAAGAGACCCCTTTAAAAAAGTAATTTCTTTGAGTGTTAAAGGCAAATGAAGACCACAACACAGCTTTTTATAACAGTAAATGGATTATATGTGTACAAGGCCTTCAAGAAAGGTCAGGAAAGAAAATAATTTTATATTTCCATTAATTAAACAAAAAGGAGGAGACTGTATAATTCTTCAACCAACTTTGAACTTTTGATCTGCATTTCTGTTGAACAGACGTGCAAGTAAATACTGTACCTGATTACCGTTCAAGGGATTTTATTTAAGCATGTATGTATATTTTGCGGAGAATGACATATAATCTCTTGTAATAAACCTATGTGTATATAAGGAATACGAAGAACAGCATCAATAAATTTATAATCTATGAATCAGCGTACCAGTATTGTATTTGTTTCATTTCTTATATTCTTTTTGACTGCACCACAATGAATCAGTAACTTAGGGTCAGTCTCACTTAACGTGTCAATATTACATATACACTGCATTTTTACATAGTTTTCCTTTTGTCTCACAGAGCTATACTGTGATTCACATGCAGCAAAAACATACACTATAAACTATTTTTCTGAAATGTGACCAGACATAAATTACTCTTTCATAGAATTTTTTTGCCAATCCAATTCACTATGTCATGACAAATCCAACAACATATAGAACTTGGTTCTCGATCTTTGCGTTTTTGCATGATTTATATTTATCTGAAAACAGGTTTTTTCGTTAACCTCCTAGGATTTTCACCCAACCTACATAAATCTGGTGTTATTCAAATCAGGAGACAGTCCTTTTAAAGATTTAGAAAAAAATCTTTCGGTAAGGTACGCCCACCAGCCATACCCTGACTTTACTCGTGCCTCGCCCATATCAATCAGACAACTATGTCTCAGGCAGGCTTCAGCCAATCATTATCCAAATTTGTCTCACTAATGTACGGCTGTACCCCAGAGAGATCCTCGGTCAAACTGGAGCGTTAAGGCCACTGTTTATATATGTCTAAGACCCACCTAGGCTAATTCAGCTAAAATGACTTACCAGATCAGGTAGGAAGGTGTCTACCAAACTCACCCATCTCTGTAATCAGAGGGTTGCTGGTTCAAACCCAGCTTCAGTGGGTACTTGAGCTAGGTGTCCACACAGGTGTCTGCCCTTCATGCATAGTGTATCCTCCATAAAACAAGTTCAGAGAGACGATAAGGCATTTTCCCCATGAGGATCAGTGAAGTATCTTTATTATTTTTCTTCCCTAGAAATGAATACCCAGCCTAAAGCGCAGAAGTCCTAGGCTGACCAAATTTGGCACAAAGATGCCTATCCCTACCCACTACTCAGCCCCTCCGACCCATCCCAGTCAGTCATATTTGGGCCCAGCCATTTGCATTTCTGCCTATTTCTCCATTACTGTCCAGCATAGAGGTAAAATTTATTGTTAGTCCAACTCAATGTCATGCCAAACCAAACAACATATTGAACTTGGTTCTCCATCTTTCCGTTCTTGCCTATTTCATACAAATCTGAAAACAGGGTTTGTTACATCCTAGGATTTTCGCCCAACCTACATAAATGTGGTATCATTCAAATCAGGAGACAGTCCTTTTAAAGATTTAGAGAAAACAAAACTTGAACTTCCAGTAAGGTACGGCCACCAGCCACACCCTGACTGTACTGGTGCCACACCCATTTCAATCAGACAGCTATATCTCAGGCAGGCTTCAGCCAATCATTACCAAATTTCTCTCACCAATGTAGCACCGAACCGCAGACAGACCCTCCAAATTTCCTGTCGATCGTTCGAATGGGGACGCTGCGGCAACTGTCTAAATATGTCTAAGACCCACCTTGGCTAATGCACCTGAAATTACCTTATTTCTCATCAAACATTAAAAGATTAATCACCTTTCCCTCCGTCTTGGTCTATATTTTTAAATTGCTTTCATTTTCCTGCCATTTGACTTTTAGAAATGTACAAACTTCACTGATACTTCAGTATGTGTACACTGCAGCAATTGCAATTATTTCCAACAGCTAGTCACCACATTTCCCTTCTATTTCTCATCTACCCTTTTTCCTTCATCCTAACTTGATGAACATTTCTACTGTAATGTCCAAATGTCAGGTCTCATCCTATCATAGTAGTTTTTTCTACTTTCTGCCTATTTAAATGCATTGGCCATCAGTTACAGTCTGTACTTCATTTCCCATCTTTAGTGAACTATTCATTTTATGCCAGTTACTAGTTATAATTACTTTTGTTTGGTCGATTTCCTGATGCGTATATAGATCAATTATATGTAACAGCATAAAAGAAAGTACTGTTACATAACCGTAAATATTCGTTCACCAGGCCTAAATCCCGTCAATTCGCACACTCGGTAGTTAACTCGTCACGCCTTGACGTCAGACACCGGAAGTGAAACCATAGAAATCACAAACCGTCATCGAAAAAAGATGGTGGATTCTGCGGAACCGGTGGAGGGAATTTCAAACTTTCAGAGGAGTCTAAAATATGAAAAATAACGGATTAAGGGATGCCTCTTACCAAACCCACATACAAATGTGTTCATTGTATTAGCTGAAATGGCGTATAGTGCAGTAGGTAGATAGCAACATGTTCAGGTAGTTTGATCAGACTACTGGTTATGATTTCACGGTGAGATTTGAAAGCTCACATAGTCCACTGCTGGGTACCTGGGTCACTCCAACATAATATATTTTATGTACTTTTCCGGTCTTTTCTTTTACGGTCACGAAGATTGGAGGGAAACGACACGCCACCTGCATTGTGGAGTCGGCAGGTTTAGAAAGTTCGAATTTGAGAAAGAGTAATTTGCTGTAGTATTGCGGTGAACACCGTCGAGGAATACTCGTTGTGTCCGCTTAGTGTCTACTGTGTAACTTGTTTTTCGTAATGTATTGTTCTCTGTACATCTGTTATGAGTCTGGTTTAACACGCATGAGTTTTACTGTACTTAGTACACGTTACAGTAATCGAATGCTTTGAATGTCGCTATATAATTGGTTATTTTGTTAAATTAATTGCATAGCTAAGAGATACTGGACTCAGTTTTTTCGAAATGTATTTCAGAGTACCAGAATTTATGTACCTGATTGCTTAGTTAATTCTTGTATATTTTTGTACGTGTTAAATTGCATTGGTCGGCTGATAGTGATTAACTTGCAGGTTTTAGCGCTCCACGATGACCGAGAAGTTCAGTCCCATGGACGGTCCGGAAATGCCCCAGGCACCCCCTGTCCCGACTGGCTGCAGTCGACTCGCGACTCACCCCGACCTGGATCTCTCTGTCACCGTCACCCCGGAGAAGCCGAGTATTGAGGCTGGCATCCTGAAGCAGGGCAAGCGAGGAGGCAGGGGACCACAAAGGCAGGTCAGTCAGGCGAGAGAAACATTACCGTGTTATTAATTAGGGCTGCAAATTTCTTTTCAAATTCGGAAACTTTCCATGTGAATTAACGAGAATATATGGGAGTAAACTGGAAATTTGCGAAATTTCAGGTTAACCTATAATAGGGAACTTGTAGTTGGAAAAAGCCATTTTGATATTGATATTGTATAACCAAGTGTTTGTGAGTACTTGTGTGCTTAAAAACACCCCAAAAATAAACACCTGTATCAAATCCCACTGTTTATTAGCCATATACTATGTCTTATTGTTCATACAGTTTGCTTTGTTTGCTGTATCTGATCTATGTTCTGTGAAAAACTGAGATCAGAAAACAGGAATAACTGAAACTTTCATATGCAGGGAAACTTCTGCATATGAAACCTTCAGAGGTTAAATCAAGTTTTAGCTTTTAAAACTTTATAACATTTTAATAGAAATGTAAGAAACCATGAGAACTCACCTGAAAATGGTTTCCTTGTGTCATCCCATGTACAATGTTGGTTTTCGTCTGCACTGTGCCTAAGACTGCTGCTGCCTCCCACCCCAGACTTGGGGTTTGAACCTAACCTGACTTTTGTGAGCGTGGGGTTTTCATCCTCTCCTCACACTATCCAAAGATGTGTGGTGTGATGACACCTGTTTACCTAACTGCCTGTTTTATGACCTGCTCGTGCCTACTCTGTTGTCAGGTGCGATTCAATATCAGCCCAAAGTCAAAGGAGACGGTGATAAAACTCAACAGAAATCCAGCCCAGGAGCATGTGGTCTGTACCGCGGTGACTGAGCCCAGCAGTCAGCAGGGGGCGACTCAGACCAGCTGCGGGTCCAAGAACCACAACGAGCTGAATGGTGGGCTTACATTAAAACTCTTTTTTTCCCTGCCTGTTGAGCCACAAGCCCCAAATGAGCAGACTGACCACTGGTTTTGAGGTCGCCACCCTTCCCACTATGGGCCTGCACAGTCATCTGGTTACATGGCCTTACACGGCTTAATGATGGTTGAATCATCACTGCATTCTGGTTTTGCTGGACACTAGCGCCCTCAGTAGTACATCCCACTAACTCCTCTCTGTTGCAGAGCTTGTATATGCTGCAAGGGCACAATCTGACTGCAGCTGGTGCTGTGTTCTTGTGGCCGTGGACAGGCCCACATGGGGGACAATCATTCACACCACTTAGCCTTTAAATTGCTACAATTTGTATGTTTTAGTGCAAATAGTATGCAAAAAGGGGGCGAGGCAGTACAACGGTGTTCATTTCTCAGCCATTTGCAGGTTTTTTTTTCGCCTCGTGGGTCTTCTCACATGTGCATTTTTCACACCTGATGTGTTAAAATAGCTGATTATATTTCCTGTTACCTGTTCTAACCACTGCCATTTTTTTTGACAAAGCGCAATGAGGCTTTTTTTTTTATTTCCTCCCTAACCCTCATTAAAATTCTAGCACGTTGCTAATTCTGTTTATGTTTCATTTAATCGCATCAAAATTAATTGCTCGGTTGGTCTGTGCAGCTATGTGGCACAGTGTTTGTTTTGATGAACATCATCTGAAACATGGTTACCTCTCTGCTGAATGGCTTATTGATATGACTCGTTTAATCATTGTGCCCCTCGCATTCATCAGAACCGTTGACGGATTTGCTCATTTGAACAGGGAGGAAGAGCGGCAAGAAGCTTATAGGCCCAGAAGGAGTCTCTGCCAGCGGACTGGCTGAGGAAGGTTGTGGAAAGATCTGCCAGGGGGCGGCGCTCAACACCACCCTGGCTGTGAAGGCGGAGCTGGAGGACCTGGCAGAGAAGGAGTTTGATCCCAGGAGGGCAGTGCAACAGCGCCTGAAGACATCTGCGTACACCAAAAGCAACATTAGCGTGCGAGCTACTGGAGGTTTGTTAAGATGGGGGGGTGAGATTCACATGGGGGGGGTCAGGGGCCTGGAGAGCTGGAAAACTGTGGAGGGGGGGATCACTTTCTGAGCTATCCATGGGTGGAGAATGGCAAGCATGATAGCTTTTCAACATCATGATGTTGTGGGTTCACATACAAGAGGTGACTGGCCAAGACAAGGTTCTAGTCAGTATTGAAATGTCCAGCTGTTCAAGGCGTCAGTCGTCTGGCCGTCCAGGAAGTTTGTTAATAATGATGATGAAATCGTGCAGACGCTGGTCACACAGGGGAGCAAGAGGAAGTCTGCTAATTACTGGGGGGGGCAATGTGTTTGTGTCTGTGTGTCATCCTCTCTCCTTGTCACACAGGAGTCAACATCCCACGCTCTCAGAACCTCTACCGAGAACTCGTCAGCATTAGTGTGCCAGAGGATCAGCTGATCAGCCAGGCTCTCCACGATAGGCTGAAGCTGGTCCCGCCCACCCCTTCCAACAAGGTCTGATCCATCACACCCTGCACCCAGGTCATTGAAGATATCTGATCACTAAGTGTCAATGTAAACACTGCAGGTTTGTGATTTCTGGGCTTCTCTTTGGCACGCAGTGCCAGGACAGTCCAGCAGAGGGCCCTGACCTCCTGGCCTTCTACAATCCTGGGGAGCTCTACAGGGAGACGCAACTCTTCCCGGGGGACGAGCTGAAGCTGCCGCGGCCTTGCCCCATGCCCCGCCCTTCCCACGCGACCTTTGACCTGTACCGCAAGCACAGACAGTGGGAATCTTGACTTGTGGAAGCCGGCAATGAACTGGATGAGCCGCTGGGCCGTTATGGGCCAGGCTGTTTGTGTCTGAGTGTGCACAGTGGCCGGGGTGGGTGACTGGGGGTGACAACATCCCTCTTGGCCTAACTGGCACGGATCTGCATGCAGCCTTCACTGACCTGCTAGGCGCTGCCCCCCCCCCGCATGGGCTGACGCAGACACCCGAAACCAACTGGGACTCCCCCGAGGTTCTCTGGTGCCTGGCTGACGCCGCTTTTGAGCTTGGTTCCGAGCACGACCCACCACCGTGTTGCCCGCAGAGAACCTCCCTTGGACGTATCGAGTTGGCAGCCGGCAGTTCCCCAAGGGTCACGGTGCTGTCAGATGACAGTGACATCCTCCCTGAAGCTTCTGCTCTGCGTTTGTGACCATTATTTGTGATGATTATTTGTGAAATGTTATATCTGCTGCCTCAAAATCAGCATGTGCACAAGTATTTAATAAATAAGTTTTTGGTTTGAATTTACCACATTTCACCTGTGTTACGCTGGAAGTGTGTGCGCGCATGTGCTGATTTCCCTGTTTGCTCGATGTAGTTTTATTTTGTCAGGGTGGGCGGCCAAGTTAGACGGCGGCAGCATCGGCATTCGATTATCATGCTGGTCGCTGCCACAGCGACGCACGCAGACCCCTGCGCTGAGACACCGCTGTGGGCTGCCTGATCGTATGTGGAACAACTCTGGTAATGTTATTAAGACCCTGGACTGGGCACCTCCCCTCCCCTCTGTGAGATGTCATTGATCCAGGGGGAGGGAGGCAGGCAGGGTGGGCGGGGCCTGAGCGATGGGAGTGAAGGCCAGAGTACGTGTCCGCTCAGCCACTTCTGGCTCCTCTGATCTTGCGGACAGGTGAGGGTTGATCTTAGATGACTTTGGGTGAAGCACGAACACCTTGGACCATCGGGAGCTCATGGAGATCAGGTACGGGGATGACTTTGGTTTGCGTGCTTAACAGGTGTTCTAGTTGGTCCTATCGTTTCATACAAGTCCAGTCTGAAAGCGTCACTATTCCACTGGGTGCTGTGTTTAATGTTACTTTATATTCCTATTATGTAGGATTTTTAAAAATCTGTTAAGTGTGTGTTTTTTTTGTTTGTTTGTTCCTTTGTACTTAATTGTGAAGGCGCTTGGTGAATTATAAGCCAATCCCAACAGCATATTTTAGAAATCCTGGAATACCAACTGGATTTGCTATAAAGCACAATTTTTCTACATCTGATATAGGAAAATGTGGTCAGTTGATTGTGTGTGTTTGACTGTAGACGTCATGAGACTTTATGGCAACTTGAGATTTTATATAATATTGAAACTCGAAATCTTGAGTTTCTGCTGTCCATGTTTGTTCAACCATACATATGTGTGGCATAACGGGGTGAAGAAAAGCTCTTCATTCAGACATAATACCCCCGCTGTTCCCATTCATCGTTTTTGACTAAGGTTAAGATCAAAAGGTGATCAAACAGGAAATAATCTGTTAATAAGCAGTGTGCCTTAGCACAACATTACATCCATCCATCCATCTTCCAGTTGCTTTTCCTGGTGAGGGTTAGGGGGGGGGGGCTATCCCAGGCAGCACAGGGCAAAAGGATGGCTGCCCCCTGGATGGGAGGATGGCCGTGGCAACAGTGTTGCATGCCTTAAGAAAAGTATATTACTGCAGCTACTCCATATTAATTCAGGCGGGAAAGATGCTTCATTGCCATTTTTGGTGAATGATTTAATGTGTGCAGGTACTAATTATAAAAACAGGTAATTAAGGCAAGAGCTTGTCTTCTGTATTGCAAGAACTTTTCTATTGAAGATTGTGGCAGTTTCCCCTTATATACCAGGAAGTATAGGGTGTGTTATAGGGTGTGTTATAGGGTGTGTTATAGGGTGTGTTATAGGGTGTGTTATAGGGTGTGTTATAGGGTGTGTTGGGAATGTCCTGGACTGGATGCTCTGCGGCAGGACATTGTGCCCTTTTAGGTTCACATGAGCGGCATTTAAAGCACAACGTAATTAGATCAGGGTCCTTTGAATTGCATGAATACGGCAAATGGATTGGTTTTTTTTCCTGGGAGGAAACTGGCATTGCTGGAAATTGGTATCTATGTTGATCAAAACAAATTGAAGGTGCAGAATTTTGATAGGAAATGAAAATCCCAGTAAGATTTAAGCATTTGCTGCCCTTTTTCCATTACTTAGAATTATACTCCAAAAAAACAGTGCTTAAAAATGAGAAATCCTTATAGTTTCATATTAAAATACCCTCAGGCTGAAAATTTTCGTTAAGTCACACGTTTGGGTTTAGTAATCTTCTAGCCCAGCTTCTTGTACATATGGATAAATAGCTGGCAAGTTAAAATGCATATAAATACAAATGTTTGTGTTCTTTTCTGTTTAGATTAATGATGTCGCTCCAGTATTGCCATCCTTTCAATCATGCCATATTGTCTTCAGCTCAATGATGGACTGATTCAACAAAAACAAGAGCTTGATTGGTCCGCTTCGGTCAGTTGACTCATCATCCTCGTGCTTGGGGACTGAGGTTGGGCTTCTTCATTTGACCGAGCAGGACCGTTTGGGATAGAAGCCGGACACAGCCTGTGACCATGTTATGGCGGATGTGTCATTGTTAAAGCAATCACTGAAGCTGGCTACATCTAGATGCCATAGAAAACATCTATATTTGCAGATTGCCACATTCTCTGGTGTGGACAGAGTTCAGTTAGGATTGGTGTCCAATCACCAATAAGGAAGGGAGGGAAACCACGGTGGGATGATGGACCCCATAGTGGGTCTGAATGTATCAGTGTCGGGCTGCTGGAATGGCTGCGGAAACGACAGCGACAAGGACAGACGCGGGCTGTCAGACTTAACCGATCACCAGGAACCCCTCTTCAGCTCTCCAGAACTGGTACTGGTGACAATAGTATGCGTCCTGCTGTTGGTGGTGGGCCTGGTGGGCAACACACTGACTGTGCTGGTGGTGCGCCTCCGCCGGGACTTGCGAAGTACCACCTACATATATCTCTGCAGCATGGCTTTCTCTGACATCATCATTCTGCTGCTGATGCCCATTGACCTCTACAAGGTAACTCCCTCTTACTGCACACGCCCATTGA
>JABFEB020000002.1:25843265-25866598 GCA_019775895.2 Stomatorhinus ivindoensis | reverse complement strand
CACGCCCATTGACCTCTACAAGGTAACTACCTCTTACTGCACACGCCCATTGATCTCTACAAGGTAACTCCCTCTTATTGCACACGCCCATTGATCTCTACAAGGTAACTACCTCTTACTGCACATGCTCATTGACTCCCTCTTGCTTATTTTTATTTATCTTATCCTAGATATTGTTCTATAGTGATCGCTCATATTCTATACTTCTCCCTTTGTCCATTTTAAGTGTAAAACCAATCTCATTAACTATAAACCTTAAACTTTAAGCACTTTCCTGCCTTTTTTGATACACACTTACTTACCAAGATTTCCTCCACCTTTTCTCCATCTCTACCTTCCACTCCACCCAGCTGTGGAACTTCCAGCCCTGGCTACTGGGCGACGTGATCTGCAAGCTATCACAGTTCCTCAGCGAGGGCTGCACCTTCGCCAGTATCCTACACATCACGGCACTGAGCGTGGAACGCTACCTGGCCGTGTGCTTCCCGCTGCATGCCAAGGTGCTGGTGACTCGTGGCAAGGTGAAGTCACTTATCGGGGTGCTGTGGATGGTGGCACTGCTGAGCGCCGGACCCGTCTTCGCACTGGTGGGTGTGGAGGAGCTGGACGACAGCGGCGGGACTGAGTGCCGCTGCACACAGTACGCCAAGGCCTCAGGCCTCTTGGGTACAATGATGTGGCTGTCCAACCTGTACTTCCTGGTGCCCGTCTGCTGCCTCAGCCTCCTGTATGGACTCATCGGCCGCAGGCTGTGGCACCGGCGGCACTGTGCCCACCGGGACAGGGCCAACCGCCAGACCGTCAAGATGCTGGGTAAGCAGACCAGGCTGATGGGGCTGGAGAGACAGAGAGGATTATGGGAAGAGAGCTGGGGCATTTATGGCAGTTTCCATGTGCATGTGTTGGCTAGCTTCAGCCTATTAACCATCTGTATGCATACTGGCACATCTCACCCAAAGTGGAGCTGAAAAGTAGCAATTTGCAATAAAAAAATTGATATATTTCAGCCAAACAATCTGATAAATACAAAGGCAAAGGGTTGGTGTATGGCTGTGTGGGTTAGGACTCATGATCAGAAGGTTCAATTCCCATGGTCGACAGAATCATTTCACCACTGGGCCCATTAGGAAGGTTGTTGACCCCAGGTGCTCCTGTGACTGGTCCCTTCTTAGTCACATGGCACATTGGATAAACGTCTTATAAATTAAGTAAAATTATCAATCCACAAGAAAACATGTCTGATGTGATGACACCATTTTGCAGGAAGTGAAGGATGAACAGGGAGTGAAGGATGCTGGGTAGAGGGTTGTGCTTCACATGGATGAGGTGTGGGTCTTGCTGGGTAGAGGGATGGATCTGCAGATTTGTGCTGGGCTGAGGGCACACAAGCACATTTTGCTCCATTGTTGCTTTGGGAGCTTATAGAAACATAAGATTTAACTGGGTCTGCAGTGGGATATTGACTCCTCCGCTCTCCTCCTCTTCCTCCTCCTCCTCCTCTCTGATGACTGCCTTTCCAGTGTACTCATTCTCACTCCCCCGTCGTTAGCCTGCCTGACTCTGCGACCCTCTCCTCCACTCTCTCCTCCTTCTCTCCCTGTCTCTCTCTCTCCTCGCTCAGCGGTCATCGTCCTGGCCTTCGTCCTCTGCTGGTTGCCCTTCCACGTGGGCCGCACCCTCTTCTCCATGTCTCTGAGCTCCAGCCCGGACATGTACTACATCAGTCAGTACTTCAACCTTGTCTCCTTTGTGCTGTTCTACCTCAGCGCAGCCATCAACCCCATCCTCTACAACACCATGTCCGCTCGGTACCGCACGGCGGTGCGCAGCCTGCTGGGCCCCAGTGCCTCCGCTAGGCGGGGTGGCAGCGGCTCCGGGGGGGGCATGCAGCTCGTTGCCGCCCCCCCGCACTTCCCACATCTCATTCCCCTGCATTCTAACTCCACCTCGAACCTGTGACAAGACCAGACCTGTCATGCATTACTCCTGGGCCTGGGACAAAATGACTTGAACCGGGTGCACCCCCTCCCATATGGGCACCCCCCACACATAGGCCCAAGACAGCTTGAGATGGTGGGCCTGACTGGACTTGCCACAGTCAGGGGTTTAACTGATCCAGTCTGCTGAACCGTCAGATGAGCTTCTTGTAGACCTGGAAAGGGGCGCTGTGAGGGCAGCGGAGGCTTCATGGTTGGCTTCCTGTAGGACTCAGAAGTGGTGTGATGATCTGAGAGAGCGAGGAGACCAACGGGCAGGACCAAGGCGGTGTCAGTGGCCTGGTGAGGTCTGTCAAACATCTTTTCACTGGTCTGCCTGTTCATGGTTCAGCGGGGGGCATCACAGCAAGTGTGCCTGTTGGGTGTCCATTATGGGAGGACAAAGAGCATAAAAGAAACCAGCCCTGGGAATCACACGGGCCGACAGCAGCGTGGGTTTGGTCGTGAGGAAGTAGCAGGGGAAGCAGAACACGGTGCGTCTCTGTGTGTGTGGATGTCCGTATGCGTTTGGTCTGTCTTTCAGCGTGTGGCAAATCGATTAGCACTCGGCGCACCGAGAAGGAGCTGAGAAAAAAAGCGGAAGCGCACAGTGGACGCGTCGCTCTCTCTGTCCCTGCGGCTATGGCTCCTCACTCGTCCCATTGCTCTTAATCTATGCCCAGGCCGCACAGCGCTAATAGCTGCCCTCCTGCGCATCCGCGCTGTGTCAGAGCCACCGGGCTCGATCCAGGGCTCCTTTGGGACACGCCAGTCTGGTCGGGATCAGACTGAACGTCGGCTGAATTGGAACAGACGCTCGAAATTGCTTTTGCAGTGGGTTTGCTGCCCTCATTTGTAATGTGAGGGTAATGACAACATTCATGGCTTGAAATATATTCCATTTAACGTCTTAACAGTGTATGATATAACTTTGTTATATACTTATTTCAAAACCCAAATGACCACAATTGTGTACATAAATATAAGCTGTCGGGGGTGTCCCCTGCCTTGTGCCCTATGATTCCTGGGATACGCTCCAGGTGCAGTATGAGCTGGGTAAGTGGTGATGGATGGATGGATGGATGGATGGATGGTTTGAGATATGAGAAAATCTGTCACCTGTTATTACAGCATCATCGAAATCCTTAGTGTTTGCCATCTTTATACATTGTAATTCATTATCTTCAATGCAGCAAAAAATACAGTTTGTTCATAGGAAAATGTTCCATGTAAATGTTCCCAGTTAAACTATGTTTCTAATAAATATGAAGTGAACTACCTTTTTTGACAGATTGCCTTTATTAAATACTAGACGTGCCATTTTATTATTTAGTATTTTATTTTGCATTTCCCAATTTTTGAAAAGTCTACCTTTCATTAATCGGCAGTCTGGGGCGAGGCCGTCATCGTTTCAGCGATCCTCTTACTGAAGTGGCCTTTTTCGCCCTCAGTAATAGTGTTTAATGACTAAATCGCTTGCTGTGCAATGGCCTTGGGTCTTCTGGCCTGTGTAAAATTCCAGCATAACCGCTTCCTTGCTGCCGAGATCGTCTTTGGCAGATTATTATTCATGCGAGAGAGGCAGTGCTGCGGATGGGGGCAGGGAGCCGCTCGGTGAGCCAGAGGAAAGCTGGCCAAAGGAAAGTAAGGCAGAAGGAGCTCCAGCATGTCCAAAAGGCCTGTGGAAATGGGAACCAGAACCAAACCCCTTCTACATATACCTGAAAAGTGCATGTAAAAGCGCTTCTGAAAGCTGGACAAATTTGGACATAACAGTAGCAATATTAACTTGAAAGGATATTAGGAGCCGGTAGTTATTTGGGTTACCTACCACTGGGTTAGATGGTCCTTTATATGGAACATATTATATATGTGAAATATTACAATGAGGGATCCATGTGGACTGTGGAGGATGGATGCATGGATTTCTATAGGTTTCTTTCTGCAGGAATGTTAAAAAAAAACTTTCAACTGAGAGGAATCATAGATAAAAATAATTTATAAGCACATTTCCTGAAAACACCATGGACTTTTTGCTCAAAACTTTAATGTGCTTGTCAATCTATGAAATATCTTTTATATAACTTTTCACTCTCCTACTCATTTCCTTGATATTTGTCATCTTAGATTTCAAATTTTGAACCATATGTGATCATTTTCGCATGTATTATTTAAATAAGCTGCTATTACAGACAGTGTGAGACGATTCCTATAACACATATATGTATGATTATATTAGCTGTTTTTCTTTCTACCACGTCCTCAAAATATATAGTTATGTATTACTAGCAAAAGCAAAAAGGGTGATTTACCGAGAGCCAGGGGGAAAGTTCGGGTGATTCCAAGCACTCCCAAATGACAGGTCCTGAAAAATTTGCACAAGAACTGGATTACACTGCACTGGATTTTATGGGGTGCAGAATCCCTGCCGGTGTCCCTGCCAAGCACCATACCGATTATAGGTCTGATGCTAAGAGCAGCTGAATGAAGTGCTGATGATGTTCCACAAATGATTTGTGCTCCTGGTTTCGGATCAATGTGTACTTGTGGTTGTAACAACTTTGCAAATGATTCCGGTGTGTTTAGCTAGCACCCCGAGAGATCGAGGGAGGGTCGAATGTGAAGCAGTAGAGGCTGCGAACAAGCAGAGCGTGAATGGGTGGATGGCTGGGGGGCCGCTGCTGGCCAGGTACGTTTTGGGACAGAAGTTGGCCGAACGTTGCCATAGCAACAAGCCCGGGCCGCACTCGGGGTGAAATGAGGTCTCAGCAGGGGAAGTGGGACGTGCTCCTCTGCTCTCGGGGCTCTGGTGACAGAGGATGCGGGGGGGGGGGGGCATGGTAGGGGCCCCCAGCCCGGTAATTGGCTCTGTGCCCTGTGGCCTCACGATGCTCATTTGTATGTCTCTGTCAGGGGTCCGGGCAGCAGGGAGACACAGGAGTGCTCAGGGAGACCCGCGCACTGATTAGCGTGCCCTCGTTTTGGGCAGTGTGAGCACCTCTCTCCGGGGGGCGCTGCCCTCTGCCACAGATACCCCCTCCCTGGGCCCCTGGTATGTGTGCAACACCGTGTTCCCTGCCTCCGTGCCCCTTTAGTCCACAGAAATAAAGCGGTGAAGAGTCATGCCCTACAGTACCCAGCTGAAGACAAAATGATGGATGTGCGTTCTGATGAACAGCCCGTTCTCGCTGACGTTTATGGAAACTTGGAAGCAGGTATTAGGAACCCTATTAAATATTTGGAAGCACTGCCTCCCCCAGCACCCTTTGTTGCTTCCTGTTTAATATTTTGCCACCTTAGCTCCCGGGTTTTTCTCCGCTGTCCTCAGAAGCCAATTCTTGAATTTTAGTGATCGGCAACCATGGCCAGTCCAACCCTTTTTGGGGCCCTAAGTATAATTTGATTAAGCTAGTTGTCATTTGCCAATTTCCTTCCCATTCTGACAGGCTGATCGAGCGAGGGGCCCCCTGGTGGCCACTAGCAGGGCCACACCATCCGCCAGCCGACGTCCTGCGATGCCTGTTCCAGACTTAATGAAACATGATCCTGTAATGGGCATGAGAATGGACCACAGGGTTAAAGAAAACATTATTTCACACTGTAGGTTTTAAAAGGGGTGCCGTGTGGCTCAGAAGATTGGAAGATTGCGTCTCTGATCAGAAGGGCAGTGACTCCAGTCCCCGGGTCAGCAGTGTGACGTCACCCTCGGGCCCTTAAACACCAATTACTCCAGGTGATTCTGCTTTCACAAAAACATGGAAGTTGGATATGGATAAAATAAAAGCTTCTACTAAATAATTAAAAAGTGCTCTGGTTTTATTGTAAAAAGAGCACAGCAGACCTGAAGATGCTCCCCCCGCCGTCCCCCACTATGGCGTTTTTTAAAGTTTAATCATATATATTTTTGTCAGTGGATTGGCTCCGCTGGGACCACGTTTCCAGCTGCTGATGGTCCACTTTGGGTTGATGCTGTTTGTGTCCAAACAGCCCATTGTCATTATCGCCAAAACCGCACTTACTCCCCGCGCTTCCGCTGCCCTTGTCGCCCCTGGAAACGACTTGCGCATCACTGACTGATTTTTAACATCACTTCCTTTATAAGTTTTCCATTTTTGCCCAAAGCAAAGCATTGTTTTTTTATTCCCAGATGTTTTATGGCTGATGTATTAGGAAGGATGTGATGTTTTTACGTAAGAAGACAGACTATTTCCTTGTTGTCATTCTCATTTTATCCCATCATAGATAACATATATACCAATATACAGAAAGCCTTCAGCTGAAAATGCTTCCATATTTCAGGATTTGCTAGCAGCTATGTGAACTTTTACGAGTCTCGATCTATTAGCACAGAGTACTGAAAATAAATCTCTGCTGGGACATTTCTGTTGTACCCTGAAGAGATCACATGGCCACATGGTCATGAAACCATGGTCCATGGATAACTTATAAACAATCTAAGCTGAAAAGAGTTTACACCAGATTTATGGCACATATCAAATCTTTTCAGTCTGTGCATCTCTCTCTCAAGCACACAAAATGAAATGATTTTCTGCATTGCACTGCATTTATGTTCATTCAGATTCATTCAGATCCAGCATTTGCATTTTCTTGCACTGCTACCTTGGAGTCAGATTAATATAATTATATTATGTAAAGCCCATAAACCAACAGCAGCAAAAATAAAAAATCCAGCTTGATCCCGCTCCAGACTCGGTGTGTGACCTCACAGAACTGTGAGTGGATTGATTTTATGTTACTGGCATATGACCAAACGCCCAGTTTATGCACAGGTGTGTTCGAGATTGAGCAGCAGTAGTGTGGTTCATTTGGAATTAACTTTATTACAGGCCTGGCGTCGGGTGGGGGGGCTTAACCTGCCCATGACCTCAAGCCCCACCCCCCTAACTGCACCTGGACTGTCACATGGGAAGACGTTTCCAAAAATAAATGAATACATAAATATTACATACACCGTAAAAATAAAAGCTGGATTGATATTAATTCATTCCATTTTGATATTAAAAGTAGGCCTAAATGAAACGGGCAAAATACTGGACTGCTAAAAACATCAAACACTTGGAAGCGGGTGGAGACTCAATTTTCTGATTGACTGGAATACAATCATAGATTACCGAGAGTGAATCCAAATAAATATGAGGAAAATGGACATTCAGCTCAGGTAAACCGAATTTAGTTTCCTAGCTTGCTTAAGACTAAAACATAGGCTTAATAGCGTTTTTTTTTTTTTTTCTTAGTAACCGCGTGTGGTCTTATTTGAGCAAACTAAAATTACATGAAGGCTTACAACATAAAAATAGGAATGTTACATGGTTCTGACAGGTCAGTCTGTAATTTGCTTCACCAATGAGCGTCTGTTAGTTGTTGTTTTAACGCAGCAGTATTCCTGGTATTACTTATTACGTACAGTACCATGTTCGGTGATCACGTGATGAATTTGACAGTTGAGATGTTACACACAAACACACATTGTGTAAATCTGCACGAATGCATATACTTCACGCCCTCCCTTATAGTGTATGCTTATCTATTAAACTTTACATTTAATTTCCTTTGTGAGAGACGCCTGCTCTGGCTGGTTCATGTCCAAGGAGTACGTAAGGTTCTCGGGGAGACCCTCTTCCGCCATCTGCTGGTCAGGCACAAGAACAGCGTTCTATTCGCAACTTGATGCTGCTGTTTGTCAGCGCCTAATTCTGCTCACACATTACCTGGGTTTTTGCAAACATCCCATCTACAGCTGCAGATATTTAGCCTATTCACAGTGGTTTGGGGATATAATTATTATATCTAATTATTTATTTTTTTTCATCTAAGATGTGTTCTAGCCCTTGTGCCCTGTGTTTCCGGGGATAAATACCTCAGAATCATGTCCTCGGGTGATGGTAAGATGGAATGTGAGAAGGACAAGGCAAATCAGTTTGGTAACATTTTAATATGTGATACTATAAATATCTAAGTACATGGAAAGTTTATGGGTCCCACTTTGGCTATAATGTCTGAGTCTCAGGGTCTCCTACTGGTGTGTTTACTGTAATTTTTCCTGATAACCAGTAGTAGTACTTCCACCACTCCTTGGCCTTGTGCTAATTCTGAACTCCAACTCATCCGGTCGTTTTAAAAGGCTGAGGTCAACACTCTGCCCTGGAAAATGTTTCCAAGTTTTCTAGTTGGACCTCCGGGAGAGTTTGCTAGATGTAGGATGATGTGCTTCTTCATGCAGAGTAGCTGGTTAGTACAGCTCTCAGAGGGACACTGCGCTTGAAGACTTGATGAGGAGAGAATTGGGTTTCCTCACTGCATTTCCAATGTTTCTGAACCCGTAACTGCCTAGTTTGGCTCCTCGTAAGTGACATTAGGTGCAGCCGGCCCGCGGTACTGGCTCCCCTGTTATTGTGTTTGCTGGTCCCCCTGCTGCCTCCTGTCAGCTTTGCTGAGGGTTTTCCTGGCTGTAAGCCGCTCTGCTGCATGCTGCCTGCACTCTGCTCCCTTCTGTCTGGCTGCAGTAATTGTAGCTAATCCTCACTTCCTCTGTCTTTGTGTTGAAGGATGGGATGCAGGTTTGATTCTAGGACTTTTTTGAGGTGGGGGGGGCATAAGAAGGGCCGTAAATCATACAGTGGGCCCAACATTAGCCAATGATGTGTTTTGTATCGGTGAATGACAGGGGAGGGAGCACTCCAGGACCCAATCCACCTTCACCCGGGGCCCTGTCCCTGCATTAGGCAGATTCACAGTGCTAATGGCCTTTCGATCCTCACTCTGACTGTACATGCCCCCGATGGTATAGACTGATCTGTCAACCACGGACACTTCGCTGACAGTGCCTGTCATTCTTCACCTGTTTCCTTCAATAATACTTTCCTCCGGTCTTCTATTCACCTCTTTTTCTGCTTCATTCACTTCCCTCTCCTCCTTCATTTATGTTTTCTCTGTTCTTTCATTTACTTTTCTCCTCTCCTGTCCTACATTCACACCTTTCCCTCCCTCTCATTCATCTCTCTTTATCCCCCCGGTGTCTCTACACTATGCTGTCCACAGGTAACTAAGGAGCCACATCGCAGATCAATTCCCAGAATGCTGTGTGCTGAAAGGGCCAGGGGGCTTCACCAGGCTAATAACACACACACACACACACACACACACACTGCTGCCTTTGGGAAGATTTCTCAGTGACTCTGGGTAATTACTGATCCCAAATCCCACATCACCAAGACTCAGAAACAGATGAAGAGGTCTTGACACTTTTAGAACGGAGACTTATAAAAGTTGTTAAATGGTCAAACATCTAAATTCTGTGCCTTTTCCCTGGAATTCCCTGAAAAGCAGTTCATAGCTGTAAGTTTATTACACTGATAACCCCACTGGCATTGAATCCAGATTCACATTAGCATTATTTTCACTTTTGCTGTTTTAGTTTCACATTCTCATTCCTGGTGTATCTGACTCGTGTTCATGTCATTCTATCATTCTTCATTAACACATTAAGCCAGATTCAATTCTTGGAATGTTTTAAGGTGGGGAGCATAAGAGGGGCCATAATTCATACAGAGGGGCCAGCCTTATCATTAGCCAATGATAGGTTTTGAATTGCTGAGTGACAGAGAAGAGAGCACTCCAGGGGCCAATCAGCTTTCAGCCGGGACCAGGGGCCCTGTAGCCCCGCCCCTGTACATCCCCCTGCTTTAAGCAGATGCACAGTCCTGAATGCCTTTCCATCCTCATTGTCCCACATCAGCTACTCATCACATGGAAGCCTTGTTAGCACAGACCCTCCTTCCCGGGATAAGCAACCCCATCTCCCTGGTCATACTACAGTAACAACTGTTATGTGTAGGGGGTAGGGGTGAAGTTAACCAAAACATGCCCTCCTCCCAGTATGTAAGGCTGCTGGACAAGGCGGGGGCCACGTGGAGGGAGGAGAAACTGGAGGTTGGCAAGACTCCCACACACCGAGAGAGGAGTCCACTGGTCCCCACACCTTTCCAGGAGGTGGAGGTACTTCGGGTTTCGATGGGGGGAGGGTACTTCAAACTGGGAGCAGATGGGGGGGGTGGGGGTTCGAAGTATCTCCCTGGAATGGTCGCAGTGAAACCTGCCATTGTGGGATCTCCAATTATACGAGAGATGCAGAAACCCGGTCACTGCTGCTCCTCTTCCTCCTCTTCTTCTTGGCACAAAGACGAGCTATTCCACATTTCATCAACACCGACAAACGCACTCTCGCGTACATTCATACAGTCACCAGCCGGCCACTTCCTACACAAAGCATTTCAGGCACACCGAGGGTAGGAAAAACCAGGATCTGCTGCTCTCAAAATCAGGGAACCAGAAAAGCACGACATTCTCCGAACTTCCCTCCCTTACTGTCGCCACCACGCTCCCACACATGGTGGAAATTGCTGCCTAAATCTGTGTGTACTTGTGTCTGGAAAAAAAAATAAATATATATATATATACACACACACACATACAAGTAGGGTGTATTGATATAAGACAGCAATGTACTACTATAAGCTTTGAACATTCTATTTAATGTGCACCATTACCACTGTTTGCCAGCCAGAATAACTACAGCAAATACTGTAGTGCTAAAAAAGCATTATACTGGGATATTAGTAAACCTCATAAACAGGATAAGTTAGGTTAGGTTACATTTCACAAAATAATTACTCCGTGGTCAAAAGCCGAGAACATCGAACGTGCGATTAGCTGTAAGAAGCCGGGAACTAACGGTGGTGAGCCAGCAGCTGCTAACGCTGTAAAATGCTAATTGCTGCAAAACAGCAGGAATCGCTGAAACAACCTCCAAAAAAACTGCTTATTTGAAGAGAGAGAACTGACGTCTGGCAGTATGTGGGCAGACGACTCGAATTACGGAGGGAGACGAGGCTGAACGCGGGAACAAAGCAGCAGTGACAGTGATAGCACTGTGTACCATTTCAGTGCAGGTGACAGGACTGTGCACAATGTAAGTGGGCAGGTGACAGGACTGTGCACTGTTTCTTTGACCGAAATACTATTACCGCAAAAAATCTAATGTGCGTCTCTTTGTGTCATGCATTCGGAGCAGAATTAAGGAGCACCCTTCGTTTTTCTTATTTCTTTTCAAGTTGCCACTCAGAAAACCTCTCAAGGACTCTTCATTTCTGTTTCCACGGCACAGTGCCTCCCTGTTCATGCAGTTTGCCTGCGTGATTGCACGGATTTGCTGGGGGTTCTTTGCTTTTCCCCGCAGTCTGAAAACCTGCAGTACACTGCAAGTCGCTCAGCAGAGGAAGATAACTGCCGATGCAGCTGAAACCCCAGAATCTGCTATTGGTATCTGTGGTTTGCATTAGGACTTACAATAACGAATATTCTACATTTTAGACATCCACCATGTGTCATAACCAGCAACTGTCAGATCACAAGAGTTAATTACCAACACTGAACGTTAAGGGCCAGTTTCCCGAACAGGGATTAAGACTAGTCTTGGACTAAATTGCTGTTTAAATGGAGATTCACCATTGTAACTCAAAGGTAGTCTAGGCTTAGGCTTAATCCTTGACTGGGAAACTGGCCATAAATGTTTATATAAAAATACAAGTACAAAATGTAAGCATATTTACATTTTTAAAATATGCAAATTGATACATGTAGTAGTGTGTATATATTCACAAGATATCGAATCACTGGTAGCCTACTGGTACACTGGTGAGAATGTCACGTAAAAACTTGTCCAATGTCTAGTAGATACTGAAACATCGCCCTCTGCTGTCAGTCTTTGGGAACGTGTTGGTACATTTTAAAGACACGATGTTCTTTCGCCTGTATGATCTAATGTCCCGTTGGAACGCTTACAGTTCTCAAACACATGGCAGCCCTGGCATTTCCGCAGTCAAGACCACAAATTTAACCTTATATTTTGCCTCCACCTTGTACCACAGCCCTTCTACTTACTGACTATTGTTTCCTGGACTGTTCCACATTCCTATCACACATTTCTTCCTGGTATACATACATCTCATTCTATTCGCAACATATATGTCACTCCGTAGTGAGGCATTACACATATTTCTCATTCTTCTCTGCTCTGTTCTTTATAGCTGTCATTTTCTCCTGACCTCTGCTAGATTCTTTCCCAGTGATCCCCTCTGCTATCACACAGGTACCTCCTATTCTTATTTTCTCATCATTCTTCCTTTCTCACACTTTGTTTATCTGTCTCTCTCCCTGTAAAACAGGATTGCAAAGTCATCATTTTCTCTCTCACTCACTCTCTCCCTTCTGTCTGTCTGTCTCCATCTGTAAACCAGGATTACAGTCATCCATATCCATCTCTTTTTCCTCTCTCTCTCCCTGTCTTCCTCTGTCTTTCTCCTTCTCTCTGTATAGAACTGAATGAAAGTGTGACCTCTCTCTTCTGGGACAGGCTCAGCGGACACGGACGACAGCAGCAATGCCCGCAGTTGGGACTGTGAGTGCGAACACAGAGGCTGTGGCTTGAAATTGGGGAGATCAAGAGGGAATTCCAGGCTGAAGCCCATTAAGTTTGAGGTCAAGGGCCAATCAACGGGTGCAGAGAAAGATGCACACATAAATGGCAGGGGGGGGGGGTGATACCTATATGGAGCAAGGGGGCAGGCACCCTCAACTACCAGGGAGCTCAGTAAGATCCCTCTGTTTGTAAAGCATGAGACACTCTAACATGGCGGAAGTGACAGATGCAGACTTCAGACAGTCCACTGGCTAAAGTACAGAATCCTCAGATTACTCCACTGATGATCTGTTTTACCGCGCACTTAATGACCTTATTTACGTCTGTTTGACTTCCCTACAGTAACCACCATTTCATTTATAACCTGTACAATATATCTACTGTACTGTGCAAAAGTCATAGGCAGTTAAACAGAATGTTCAAAGCTATTTATCTAGGTAGTAAGTATATATTTGCTCCAAAAATGCTATTTAACATTAGTGCATATATGAAAATTAATAGTAACATTAAAACCAGCAAAAATTTCCACTATTCTCCAAAACCTTGCTGATATCTAATTCAGTGGCTAGATGACCAGCACATCACTTCCCAAACCTCTCCTCAGTGGCACCTCAGCCTTTCCAAATGCTTGTTAATTTTACCACCAGCTCAATCAGTCAATCAACCAATTAATCAATCAATTAATTTAATTCATTAAGTTGCGGTATTGATTAGTGAAACCAGGTGTGCTGGTGATGCATGGCTCTTCTGGATGGTTTCTGCAAACACTGGGGTGACTTTAGGAGAAGCTCTGAAAAGGCTAAGCTGACAGACATCATAGTTTTACACCAAGATGAAGATCATCTAAACATCATCTTCTTTGATTGCCTAAGACTTTTGCACAGTTCTGTAGGTTTCAAATGAATGATATAACTTTAAATATAGGTTACACCTTTGATAACTGTAAGTGCTGCGGATTCGGATATTGGGGAATAATGGAGAGTCGGAAGACTATAAAAAAAACTCCATCTATCTGTTTTTCAATCGCTTATAGAGTACAAGGTCATAGGAGGGAGATACTTCTAATTTTTATGCCTATTGTAGCATTTATTCCTGACATCTCGACCTTGACCATGTATGAAGAAACGGACACATGTCCACATGCAGCACAGGCATTCAGCCAAACACTTGCACATGCACTTCTGTCCAGAGCTGCCATGCCAAGACGCGGCTGTGCTCTTCTGGTCCTGAGTCACGGTCAGGTGGACATTATAGCCTTTTCAGGCATCGACTGACTGCTGCACTGGCTGATGATTTCAGGCTGAATAATTTAATGCTTCCACTTGCCAGCTGTTTAACGCAGTAGCCTGAGACGTGCACAGCCAGAGGGCCCTTTGTAACTTCGCGTTGGAAGGGGGGGGGGGGTCGAGAGCGGGTGCTCGTTTTTCCCCCCAGCCGCTCTTTCGGCGTGCCTTGTGGTCGCCGGCGATGATTTCAGCGTCACATGGGCAACGGAGGCCGCGACTGAGACAGGGAGCGGAATACATTAAAGCCTGTGAGATGGTGTAGGTGGTATCACTCCCTCTCTATCTCTCTCTCTCTCACTCGCCCCCCCCCCTTTTCTTCTGCCTCTCTCTCTCTATGCCAGCAAAAACTGTCAGAACATTTGTAGTGGTTGTTATGGCAACAGATATAAAAAGCTGACTGGATTGTGTGAGAACGAAGGGAGCAGAAACGGACCGAGGGAGGGATGACTGTGGAACAAGAAATTGAAAAAAGGAAAAAACAAATCACCACTAATTGTGCTGGGGGGGGGGGGGGGGAGGCACAGGGATGGTGGTTTAAGGACTGAAGTGGATTCTGAGGCAAAGGAGTATTGGGGGAAATGGTCCAGGGGGTGAAATGAAGGAAACAAAAAGCAAAGGAAGATACGATGAAGAAGTAAAAGACAGAATCCATTAACGTTGAATAGGATGAAAGCAAACAGTCGAGAGAGTAACATGTTAACGTCAGCTAATGGTAATACCCTTTGCCTACATCTCCTTGGCAACCGAGCAAATTATTATTTCTGTGACACTGTTTTTATTTGCCCAGAATATTCCTTTTCATGATGGGGGGAGGCAAGGCTGTATTAAGACCTATCTTTTTCACAGTCTGAGGCTTTGTGTGTGTGTGTGTGTGTGGGGGGGGGGTGATGGGAACAGTGTTGAGTGACAAGAAGATTAGATGCAGAGGGAAAAAAAGGTGTTATTGGTTGGAAAAGAGCGTTTAGTGGAGGAAGAATGAAGTGAAGGCCCTTCTGCAGGTGTAAAGCTGACAAAATGGGATCTGACTCAGAACAGTTAAAACCCTGCTGTTATTTTTCCATTTTATGCGATTTATTTATTAATCAGGCTGTTAGTTTTCTGACATGATGCATGATTTAGTAGTTAACCACTCATTATTACCCATTAACTATTACCCATTAACACAGACAAGGATTCAAACCCACAAATTACTTGAATCGTGACTCATGCCTAAGCGACTTACTAACTTATTAGTGACTTTTGAAGTGTAAATTATCACACCAATCCATAATACTTAACTGGTGGAGGTGGATATGATGACGATGACAGATACTGACAAGATTATGTAGTATTTTGTGTTGAACATCACTGACAATATGACCTCTGGTGAATTATACTCTAGTGAGGAAGGATCCTACATTGGTGTTATTCTGCTGACTAATCCACCAGCCCAATGTACTTTTCATAGTCATGGACTGAGCACTAAAACCCAGTCATTCTTAACATTCTTCAGATATTCTCTCATCCATCCACCAGGGACAAATCAGCTACAGAAGGTACTACACAAGCATTTAGAATTCTTCTGATAGTTTAATTGTGCTGGGGCAATATTGTGAGATGACTGATTGACTAGTTTATTCATTCATTCATTCAAATAGTCCTGTAAATCCAGAGCTATAGCTGCTCACTTAATAATATGCTACATAATATAATCAGCTGTTATCTTGTGTGTTCCTTGTATGTCAGCTTTGACTGCTCCCAGAATGCAATGCAAGCCATCAGTCTAGCATAAGTATATCACATACACACACACATACACCAAAGCAGTGAATGTATTTTGGCTGCATCTGTGATATCTCACGAAGTCTGACGTACTGAAATACATTTTCAGTAGAAATGGATCTTCAGGTACACAGTTTAAAACGGTCCACACGTTTAAAGAGCAACACGTGACATTTTACACAATTTATTTTATTACATTAATTTCTTGTCATTTTATTTTTCAGTTTCTCTCTTATTCCCTCGTACCTGTTGCGTTGTGTTTTAGTTTCTCGTGTTTATTATTATTATAGCAAAAACTCTGAGTATAAAAACTGTTAAACTGTTATACATAAATTCAGTTAAAGTCTTTCTGTAAACATCTCTGTAAGTAGAGGTGCGAGACTTTTTTATTACTAAATAGTGTTTGTCGATGACATTTTGAACTTTGAAGTTGTGGGTTCAAATCCCAGTAGTCTTGAGCAAATTGATTCGAGTGGTTACGGTTAATTATTCAGCTTTAGAATACTTTAAATTATCACGTCAGTTTGTCTCATAATTATGAGTATTAAGCGTTCTCACAAACTTGCTTCTCGAGCAATTTACGAGTCACGCAGTATGACTGTCTTACGGATCTGTTCCAACTCGTTTTGGGTGTCAGCTTGTTCGCCTATATCCAGAAACCGGAGAATCCTTCTGAATTCTGTCGGTTTTTCCCCTATTATGTTCAGTTCTATTTTGGATTGTTTAGATACATGTTGAGAAATTTCGTGTAACACTTACCATTTATAGAACCCAATTCGCTGATAGCTTTAAATATATATATATTTATATAGGCTACAAATAACTCATACTAATAACGTAGGCTATATTTTATATTCGGGCTTTAAAATTGCATTACTGTAAAGACTGGTCCCAAAATGAAGCAAAATCTAAAATCAATTAGGCTATATAAATGTATAAACTTATCGCAACTTATTGTGCAAGATGTCAATCCAAAATAAGCACGGAAATACTTCTTACATGGCAGGTCACTGGAGTATGTCCCGATTGCATAACTTAGGCTAAAGAGGTATAATGTACTTATTTGATGTTATTTATGTGGAGTAGCTCGTGAGACGAGGACACAGGAGAGCCCTTGTACAAATACCTGCAACGGCTCATTTGTCCCTGATGTATTACCGTAGTCCGACCCGATCCAGGAAGAAGTGATAGGAAAAGAGTGGAGAGAGAGGGGAGATAGAGGAGAGAGAGAGGGGGCGAAAAGAGAAATGTGCTGAAGGGAAGACAGTGCATGCCTTCCTGCGGACGACAAACGTCATTACTGGGCAGCATAGGGACGGACGGTACCGAGAACATGTCGGAAAAACAAATGCATTAAGTCAACCCTATCCATTAGACCAGGATCAAGGGTTTAGGGGGCGTCGGTCGTTTCCTTTTTTTATTTTTATTTTTTGCCCGATAATGCATTAGTGAGATATTCAGCGACGGCAATGTTTGGGTGTTCGCCGTTCCGCGGAATTTAGTGCATACAGCCGTGTGTTTTGCACGGTAGCCAAATATAAACGGCAAAGTTTGCTGCTGGGGACATTAAACATAATGTAATGTGATTTGCATGGAAACCCCGGACAATTTTTATGTACTTTGGTGCTGGGGCGATTCAGTTCTTTACGTTTAATCTTGAGCTGCTTTCATTGCATCTCCAGCAGACTTTTTTACGATTCAAATCAAAGCCAAACGGCTACGCTGGTGATTTTTTTCCTTCTAAGTTTGGGGATTGCGGGGGTCCTTCTTTGGAGGAGGGTTTTCGCCGTGATCTTCAGACCAGCACTGGCACCGTTTCTCTGCTGGCAAGTCGACGTCTTAACCCGGCAAATAAGACGCACGGTTTTTTTCACCATCCACTAGAAATGCATGGAAATGAATAAGCTTATATATCAATACGTGTGAAATATTATCCGGGCATTGACATTATTATTATTTTTTACTGAATGTGTATTTTTTTCCTGGTCCGATGGGTGTGAACCGGTTTGTGAGACATACGCAGTGGGTATGAGATGAGCGCCGCATGGCTTCGCTTCGTCCGTCTCTCACTTGCGTTACTTTTGTTGCGATGGTTTTGATTTAGGTTTCAAATCGTCTAACCTGATCGAAGACGCCCCTGAAAACACGCCGGCCCCATTTAAGTGGGATTTTCTTATCCATCCTGCATTTGCGTCTTGTTTTCCCCAACTTAAGTAGATAGGTACTGCTACCAATTTGTTACATTGCTTTAATTTTACTGTAAATATTTCGGATTTTCGGGCCTGTCGTGCTGCCGAAGCCGGGAGTCGGGCCGTTTCAGTATATTTTCTTTTTTACGTGGCTGGGTTGGGAATAAACTTTAGGCAAGAAAATGTCCGAAAACCCTCCTACGAGAAGCCTGGATGAGATCGACCTGTCGGCACTAAGGGTAAGAGACTCTTATTCTCTCTGCTGGAACGTACGTGTGGGCTCTCTCCAGACACATTCCTTACTATAATAAAGAATAATAATTACTACTACTACTACCACCACCAACCTTAATAGTATGTGAATCAAGATTGGATTCCGAGATCGCTGCTTGACTAGTTTGTTAGTAAGTCTGCGCAACAGTTAACTTGGCTTTCGCCGAGATTATAACCAGCCCGATATATGGCAGATGAAAACGGGTTAATCAGAATGAACCCTCCTTAAACGGACCCTGAACATATATATCTGACGTGATCTCAGCTGATTATTTTAATTATTAATTAATAATTTAAGGTGTATATCGGTATACTGTTGCAGACTCCCCCAAACGTCACCTATATTGTAGTTTAGTCTCGATATGGGAACCACGCCTCCCGTATTTAGCTTTTTTTGTCTATGGCATTCAAATCCTGCTATATACAGTCAGCATACAGTGTGTGTGTGACAGTTCATTTGTGGCGATTTGCCCTGTATTTCCCATTAACAGCTGAACTGACTGCAGGCTAACAGACTAAATTGCAAGCTGTAAAGTTTATTGCTGTAGAAGCTGGTTCACCTGTGTAATCTAAAAAACCGTTTTCGTCCATCCATGTTTGAAATAACCTTTCGTTATTCCGCTGGCGGCTCTCCTGGTCATTGTGTGGCCTTGTCAGTGAATAAGTCGAATACATTTCGAGAGGTGTGGTTAAGAAACATGGATAAGGATAATTATTTCTAATTAATCCTCGTCATGTGTTGCAATCTGATGGTTTCGATGACACACGTTAGTAACGGTGTAGCAAATGTTATGTAATTTATTTCAGCTGGCCATGTTAACAGTAAATAAGACAAGTGTGATGATGTTTATCTTTCTAAGTTGAAGTAAATTAATTTCAGATTATTTCACTTCATGTTATCAGTAAATGTATAAAATGTTTTCATCTGGAAATGAATGTTTCATGTTTAAGTATTATAACTGATGTCAGGTCTCATGCCTCCAGGACTGGGTGGCCGAATTCCGGCCTCTAGCTGTTTGTGTTTGTGTGTTTTTGTATTTACCACATTGTGGGGACCAACTTTTTGGCTTGTGGGGACATTTTTGAGGTTACTACAATACAAACCTCAGTTTTATTAAAATCTATGACTGCAATCAAATCATTAACATGCCAAAAGTCTTTTATTTTGTTTGGTTACTTATGGTTAAGGTTAGGGCTGGGTAGGGGTTGAATGGAGAGTCCCCACAAAGATATGGATGCGTGTGCCTCTGCATATGTGCAGTGCATGTCCTCCCCATGTTTGTATACACCGGTTTTCTCCCGCAGTCCACAAACATCCAGTTGGGTGACTGTCTCTAAATGGCCCACAATATGTGCCCTGTGATGGACTGGCATCTTCTCCAAGGCTTATGCCAGCCTTGTGCCCTGTGACTTCTGGGATATGGTCCAGGCTCACTGAAGTAGTGAGGGATGGATGGATGGATGGATGGAGCAATGGATAATACTCCACAGAACTAATTATTTTTTGTTTTTTTTTTTTCCCATGGCCATACCATCATTTCTCCTCCTGCTGCTTCCTTTGAATTTTCAGCGAAAATGAGCACGGCGACTGAACGCCAGCTCCACTTAGTCAGGGGCACAGACCCTGGAGCTGGCGATTACTCAGACGTGGTAGGTGGCTTCAGCGAGGATGTTCCTGGAGCGTCTTTGAAGGCCCAGGAGCCTCTGTGCTGCCAGCAGGGCTCTGTATGTGGGGTTACCTTTGCCGCTGAGCCGCTGACTCCACGCCTCTGGGCCGCCAGGTGCTGCCAGCAGAGCTAAAGCAGTGAGATGCTTATTTCCTGTTAATTAGCTTTGATATCGATATCGGACACGGGCGGCTTGGCTGTTGCACAACTTAACCGCAGGTTTACGGACTTCTCAAACAGCACGGAATGCCGCTCATTTTCGGATGACATTTTACTCTTTGGCTTTTAAAAAATTTATTCCGGGTCATGTGATAAGGCACAAAGGTGATATGGAGTTGAGACCTTGTGGTGTCTGGCTCTGTGGGTTAGGACACACTGACTGCTGCCTCAGTCCCCTAATCAGCAGAGCAGTGTCACTTTTGGGCCCTTGAGCGAAGCCCTGACCCTCCGATGGCTCCGGGGACTGGCGGACCCGGCTCTCTGCTACATAAACGAAGTATAAAAGTCTTAAGAGTGTATCGTGCCAAAGAAGAGCTATGATGGCTGATCATTGAAGCGGCTGATACAATTAGTGGGAAATTGTATGTTCCCAGACAAGTCATCTCTGTTGTTTTTCACCTGAGTAAAAGTTTTGGTCTTTCTCTGAGTTTATGTCACTCAATCCAGCTTTTTCATGAAGTGGTCAGTTTTTCCCACAGTGGCGAAAGGGACGGTGACTCTGTCTGTGTGGTATTTCCTGCACCGTGGGATTTTTGACTGTTGCGTCACTGTACCTAGAAGCAAAGGTCACTCTCTGGGGTGATGGCCGACCAAACAGCATAGCATGATGGGAGTTTCGCAACGAAGATCGACACACAGCGTCATTTTCTGCCTGTGAGGTTCCTTTCAGTGTTTCTGGGGAAATTTAAAGCATTCTCGGTTAATGATAGCCATCTTATTGAGTGCATGGGGGTGGATTAACGTCTGTGGGGAGCCTAGGAAGCCTACCTGGGGGGTGGGGGGGTTGTGGTCCCTGGGTTGCTGACAGTAAAATAGCCTTTGCATTAAGCGCAATTCTACAGCAGAATTCTGTTACCAAAATGTCATGCATTACGCAGTATAATTTGACAGCTGGGGTGCGCCAGAAGAGAAGTGATGGTATTCCAAGCAAAGCAAGTCAGTTCTTTTCAAACTGTAGCCAGATCCTGTTGTAATTCAGCTACGTCACCATAGGGCTGCCCATGAGCGTGTGCTGTGTGGAGACTGGATGGTGTCTTTTGTCCTGAGAGGGTTGGTCTTGCAAGCCCACCAAGTGAATTTGATCTGTAATCTAACCCCCCCCCCAATTTGTGGTTGAAAATAGTCTTTGTCTGTCCACTGTTATTCAGTCCCAGTGTATGTGGGGCACTGAGTTCTGAGGCCATAATTATTAATTAGGCAATTCTTTATTTTCTGGGCAGAAAAGTGGTGGTGGGGGGGGGGGGGGTGTGTAAGGCGATGTCTTTGCATTGAGGCATGAATTACTTTGGAAATCAACTCCTACACTCACAAGACAGGGGGATAGTAGATGTGAAGCAGCTTTGTGGTGGAACATTAGCATGAACTGCTGCCTCGCCGTCATTGTGAGGCTCCCTATGCAAATCGCGGCGGAAATGGAAGCAGCTTTGTTGAAGAATCCTGGGGTTTGGGCAGCTTTACCAGGTCAACCTGTGTCACTATGGGGGCCAAGGGTGGGGTGGCGCAGTAACATTATGTAGACAAAACCCAATACTAGGACTGATGAATTAGATCAAAGACTGCATAATGGAATAGTTATTTCCATCTTAATTTAGTATTTGTACTCAGCACATACTCACTCATACTTGTTTGCCTGGTATGAGTATCTCTGGTTTTGAAAGGGTCATACCACTTTGGGATTCCAATGTTTTTTTAACATTCATGATTTTGAGCAGCTGAGAGAACAAGTTAAATGTTGTTAAGCAAGATTTACAAGGAAGTTGACATGCAATTGTGCTTTTTCCAGCTACCCCCCCCCCCCCATCCAAAATAATGTTAAAGCCGAAACCTGCATTGTAGACTGAAATGTCCTTGTCGTTCCTTGAACCAATCAGCAGCAGGAGTGGAAAAACGGCGCCTTGTGGGATTGTGCCGTGATGCATTGTGTCAGACCTGCCCTGGCTTGTGATTTGTTTTTTTTTTATATATATCTCGAAAGGCAGTGACACACGCAGAGTGCAGCACGTCTTGTTTGTTCGAGCAGTCAAGTTTCTGCTTTTTTTCCTCCCGTGGAAAGGCAGCTCCTTCATGCTCCTGACGATGGCCGCACTCTTTAAATGCCCCTGCGGGGAATCTGGTTCCTGCAACGAAGGTGGTGTCTGGATCAGCCGGATGAGCCGTTGTGCCTGTGATCGGAAGGTTGTGGGTTTGAATCCAGTCATCAGCAGCGTAGCCACATCGCTGCTGGGGTCCCTAGCACCCCAAAGTGCTTCAGGGAAGCCCTAAAACTGGCTGACCCAGGGCTCAGACCAGGCTGGAGCAGGATGGGATGAGCAAATACTAATGAGTAAAGCGTCATTTCATAAACCGCATTCTCTAAACTGCTAAGTGTCTAGACAGGAAGTATTAGGGTTGTGTGTTTTATTTGGCTCGTCGTTTGCCTTTTCTGACCCCGTTAGGGTTTGGATCTCGCTCTGCCTCGGAGCCCCGCAGATCTTTATCCCTTCATCACAGGTTCTGTCCCTCCATCTCGGGGTTCCTTTGCTTCCCTCAGAGGCTCCGAGCCTCATCTCCCCCGAGGGGGGGGGAGGGTGTGCGGCTTCCTATCTCCTTCCTCTGCTTGCTCCTTACTGTTCCTTTTCCTTAGCACCCCCTCCCCCCCCCATTGTGAAGGATGAACGTGACTGTTTACGTTCTTATATTGGCGTCCAGGTACGCTGCTCCTCTTTCTCCTCATCTTTGCCCCCACGCTTACCCTTTTACAGTCATCTGCTTGCTCCCCATCTGATTGGTGTGTGTCTGTGGGGTGGGGGGGGGCGTGGCTTTTTTGTAAGGACAACGCAGAAGATCGATTATGCAAGAACCTGTGAAAGCCAGGCACCTACCCCAGCCACCCACACAGAGAGAGGGAGAGGGAGAGAGAGAGAGAGAGAGAGAGAGTGAGAGAGAGAGACTGGGACTGTGGGAGTGTGTGCCTGTTCCATGGCTGACAGAGGAGGAGGGGTCGGTGGGTGGGGGGGATTTTCAGTGTTTTCCCCCCGGGTATCCATTAATGATGCCTGGCCGGTTGTATTTCTGACAGTCACGGTGAAAGGGTGGTTGTGGGGGCTTCGTTCTACAAATACTCAACCTCCCCATTTTTCCCCACAAGAAGATGTGATTAAGGCAGACAGAGAAGGTGGGGATAAGCCCCCCCCCCCCCATCTTAATCGGGCTTATTTTAGGAAGTGGATTTCTGAAAGCTTTCTGCAGACATCTCTCCCTTCGCCTAATGTGTCCGAGGGAAACGTCGCCCGGCTCCTCTGCGCTGATGATAATGGGCGCCGCTGAGCCGTCCTGCATTCAGGCAGCTCTTTGTGTTATAAATAAACCACAGCCTCACGCCGCATGTAGTCGAGGGAGCCTCGTCGAAGGAACACAAAATTACGGCTTATTTCCTGAACCAGGACTCTCATAAATGGAGGGTTTTGGGGGGGGGGGGGGGGGGG
>JABFEB020000002.1:25819031-25834266 GCA_019775895.2 Stomatorhinus ivindoensis | reverse complement strand
GGGGGGGGAATGTCCACCTGTTGCTATGGCAACCCCTATCTGACTATCATTAGCAGCTTGTCTGTTATCTGACATTCTTTCCTACAAAAACAGAAAGATAAAAGGCTGAGTAATAGAAATAATATTTCAGTTTGTTTTGCTTACATTGACTTGCCATTTGTAATGTAACTCCTGCACTGCAGAGATGATCATTTTTGTATTTACATTTTTATCAGTGTTTCACTTGTACGCCAGGTTGTTGTTTCTGTTTATTTTTATAAAGCTGATAGAAATGTAGCATAAATTAATCAACTTTTGTTACACATTCAAACTTTTTAGCAGCTGTATAAAGGTTATGAGCTTAAAGTTGAGTAGTCACCCCATATCCGCAGGTGGTACATTCCAGGACCTACAGCGGATAATAGTGAAGCCTTTAGCGGACCCGATATATAACATGACTTTGGGGTGTTTACATATGGAATTATGCACAGTAAGACAATACCAACATTAAATACAGTAATGCTAAGGTACATTGTACATTATTATACAGCACTGTACTGAAGTGTACTCTCTTGAATGAAAGGGACTAGGATGTTTTAACCTAATTCTCAAGAGACGATGGAGTGAGAAGAGTAAAATGTCACATAGCGAGGGAGAGGCAAGGAGGTACACGATGAAAATGAAAATCATGCTTTTTATACCCCTCGAAGGACAAAGGGACAATACGAACAAGATTGTTACACATTTTACAACTTTTTATTTGGACCGTGGTAAACTGCGGATATGGATGAACTACTGTAGTATTCATTTAATAAAATGTCTTTGTACATATTTCAGCATCAAACTTTAGTCAGTCCCTCAATCCTTCGCTTTGTGATGTGTCTGAGCCAATCGTATGTGAGCACATAATGAGGGCAAGGTCACATGAGCCTGATGTCATATCCCATCATGCCACAGGTGCCCCAGAGAACCACCTCCATTGCTGCGGCTCTGAATGCCAATCTGCTGTCTGGCATGAGGCACCCAGTAAGGGCCAGGTGGGTGACATCACAAGAAAGGGGGGTGTGTTCCCTGGAGCCCCTCCTCCTTCCCAATTTAAAGTGCCCTCACCCGGAATTTCCATCCTGCCAGTAACCCGGACCTAAGTCGCAATGACCGCTGGGAAAGAGGCGACAGCCTGAGTGTCGTGTCCAACCTACCTCAGACGGGCTCTCTGGAGAGACACCGTATCCCAGGTAACTGTGTGTATGTGTGTCAACCCACGCGTGCTTCTGTAAGCTAGTGATCAAGTGAGTGGCACTTTATGCAGTGTAATGTGTGTGTATATATATACACTCAGTCATCTACTTTATGACACTTATCCACATTAACGCAAACAGCCTGCCACTCTAGACAATGAATTGCATGTCTGTGACACATTATATAAAGACGACACGTGGTCAAGGGAATCGGTTACTGTTCAAGTAAGAATGAGCAAGATGCCATTTTTTAATGATTATAAATGTAGAGTGGTTTGTAGCAGGCATGGTGGGTGCAGCATCGCAGAAACAGCCGCCGCCCTGCGATTATCACACACTGCAGTGTCTAGAGTTTGCAGGAAATTGTGAGGGAAACACAAATAAGGTCCAGTGAAGAGCAGGTCTGTGGCCAGCCAGACTGCAAAGGTAACAGGAAGGCTGTAAATGCAGAGAAAAGTTCAGTACGACAGTGGTGTGCAAACACTCACAGCTGCGGGCCGTCAAACGGGGGTCCTGGCTGGTACAGCGTGGTGGCCCCTAATAAACGAGCCATCGACCTCATGTATGGTTATTAAAAATAGTTTAGTTTATCTAAACTAAATCTAAACAGCTTATGTGTAGGATTTTAACATACAGGCAGCTCATGACCTTCTCTAAAACCTGACTTAAGTAAATTCAAACTAATGCAGAAAATCTCCAAGATGCAGTGTTTGTCGAAGTGCCACTACAAAGAGGTAACTTTACGCCTGGAAATAATGTGCACTTTCAGTTTACTTAGTATTTGTCCTTTAGCACGTAATACTGGTATATTCCTGTCTTGTGTGTTTTTTGCTATAAAGTGTCTTAAATTGTACGGGAAGGTAAATTTGCCTTACGCAAGGGTTTGTGGGAGAGATGTCAGTCAAGAATTGGTTATAGTGCTTTATTTTGTGTGTGGATGTATATATTTCATTGTGGCGACCTCACAATTTGACATAACCTGTTATTTTGATGATGTGGGGACGATTTTGTCCGAAACTCAGTTTTATGTCTTATGTGACTGCAATCAAAAACCTAAAAATGACAGAAACCTTGTATTTTGTTTGGTTACTTGTGGTTAAGGTTTGGGCTGGGTAGGGATTAAGTTTCAGTGTTGAGATTAATATTATGCTCATAGAAATGAAAGTACGGTGCCCACAAACATATGAGTACAGGTCTGTGCGTGTATTTCCACATTAGTAAATAACAGGGATAACTGTGTCCCCCAGCCTCTGTGAAAATGGACTCGTCCCCCATCCTGCCGCAAGATGGGCACCACAAGCCTGGCGAATCCCGGACCTCATCTCGACCCGGTCGACCCGCGGTCAGCCTGCTCCCTCGCCCCCCTTTGCCCCTCGCGTGTCCTTCACACTTATTCTCACAGTCCCAGCCATCTACTCTGCAAACGGGCCTCCCCCCTTGCGTAATACTAACACGGGATCAGACACGCCACCCCCCCCGCCGTCCCTGCCGGCCTGCTATCTGTATATCTTCATTCTCTGTGCACTTTCACGCTGTGCTCTTCCTCAATACCTTATTTTTTTTCTCCTTCCTTCCCACGGCAGAGTTACAAGAGAGCTATAGGAGAGGTCAGTGCTGTGCCTGTGTGACTCACGCGGGCGTGGTCCGTGTGCATTAATCACATCATGGGAATTCAGTATTTTTCTTAGCCACTTATACTCTTTTTGTATCAGTTGAATTACTTTCAATGTTTCGTTTTTATGAAGATTTGTTTTCATGGGAATATCAGTGGTGTGTAAAGCCAGTGTTAGTTTTGGCTTCTGTTGGTGTTTGTTTTAGATTTTCACTTTCCCACCTGTGTCTCTGTCCCCCAGTCTGTACCTGTCAGTCTGTACCTGTCAGTCTGTACCTGTCAGTCTGTACCTGTCAGTCTGTACCTGTCAGTCTGTACCTGTCTCTTCATTCCTGTCATTCACCTCTCTCTCTCTCTCTCTCTCTCTCTCTCCTCCTCTCTCCCCCACGTACAGGATCGCACCCCATACGCCAAGGAGCGTCCGGAGGAGGCTCCCCGGCCCCCAGCCAAGGCCATGGACTACTCCTCCTCCTCAGACAGCAGCGAGAGCAGCGAGGAGAGCGAGAGTGGGGAGGGAGCGGAGGAGGAGAAGGAGAGCCCCTCAGACCGGTGAGAGAGCGGGTGGAGCTGGTGGAGGGTGGGTCCGCTAGTCGGAGGCTGGAAGGTTAGGGCTGTGCCGACGGTTGGGGGTTTACTTGCTACCCGTCTTACCCCCTAACCCCTCCTGCAGCATTCGGGACCCTGACTCTGACTCTGTCAACACCATGGTGGTTCACGACGTCGACGGAGAGGAGGAGGGGCCAGCTGGCGGCTATGGGGACCAGACCATGCCAGCCCAAAGAGTGAGCCCCCCCTCTCCTACCCCAGAGTGGGCTGGCCCAAGGGTTCATGGTTACAGTAACACTTTAAAAAAATATATAAAAATCCTGATCTTGTTTATCTCGCTCACAGACCCCAGAGAAGCGAAACCACAATGGCTACACCAACCTGCCGGACGTGGTGCAGCCGTCGCAGTCCCCGACCGAGCCACAGCCCCCGGGGAGGGAAACGGCTTTCGATGTGAGCCCCCCCCCCCGGTGGTATTCTGTCTGTGTGTCAGGCCAGCTACAGACTGCAGTCTCTGCCTACTGCTTTTGAGGGGGGTCCTGTGTGGTTATATTAGTGCTGAGAAGGGAAGCACAAGGCTTCAGACACCATCTTTATTTTGAAAATATGAATAAAAAGGAGCCATCTCCTCCTTCCTAAAAGTACCATTTAATTTCTCTCTGATTTTTCTTGGGTGCGGTGAGGGATCATGCATCCCGTTAAAATGGGAGGCAGCCAGTAGTTCTCAGAGATACAGTGTCTGTGTCTGTCTGCTCCCAGACGGAGCCTGGTGTTCAGTCTCAGTCGTGCCTGGCACAGGCGGGCAGACATGGCACCAGCGTTCTCACTTGTTTTTTTTTTTTTTTTTTCTTGCTGTGTCAGTATCAGTCGCGCGGCTTGGTCAAGGCCTCTGCCAAGTCCTCTTTCACCACCTTTGTGGACCTGGGGATGTACCAGCCACAGGAGGGCGCCGGCGAGCCCATCTCCATGTCGGGTGAGTCGGTGTCATGCGACGCCCCACACAGAGAGGCCAGATGACGTCAGCCGAGCTCGGCCTCTGGGCGCCACGTGCCGACACCACTCGGGGTGGGGTGGGGGCAATAATGGCTTGTGATTGTTTGCCATGGGACAGCGAGGCTTTGTCTCTGGCTGCGTCTCACTATCCCTCGCCGTCTCCGCCCCCATCCCCCAGCCATTGTCTATTCACAGCCATGACTCTCTAAATTATTTTGCTGACATGTATGGTGACGCTCTCCGAAATGACTGGTTGGCAGATGAGGTGACGGGTGATACCCAGCCATAACTGCAGATGCATAACTACTGATAACGGGTAATTCCCCCCCCCCCCAGGCTTCGGCACCAGGTTCGAGCAGCTGAAGCTGGAGACGCGCAAGGGATCCGTGGTGAACGTCAACCCGGCCAACACCCGCCCCCACAGCGACACCCCCGAGATCCGCAAGTACAAGAAGAGGTTCAACTCTGAGATCCTGTGTGCTGCACTCTGGGGTAAGGAGGGACCAGGGGAGACAGGGGGGGTTTAGAGCAGAGAGAGCAGGAACACGGGTATCGAGTAAATAAAATATGAACATGCACCTTGCTGGCTGTTAGCATGTCTGTGTTTAAGTGTGTGTGTGTGTGTGTGTGTGTGTGTGTGTGTGTGTGTCTGCAGGTGTCAACCTCCTGGTGGGCACAGAGAATGGCCTGAAGCTACTAGACCGCAGTGGTCAGGGCAAAGTCTACCCCCTCATCAATTCCCGCCGCTTCCAGCAGATGGACGTCCTGGAGGGCCTCAACCTGCTCATCACCATCTCAGGTGACACATCCCATGCCTTAACATGCCTGTGTCTTTGTCATTGTCTGTCCCTGCCCCTTAACACAATGTTTCTCAATCCTTAGGGACCCCCAGATGGTCCACGTTTTTGCTCTCTCCTAGTTCCCTGAGAGATGGGAGGGAACAAGAACTTGGACCGTCTGGGGACCTGGAGGACTGGTTTGGGAAAAACTGCCTTAACACACCCACACGCTTCTGTCCCTGTCCCTTAACACGCCCATATCTCCATCAGTGTCTCGGGTCTGTCCCTGTGCCTTAACACGCCCATATCTCCATCAGTGTCTCGGGTCTGTCCCTGTCCCTTAACACGCCCACATCCCGGTTCTCCTTCGCAGGCAAGAAGAACAAGGTCCGCGTGTACTATCTCTCCTGGCTGAGGAACAAGATCCTCCATAATGACCCCGAAGTGGAGAAGAAGCAGGGGTGGACCACAGTGGGCGAGATGGAGGGATGTGTGCACTACAAAGTGGGTGAGTGAGTGGTGGACCCATTGCAAGGACACCACACTGTCTGTAGTAGTATGTTTACTTTACGTCCTGCTGAGTTCTGGCCCTCATTCCCCTGCATCCTCTGCCTGCAGTGAAGTATGAGAGGATTAAGTTCCTGGTCATCGCCCTGAAGAATGCCGTGGAGGTGTACGCTTGGGCCCCCAAGCCCTACCACAAGTTCATGGCCTTCAAGGTGGGGAGGAGCTTGACTGAGGCTCACTGGGGGCTCTACTTCCATATCTTTTACCATGATCCTCCATCCTTTCTATGACGTGCCCCCCCACCCTCATCCTCCCCCTCTTTTCCCAGTCCTTCTCTGACCTGCCACACAAACCCCAGCTGGTTGACCTGACAGTGGAGGAAGGTCAAAGGTTGAAAGTCATCTACGGCTCCTGCGCCGGCTTCCATGCTATCGACGTTGACTCTGGAACCAACTATGACATATATATCCCCGTGCATGTGAGTTGATCCCTGGGTCAGGTGCCCGACCGCCTGAGACAACATCAGGAGGTCAAAGGCCATCAAGTTCTGAACAAACATCACAACTTGATGGTTTATAGTTCTTCACGTAGGAGATCCTTAGGGGTTCTTTGTGTGTCAACATATCCTCGCACCTGAAGGTGTCACCATGACACACATTATGTCAGCAGTTACCTGCAGAGCTGTAGGTTGGTTTGGAGCACAGGGGATCAGTGAGTATCCATGAGGCCTCGCACCTCCAGGGCTGCATGTTTAATTCCTCCCCCAGAGATGATATGTTCTCTCAGCACTTTGAGGCATTGTGATCTCTAAACTGGCCACGGTGTGTATGAGTGTTTCCCCTGCAATGGACTGACTTCCCATCCATGGTGTCCACACCTTTATACTCTGTGTTAAGCTCCAGACTAACTGGAACTCTGTACTGTAAGAAAAGATGAATGGATCAAATCGGTGAGTGACTAGTTGTATTACATTACAAAGGGATTCGTTTTTTGGGATGGTATCCCTGCTAAGCTCTGAGCTTCTGTGCAGACTGGCGATGTGCAGAAAGAGAGCTCCCTCCCCACATCAACAGATGATGGTAGACCCTCTGTTACCTAGCAACCCCTCAGATCCCACGGCTCCTGACTCCCGAGTGCCTGTATCCTGCAGATCCAGAGCCAGGTGATGCCGCACGCCATCGTCTTCCTGTCTGGCTCGGATGGCATGGAGATGCTGCTGTGCTACGAGGACGAGGGCGTCTACGTGAACACCTACGGGCGCATCGTGAAGGACGTGGTGCTGCAGTGGGGCGAGATGCCCACCTCAGTGGGTGAGGGAGCCCGGTTCAATCCTCAGGGCCTGCAGGGGGCGCCCTACCAGCAAATTGGACACTGTTTCTTTCCTATGGATGTAGTTTTGTGTGCCCTGAGCAAACTGCATGTAACTGAAATCAAACATAAAGAAGATGAATTGTGGGCACTACACATCACTATTTGTCTAAATTTTTCTTTTTATTTTTAGTGCTTGATTTATCTAAACCGTTTTCCTCTTTGTAAATATTTACATTGAAAAGTTTTCTCTTATCTGTTTTTTGTCTGGGCTGTAGACCACAATTTCCCATGATTCTTTGGCAAATTCATTGCAATAGGGCAGAATGCTCCCTGGGAATTGTGGGAAAGTTGCCAAACATAATTTTTTATCCTCCAGACCAGGAAATCGATTATGGAAATGAAAATGTTGTTGTTTACGGAAACATGTGAACAGAATGTCAACCAAATGAATAGTGAGTTGGTCATTTTCAGGAAATTCTCCCTAAAAGATGTAGACATCCAGTAATTCACTAACAAGGTTACATAAATCTCCAGTAAATTCTCTACTTTTGTATTTACTGTTAAAATTCCTGAAGCGTGGATGAAGCTTCCTGAACCATGTAGGAAGGAGACGGAGAAGCTAAAAGATACTTTACAGTTCATAGGTTTGGAAGACTTTCTGCTTATTTATACTAGATCAGTTTAGGCCTTAAGCTGCAAGTTGACCTTCTAAACATAACGGAAAAGTACAGATACATTCCGGCAGTCCGTCCCCAGCCTCGCAGAGTCTGTCGCCAACCCTGAGGCCCATCAGCTGCCCTGGGGCCGAGTCTCGGCCCTGCTTCTCAAGTGTGCGTCACCAGACCGTGTCTGTCTCTCTCTCTCTCTCTCTCTCTCTGCAGCATACATCTGCTCCAATCAGATCATGGGCTGGGGAGAGAAGGCCATCGAGATCCGCTCCGTGGACACGGGTCACCTAGACGGGGTCTTCATGCATAAGAGGGCCCAGAGGTTGAAGTTCCTGTGCGAGCGGAATGACAAGGTGGGGGGCAGCTTCATGCAGAGACACGGGGGGGGGGATACCAAGGGGGCTCACGTGGAGCAGATGTGTAAAAGGAGACCCTCACACATGCTGACATTCGGGGCGTATTCAGGGATGCGACCACACAAACTCCAGCCCCAGCTGAAAGATGATTGGCCGCCTGAATACACCCTCCCCAGTCAGTCACTGATTCAAAATATATCAGTAGCTAATGGTAAAGCTGACCCCTCTGTATGAATTATGCCTCCCCCACATTGTCCCTGGTTGACATGGCTCTGCATGGTGTCCCCCTCCCATCCCAGGTCTTCTTCGCCTCCGTACGAGCGGGAGGGAGCAGCCAGGTGTACTTCATGACGCTGAACAGGAACTGCATCATGAACTGGTGACGCAGCCGCTGAGAGGCACCTGCACGTCCGTCTGTCCATCCAGCCGCCTACACGTCCGTCTGTCCTGCACAGCTGCGGAATTTGTGTCCCTCCTAATTTAATTGTTTAACTGCCAGCTCCAGCACTGAGAATGACCGGCCTGTTTTCCCTATGTTCATTCCTCCTAGAAATTTATCTAATGGTCTGAAATTTTATATCTGGAGTGTTTTTAATAACCGCTCCAAAGATTTCATCCACTCTCATCAACGGTGGTTATCGTGTGTCTCAGTCTCTTGAAAATGTATGAACACGGCCTGTTTTCATTGGCTGATGGGCTGGCTTCCTCTCATATGGCTGTTTGGAGTGAAATGTGCAGCAAGGGCACCCCCCGGTGTTGCTCACTGTCATAACTTTTAAATATCACACTGGTTCCTAGGAACACCATCATTACATCACTGCGAGCCTTTGCTTTTTTTTGTATGGCCATGAACATTTGCACACTAAATAAGCAAAAACAATCATTATTGTTAGACTGCACTGCAGCTGAAGGAATGAAGCCCTTGAGCACGTGCTGCTGACAGTGTTTGTATGTATTTTTACCTTAGTGACTGTCCATCTCATGGGGCTTGAGCACTCATGCCACAGAAAACTCCCGCCATGCTTTCTTTGGTGGACAAGTGAAGTCTCTGTTCGGTCCACAAGTTCTGAGTTGTTCTCACATTGTGGGAATATCTTGGGAACGTTGTGGGAATGTTTGAATTTGGCAGATCTTAGGGGATGAGGTCACTCTAACAGCCTGGAATACACTTTGTGGTCTGTATATATGTATACTAAATTCTTTATAGACTGTACTGAAGTTTAGTCATCTGTCAAAAAATAACTGATGTGACAGTATAGTGGTAGGTAGTCTTCATACTGATTTCTGCCCCGATCTGAGGTGTTGAGCCCCATCTTTCCATCCAATGTCTTGGTTTAGGTCCCTTACATCAGCTTTGAAGGAAAGAGGCCACGTCATTTTCTCAGGTTAGAATTTATCACAGAGGATGTCGACCGCAGCCTGTGGCCTTCTTAGAGACCAGTTTTTGGAAGCGGAAAGATTTGTGGATTCATAGTATAGCAATTGAAAGAGATGAACCCGTATTTCAGTGTTTGAACAGCACAATGTAGATGGGGTGGGGGTGGACATTTGAATGTCCAGTTGAAATACTTGTCCAAACCCGATAACAGTAACGTTTCAGTTTGCGTTTATGGAGACATCTGTGGCAACCGCTTTGCGCTGAGGCAAATACTGACGTCATTTGCACTGATCTTGTTGGTTTGCAGCCTGCATCACCAATTAGATAGATATTGATTTTTAAACTTTGGGATGAAAGCTTGATAAATGTGAATCTGAATAGTGGCCTGGGTGAGTACATTGGTGCCTTGAAGAAAACCCTTTTATTGTTTGTTTTTAAGCAGTATAACCTGTTTAACATATATCTAAATGCTTGTCTGTCTTCATGCATTTTGCACTTGTGCAATGAGAATAAATTGGATCTAGTGGTGGTACGCTTTGGGGGCCATGGTATTGCACCTGACTGAAACGTGCAGAACCAAACATAGTGCCTTGAAGGAGAATGGGGGGGGTGGGGAGGCACTTTTGATATTAAAATTGACCTCCCCTCCTCCCAGATAGGAGAGTAGCCAGAAGATGTCAAAATGGAATCAGATGTCCCTGGACTGACAGGCAGGATGGGGAATTTTAAACTTCCCTGTTGGTTCAAATCTGACCAGTTCTGGAACTAAAAGCCACAGTTTTAAATAAGACCATCAGTCCACCAACATGCTTGTTTTAGTAGTAGTTTTATGTTGATTTTGTTTTAATATAATGTGTGTGGACAGATTCTTTTTATTTTGTTTAGGTAGGGGGTGTGCTTGCATTTTTTCAGCATTGGGTGTCATTTGGCTTTATCATTTAAATTTATTTTTAAAAGTACTACATTTTTTGCACTTGTATGTGGACCCAATGAAGAGTCAAATGTATATTAAGATAATAGGTACCTTACAAAGGATGCAGGAAAGAAGCGATTGAGAAGAGTGCCAATGTTTGATATATTTTTACTATTGAAATATTCTATTAATCTATTATACATAATATATATTGAATTATTTTATGCAGAATATTGATTGTAAATTATATCAGAGGAAGTGTGTTTTTGGTTTTGAGCTTAGTGGACCAAGTTTCTGTTCAGAGCCAAATGGAAATTTGCAGAAGTGAGGGTGTCCATTCGGACTGCAAAAGGCACCCACAGGAAAAATAAGTAAGGCTTTGGTTTGCTATGGTTCTGTGCTGGGGGGGTTGTATGGGGGGGGTGTCAAAACGCAATTGCTTTCCATGGATGATGGCATGATGCTGTGCCACAGCAGAGAGAAGCTGTGTGTGACATTTGCACTGAATCGGATGACGTTACGGGTCCCTCCGCCCAGGCCCGACCACACCCCCCATACATACAGCCACCATGCAAGTCATGAACTGAAATGTTACACAGGACAGAGTCACAACACTGGTCCAAAAGACAACCCGCATCTACTGTTTTCACGTGTAGTTTAGGTCCCACAGGTGGTCAGTGTGCACACTTTATCTGAATGCCATTTCTGTGTTGCTCAGCTGTGAGATAGGCAGGTGTTAGATGTGTACCCCCAGTGCTGTTGGTTTATTACACATTAAACAGACGCGTTTCGTTTACTGATGACCAGGGTTCAGACACCTTATCTCAGCTGATGCTAATTCCATATTTTGATTTTTAGTAATATATACAGATGTTAATTGTACAATTTTTAGTTTTCCATAAATATATAGGTCTGACAGAATTTAGATACTGTGCTGTTTATAAAAGTTGATGTTAATGTTCTCTAACAAAACTGCTGTTTAAAACGTCTGACAAACTGTGTTAATTCAATTGCTAAGCTTGATCTAAATACAATCTGTGAATGGATTTCTTTATTTCTACTTTTTATTGATCTGTTGTGAATGCTTGATGGTGGTGTTTTTTTTTGTGACAGGTGGAAAAACCTTTCAGAAGTTCTTTTTGTTTCTTTGTTTAAGCAGCAGCCTTCATAAGACTGTGAGGTTCCAGGTCTCAAGACTGTGCTGAAAAAGATTTGGGTTTAAATTTCTTTATGCAAAAACTAATGTAAAACAAAATAAAAACACTGGTATCCGTTGACCGTGGTAGTGATTGTCATGATTAACGCGAGCCAGTTTTTGTAGTAGTACAGAAGCAATCTGTGAGATTAGGATATATTTCACCTGTTGTAACTGAATTGTAAAAATGTGTTTATCTTTAGAAAGTGATTTCAAAATAAATGTTATACATACTCAATAGTTTTCACAACAGTTTAAATGTATTGTTTTCATTTATGCTTAGAGTAAAAGCTTAATTCTGCATTTGTTTTTAATTGTGTTCAGTTTGTAAACTGACGGTTTGTTGTATTCTCACCCCAGACAATGAGGACTATGTATATTACAGCTGTTTACAAAATTCAGTTTCCATGTTATTTACTTATTACCATTGACCGCAAATTACTGAGGATGACAGTTGAGTCTCTGCAATAAAAACGGCTCTTACACTGTAAAGAGGCCTCTTGCAGTCCCTGTTACCGACACTGGGGTACCCATAAGGTTTAACAGGAGAAGTTTTCTTTGAAGAGGTAAAACTTGCTCACATCAGCCCTTCAGCTAGAATAACAAGATTAACATATATAAAGCTGAGATTCATCAAAATGTCAGGAGATTATTACACCAGACTTTCGCTTTTGTGCATATAGCCTTCATTTAGCAGAGTAAAAGTCAAAGGCCCTCATTTCTCCTTTCAGGGTAGGTATAGATGATGCTCTAAGTGCCCACAAATGGGTCTTAAGGTGATCAAGGTTAGCAGAGAATCAAACATCCAGCATCAGCCTAAGAAAGTTTCTGCATTCTAGATCAGGGGTGGGAAAACTTAACCCAGGGGTTCCCAGTCATATCCACGAAAGGCCGGTGTGTATGCAGGTGTTTGGGGTAACCTTTAAATCAGCTATTCAAACCCAGGCGAGACGAGGACTCAGCCAATCAGTCCTCTAATTAGTAATCTAATTATGGAGCTGCAGCAGAAACCTACACGACAGCAGCCCTTTCTGGATAAGACTGCCCACCCCTGTTCTAGAATGTTCCTCTTCAGCACTGGCATCGTTTCCCTCCAGCGATCTTATATGTGTACATTTCTGACAGGAAGGATGCTGATGCTTTTCCATGGTCTTCAAAATTTGAGAAAACAAGCATATATGTATTCTTATGTGGAATTTTGACTGTCATTTATATTATTTATTAATATTACATTAAAAGAGTATTGAGGTGCAGAAACAAAATTCCATTAAAAAAAAAAAAAACAATTTCCTGTAGATTTATGTATGCAGACATATCAGGATAGGAGCTCACAGACAGACACATCATTCACCAAGTCTCAAACCCCCTCTGGCCAGTCATCTGTCACAGCGCCACCTATAGTTCATTCCCAGCAACACAGCCGCTCCATATTCACCCCCCCCCCCCCAGCCCTGATATGTGGTTTGTCCAGCCTTACTGGGCAGACCAGAGGGGTCCTGCTACCCCTCCCCCCCCCTGTTTTGAAGATGAAAGAGATCAATCCCACAAATATCACTTCCTCCACCATGTTTTCCAGGTCTATTGTTGTCCCCCCCCCGTACATACTTCAGCCCCGTACATCTCAGCATTTTTTTTTCTTTTTGGAAAAAGCATGTATGTGCAATTTTGCGTAATGATGCATCACTCCAGCTGTGTCGCAAAAAGTCATGTGACTGGTTGCCTGTGACTGGTTGCCTGTGACTGGTTGCCTGTGACAGGCTGCCTGTGACAGGCTGCCTGTGACTGGTTGTGAGTGCGCGAGTCCACGTCCACTCAGGCATGATGCCACTGCTGTCCGCACAGCGTTATGCACTCCTGGACATTCATGTGCCGTAACTGCACTGCTGCAAGTAATATTAACGCAATATGTACAGTGACATTACATAGCATATGTACTGTGTGTGTGTGTGTGTGTGTGTGTGTGTGTGTGTGTGTCCATGTCCAGTGGTCAGTCAATTCCAGATCTTCAGGAAGCTGTCCCAGGAACCGGTGGCAACAGCCATGCCGTCATTCGTCACACCCAGACAGCTGACGCGGTTGTCGTGACCCGCTAGAACTCCTGAAAGTGGGGGGGCGGGGGGGGTCACAGGAAGACAGAACAGTAGGGCCATGATACATGCTATAACCACCCCCGTCATCGAGAGCATCTCAACCTATGGGTTATACTTCAACTTACGTTTAAGATTTGGGTGATTCTTACATTTATTCTCCCACCCAAAAGTGATTAGTCTACGTGAGATTACTGTTACTGTTGCAGCCTGTCATTTATTAAACTTTCCGGAAAGTTCTAGGGGAATCAAAGCAATACCAATTAAAAAAAGAAACAATACTAGAGATGAAGTGAAGCAGATGAAGCAGAGTGACAGCCGGGATGGCAGGAGCGAGGCGATGCCGCCCTCACCAGCGCGGTCTCCCTTCATGGCATCCCAGATGTTGCAGTTGAAGTCGTCATATCCGGCCAGCAGGAGGCGCCCTGAGCAGGAGAAGGCCACTGAGGTGATGCCGCAGATGATGTTGTCGTGAGCGTAGAGGTTCAACTCCTGGTCGGCGCGCAGGTCAAAGAGGCGGCAGGTAGCGTCGTCGGAGCCCGTGGCGAAGGCATAGCCGTTGGGGAAGAACTGCGAGGAAGAGGAGGAGGGTATGAGAGACATGGAAAATGGATTCAAAATCAAATAAACAAAAGAAGAACATAAAGAGTTTTCAATCCCATAGGATAAACAGCAAAAACGTGTGCAAAGGAGTCTGAGTCACACACGGGGGGAGGGCCCTTCAGCTCACTGGATATGATGACATCACCATGGCAGCTCAACACAGAAGAGGATTCTTAGCTGCATTAGCTGCGATATCCCATCCCGTTCACGCTGCTCTCGGTTCACCTTCATTAAGTGTGTTGGGGAGGGTAACTTGGTGTGAAGGCAGAACTCACACAGATGGCGTTGATGTCAGACTCATGCCCCACAAACGTCTGGCGGCACATGCTGTCGCGGACGTCCCACAGCTTGGCGGAGGCATCACACGCACCCGACACAAAGATGCGCGAGTCAGGAGACAGGGACAGGCTCATGACGTCGCCACTGTGGCCCGAAAACACTGTGGTCTGCTGCCCCGTCTCGATGTCCCACAATGCACTGCACCACAGGAAATGACACGAGATGTAGTGTGAAAGTGAAGGCCATAATTAAGAGAAGCAGTTCAAATACACACACTCCTAAAGCAGACAGTGGGACTCACCAGCTGGTGTCTCCAGAACTTGTGATGATCTGATTGTCACTGATAAAGCGGCAGCAGGACAGGTAACCTAGAGGACAAACAGACTACCTGGCATGAGGAATGGTAACCTAGAGGACATACAGACCACCTGTCATGAGGACAGGTAACCTAGAGGACATACAGACCACCTTTCATGAGGAATGGTAACATAGAGGGCAAACAGACCACCTGGCATTAGGAATGGTAAACTAGGGTACATACAGACGATCTGGCCTGAGGAATGGTAACCTAGAGGACAAAAAGACCACCTAGCATTAGGACAGGTAACCTAGAGGACAAACAGACCACCTGGTATGAGGAATGGTAACCTAGAGGACATACAGACCACCTGGCATGAGGAATGGTAACCTAGAGGACAAACAGACCACCTAGCATGAGGAATGGTAACCTAGAGGACAAAAAGACCACCTAGCATTAGGACAGGTAACCTAGAGGACAAACAGACCACCTG
>JABFEB020000002.1:25796242-25815202 GCA_019775895.2 Stomatorhinus ivindoensis | reverse complement strand
CCCCCCAGTGTGCTCCCTCTGCTGTCACTCATCAATTAAAAACAGGTCTATATGAATTATGGCTTTTATTTTGCCCCTCCCACCTTAAAAAAATCCTAGAATCGCCTCTGAGTGGATGGATGGATGGATGGATGGATGGATGGATGGATGGATGGAAGGACAAATGACAAGTGTCAGACGGTTAAACACTGCGGTGTTCGTGCACGTGTGCGCATGTGTGTGAGTGCAGTGATGCCCCACCTGGAATCGGAGCCCCAGTGCATGGCATAGATCTTAGCCAGGTGCCCTCGTAGCGTCCGCCGCGTCCGCATCTGGATCCGGCCCACGGGGTCGAGTCCAGCGGATATCTGAAACACATGCGTGCACATCACAGGGTCGTGGGGGTCATATACGCGTGCAGTGCGGAGGAAAGCGGCAGGACAAGGGACGGATAAACCGCCCCCAGGGCTCCACCATCTCGGACGCACCTGTGTCAGGGTCGAGTCCCCGCAGGCTTTCCGGGCATCCTGAAATCAGAGATACCACACCGGTGGGTGAATCACAGCAGGCCGCCAGGTTTACTGCATGTTACAGGCGTCCGGCAAGGTTATTAGATTAAGGCCCGTCACTCGAGAGTCCAAAGACCCCTCGAGCTATAGTGTGACCTCCTTACATAATAGATGCCTCTCCTAAATACCCGCTCCTTCCCAAATCCAGGAATGCACAAAACATGGAAACTTCAGCATTCTTAATGAAAACTACACACACATCGACTGGGTCGTCTTTAGCCTTCATGATGACTTCAGATATCTTAATGCAATATTTATCATTTTAAATGCTGACTGTGTGATATGTGATGATTCACATATTGGGCCCTTGGGGGCTGAGGGGGGGAAACCTGAGTCACACCGCATTCCAGAGCTTTCCATAAAAGCTCAGCGTTCTTTCAGCCCGGCCCATGAGACCCGCAAAACTGTTCCCCTCAATGCTGCAGTCCACAGAGCTGGCCAGCCAGGATGTCAGCTCACTGGATCAAACTATTTTGATTAACAGCTTGGTGGCGGTCATTTGAGTCTGTGGTCGTTTTCTGAGCCCATCACAGTAAACTCCACCTGGCACTGCAGACTCCCCTTCCCTGTATTTTGAGCTGCTCCTGGTTTGCAGTCTGATTTTTCTTCCCCTGGTTTAAATTTGTTCCCTCGATATTCACATGTACCTCCAAGCATCGCCGGTCAATTACACTCAGAATTTTGTTGTAACTTGCTACAATGATATTCTATTCTACTCTTTTTTCTTGCATTTCCCCCCTCCACTTTTGCCTGTTTCTGTAAATGAAATTCAGACACCAAGTCCCTTCAAGTTACTTTAAACTCAGGCCTTAAAAGGGCAATTTAAAAATGCCTTTTTCAAGCAAACCAACAGAAAAATACCTATTTTAACTGTGATTTGAATTTAATGAATCATTAATTTTTTCTACCCCCAAGCTCCATGTCTTACCCTAATCTGGTTCCTCAGTTGCTCCGCCTCTTGGCGCAGCTGCTCCAGCTCACTCATACTTGATTGGTGCTATACTCTTAATCCCACTACCTTTCAGGCAATCAGCAACCTGCAGAGGTAGGCAAAAAAATGGTCCAACGGTTAGTGTAGTAGCATTAGCATGATGATGTGGCCCAGCAAGCTAATCTGATTTTAAACAAAAAGACACACATGACCCTTCAAACATCAATACGAAACCAAAACAGACCCCATATGAAATCATACTTCCTAGAACATACAGACAGCATGATGACGTAAAACGTAGAGAGGTCAAAATGAAATCCCAGAGATTTACCAACCATCCACTGAACACAATCTCTGCTTAGCATGTACACAGCCTTCACATCCACATAACCAACCAGTTCCTGTCTGTGTATGGGAATCACCCACGTCTGCTTGTCTCGCAATCTGTGATTTGAAGTGATTTATCTTCCTGCTTTTGTAATTTTGTAAAGTGGCCCCTAAACTCTGACCCACAGATGTTTGCATTTGTTTCATTATAACATTTAGGATACCCACAATGCAATGCATACCATTTACATGCACATCCACATATAACACACACAAGTATCAATCCAGATCTGCTGAGTTCATTCCAGACTGATTCATTTATATATGCCAAACCTCTCGTTTATTACAAATTACACATCACAGTGTTACTTTCTGTGTACAATTTGCCCAGCAGCACCCGGCATCAGATAAAGTACATACAGACTGAATTTCTTTTGTGATGATATACAATGGCAGCAATGACCTGCTTCTACATGGTCTTAAAGAACATCAAACTACGAAACGGAAGTGAGCTGCAGCCTCGCCGGTCTCTCAGCCACTGGCCAGTCAGCTGACTACCACAGAGGCTGGAATGAGTTCCTCAAAAAGTGCTTTCTAAACTGCATCTACCAGTCTGATCTCTAAATCATCATTACGAGCCATACAGAAAGCAGTCTTCATATGCCTGGATCTGACAGTTTCTGGTGAGACTTACCAACAGCCTCAATTAAAAATCACCAAATTACCCGACGGCTGCACCACCTCTGTGGTCTGTGTGTGACCACGGGCTCCGGTCAGTCCACATTACAGCAGGCCGCCGCTACGCTTCAGTAACACCGATTACATTTAGCAGACACACTTACGGCGAGACTCCCACCGGGGGCAGCCTAGTGTAATTACCACGCCTTCCTCATAGGCAGAGCAGCGCAGCTACCACTGGGACCCGAACCCTCAGCCACACGGCACACAGAGCCACTTCCTCTCCTCCTGCTACGCATTTGCTCCTGCTGACAAGACAAAACACCTTTAGAGGTAAATTAGTCACCTGTGCTACCAGAAATCTGACTTTCGGCTATTGCCCTGATTCAGTGGAAAACGCTGCCATTTGGGTGTTACCTCAGTGTATCCAGATCTCAGTGCAGCCAAGACCCAACCCTCTGGAGATCTACAAGTGCAGCTGGTGCTGAGTGGAGGCACCAATGACATATTTGAAGATCAACTCAATGCAGCAAGATGCCTGTCCTTTAGGTATCGATGGTTCAGCTGGCACTCTGACCTTTGGACATCGCCTCAACGCAGCCCAGAACATATCCTTCGGAGGTCTGCGCACCCATTCACATCCCTCCCTCAGCTGTTCATCAGCGCAGCCAGGCAGCCGCTGCAGGTCTGCACGGCATTTGCATCGCAGCCGCTCTTGGCAACGGAGCCATTTCCTTGTTTGTCTCCATAATAGCCGGTCAGCTAGTCACACAAAGCACATCCACGTGTGATGGCAAAACACAGTTTTATCCCCCCAAGTTCCACGTTTCAAATCTCTTCCTTGTCTCACGCAGTCAGCTAAACTCGACCCCACAAAAAAGGAAATACTATCAATTTACTTCTAAGATAATAATCAAGGCCCCAGCCTTGTGTCCTGGTAAGCGGCAATGATTAGTTTATTGCAGTTATTCTTAGCGAGTTATGACTACCTTCAAACTGTCTAAACTGCTGCTTATAGGTGCCTTTTACTGCAAGAGAAATTTAATAAAGGAAATTTTAAGTCATTTGATTTCAGTGTTTGAGTACAGTACTGTCCTTCCAGGAAGTCCCCTTCTTTGTGTATAGTGCCTCCGATAATAATGCCCAGGATAATCGTGTCCCTGCATAGATAAGCAGTTACGGGGAAAACGGACAGATGGATAGATAGATGGATAGATACATGGATGACTCCATTAAAATCTGGCCTGTCATACCTTCATGTCTCTCAAACTAGGTCTTAGTTAAGATTTTTGTTCTGCATCAGGACACCGTGATAGAAGATCATAGGGTCAAATCCCAGGGTTGGCAGGGAGGATTAGCTGTTGGGCCCCTTAGCAAGGCTCTCAACCCCCAATTGCTCAAGGGACAGGTTGGCCCTGCATTCTCAAATGCGTGTCGCTTTGAATAAAAGCATCTACTAAATAAAGTAAATGATTAATGTTAAAATTGCACCAGTGTGCACCTATGTTGCATTTTGAAGAGTCCCTCTGCATCACAAGCACATCCTGCAGGAGGCAATTAAGCAGCACCGCCTTCCCCCCCGGGGGGCTAGAAACATACAGATCATGCAACTAATAGAGAGCAACTGGGGGAAATTAGCCAGCGACAACCATTCAGCTCAATTAGGAGACATCCCCATCTGGCTGGAAGGGTCCCAGAAACATTACAGGGACACAGCATTTTAAAGGTCTCCCAACACAGTTCTAGCCTAAACATCAATGCAACACGGAACTTCCAATCTCCAGATAGTCATTAAAAAATTAAGTGACAGGTGAGACAGCAAGACAAAGGTATACTCACTGCACAGCCTGCAGAATTGCAGTGATGGAATTATAACAAATACAATGTGATTTTAATACGCCCTATATTCATGAGATCTGCGTGAAAGATCGAGTTGCTGATGCAGAAAGATTGATGTATTGACAAACAGTGGAGGGTGTCCCTGTATCGAGAACTACGCTTCTTCTGCTAACCGCAATCGTGTTCTGGATACAGGGGGTTATGGATTAATGAATGAAGATGCAGAAAGGATGACAGAAACGGCACCGAGTGGAAAGAAGGCCTTATGGATCTCCCAGCCTCAGTAACTCGCTTCAGCGCCCGGGACACGCCGCCAAGGTCTGCCGCTGCGCTTGCGCGTTCGATCTGTAGGCGCAAACAGCGGCAAACGTGCGAATAAAAACCCTAATCCGTAAATGCCGCTTCGAAAGATGAGTGTAAACAGGATGTACAGAAAGTAAGGGCTCGTCTGATCATCTATTACAGTTTCGATTGGGTGTCAAACGTTTTCAAAAGCTGCATTTAATACTTCTCTGTGTTAACCACTTGGCAAATCATATCCGAAAATATTAATTATTTAGCAGAGACGGTAATATAAATCGGTAATTAATTTAGGACAATGTCTTTTTCCATATGTCGCGCTGCACAATTCTGTAGTCTACGACTGCAAGTTACTACTACCAATTCAAATTAAACATTCACAATACGTCCATCTGGTGCCTAGTCCCATTCAAGAATGCATACAAAGTGCATTTGTTTAAATGTTCAGATCAGTTTTTTCCACTACAAAGCCTGCCATCTCTAAAAATGACATTGGGAGAAATTAAACCTTAATATCGCCAAGAACGATAATAATAGACGCTGTATGAAAGAAGGCATTGATGTTACAGTAGCGTGTTCGGTACGCGGGGTCATTATTAGTGACCTGCCAACTCCGTTCAGGTGCAGTACAAGAAGATAAAGGACCGTCCCCACCCAGCTCGCTTTGACACATGAGGACGGACACCCTGGTGTTACAAGCTGTTCATATTAAATACTCCACTTTTTATGATTCAATTTAGAATACAGTTGTGAAAAGAAAGTACTGAAAATTCATATGATATATGGATGGGCTAGAGACAAGCTTGAATGAACAAAAAAACCTTTTACCGCACACTCATCTGCCACGTTAGCTGTTAACCCGTATCCCCCCACCAAAAAACGTAGGATGGAAACTAATCACTGCGTCCATAGCCAACATATAACAATATCATAACACAATTGCGTATGACGGTCACTGTGTGAGTCGTTACAGTTGCTGATGAGCTATGTAATTCATCATATTATCAAATATATTACCATATATAGGCTATGTGTTATCAATCCTCTGCCAACAGTAACATGCGGAAGCACGGCTGATCGGCGTGTTAATTCATAATGTTGGTCGTTTGTCGACGGGCGACGTGATACCTGCTATTTTCTTGAATTTCCTGGCGTATTTTATCTCCGGCGAGAAATAGAAGCCAGCGGCCGCGGTTATAGTACACGGAGACGGCTTGATCTTCTCTTCACTGCAGGACACGCCGTTCGGATTTCCAGGAGTTTCAATCCACTACCCAACGCTGAATGATATGCATGTCATGCGCTTTTTTTCAAGTAGTACTGCTTTTAGAAGAACATCAAGTCGATTCAGGGCCTCCTCAAAAATGCAGTATGTGTATTACACCGCTAAATCCTCTTCTCTGCTTCAAATGGTTTTCAAAGTCCTGAAACTTACTGTTACAGATTTATATTTGTAACAACACGACGCGTAGTATGTTTGCTCACTCGGTATTTGAGAGAATTAATACCAAACAAATATCAAAGATTCTTTTTCGGGGTTTGAGTGCTGTCCTGCTGCATGTAATTTTCTGATCCCTCGCTTCCTTCCTCGCTCGGCTCGGTACTCTCCTTCTTCCTTCTCTCCTCCCTCTCCCTTTTTCCGTTATGCCCGTCGCACCCTTGTCCAAAAATGAATTGCTATATAAACTGCGAAGACTAGAAAGAGGATCGGACTCGGGTTTTTAATTGCAAAATAAAAAAACAACACATAGAACCAAAATCGACTTATCTTGCCGGCTGATCTGGAGAAGCGCCTATTGGCGCAAAAATAAGCGAAACGATGCTCTCCTACAGCTAACACGCTCTGAAGTAGAAATGCACGTATGCCTATACCTAGGCACACGCAAACGATTCCGACTAGTACCGCACATAAATCACCTTCTTCTGCACGGACATTAGCGTTGAGAGAAATTCAACCACACCCATTCGGAGAGAGACCATACCATTCGGCAACGCCGCTGCTTCTAGGAAGAGTAGATACAGGCAAGGCAGGGTCCACAGCCACAATCACCGAAACGAGATCTTCAGTCACACTGGCGTTGAATATATGTTAAAAGGGTATTTAAATATTTGTCCTGTCTTTTTCCACATGGCATATCATGCATAAGCTGTAAGTATAAAGACACGGCACAGAACAAAAAAAAATCACATTTTCGCTTTCAGTTGACTTTTTATGCAAGAATGTTAACGCTCACCGTCCGCCTACTGCCGAATGCCGGTCACGTGATTCGCACATTTTCCGCAAAATCTGACTGCTTCATGTGAAAAGCCCATGTTATCAGTTGGTGGAACATTTTAATTCCCATTATGACAAATTACAACCGATTACTCGATTACTTTGTCCTCTACTAGCCCCGAGGCTCTAACTGCAGGAAGTCTATCGAAAAATCGAAACATAAATAATGTCTTTTTTTCAGTTCACATTTTGAACTATTTCCTGGAGACCACTTTTTGTATTACATGACAGAATAATCGCACGTCAAGTTCTTTAACATTATTTTTATAATATTGTGTTTAATGAAGGCCGAGTAGATGGGTTTTAATGCAGGCATATTTAATGCAGGCATATTTAGCTTCACACAACATCCAGTGATGAAATGACTGGACTCGAAACTGAAAAGTTTAATTATATAGCGTATGTAACAGTATAACCAAGTAAAGTGTATTTCAAGTTGTTCTGCTGGAATAATGAAAAAGAAAGTGTTCAATATGATGCAATACTTGTGTGTGTGCGCGCGCGCGTGTGTGTATACGTACAACAACTTGTATCTGCAAGTATTCCAAAATGTTAATATTATATTGTCAAAGTCAAATAAATGATAATTACATGAGTTTCATATTTGGTTAAGGACTGTGAATATAAATATATTCTAAGATAGCTTTAAAGGCCTGACAAACAGAAGATTAATGTTTGTTTTTCTGCCCAGATTCATGGGAAGCATGTGTCAAGGGGAGGTCAGAGTCCGATATTTGTCTTTCCGCTTGAACTGTGACAGTTTATGGCCTCCTTACAACTATGACCCGGTCCTAAGGTGATTGTCTTGTATTCCCTCTGACTCACTTAACCCACAAATGTGCATTTACTTCTTTTTTCTGACTCCCCAAGATCCTTTAAATCTTTCCATTAAATCAATATACAGTACACGTCAGAGTTTTCCAGTCTTGGTGAATTAATAGGGGCTTCACCCTGCAACCCAATGAGCAACCAGATAACCATGGTGTGCAAAGTAGTGTCAGCTCTCTACCCGCATAAAAGGACAGAATGGTTTATCCCACCTGACTTCTTCTTCAGGTCTTATTAAAGAGTGTTGTGACAGACGAACGGTTGCCTAGCAACCACATCGGTTGTATGGATAAAAATATATTTTTCTCTTTCCTATAGAGCCGATGGAGAAAAAGATGGCCACTAAAATGTTTCTTTATGCTTAAGTTGCAAATATATTGAGTGAATGAAACTAACAAACACCATGTGACCGATATAAGTACAGACAATGAGCTTAATAACATACATCGTAGCAGTTATCAAGGCTGAGTAAGGCATAACGTACATGGATAGGATATTCTTTACACAGCCTTGTAAATATCCATATGTATCGTATTTATGTAGACGGGGTATATTGTTATATTTGAAATATGAAATAAATACCATCGTCGTCTTCAATTAATGATGTCATTGTATGTTCGTCATTTGGATATTAACATTTGAAGCCTAACATTTTACCTATCCTGACTTCTGTTGATAAACGTTGCAACTCTGATCCGTTGAGTAAAGGACTGAGTTGATACAATGAAATGCATTAAGAGATTATGTGAAGACGTAGGCAAGCTAGGTAGGTTACCTACCGATCCCAACTTGCGAAAAGGAAAGTTAAGCATCCTGCGTGTTCTCTGCTATTTGGGATAAATGGTGGTAAAACCGTCCATTGTCCTTTTTTGCTCATTATCCCGGAAAATATTACAGAGATTTTAAAAATACTTGTCGCAATGATATGTTCATTAGTTCAAAACTGGAAGATTGCGGGATGCCTAAAGGCTTACAATTAGTGAGCAAAGGGTTACTTTTGGGGTCATTCGTTGTCTATTGTGGACATCATATGTCAGTAATAAATCAAAAGCGAAACTGCCGCATCGTGCAATTCAGCTTGGCAGGAGCAGGCTTTGCGGGCAAAATCACCCTAACGTCTTTGACCGACAATCGCTGACCGCGTTACATGCGCGAACGGGGACCTTTAAAAGCTCCGGCCGGCACCTTCAGCCAATGGCGTGAGCCCACAGCCGTTGTTCCGACATCTGATTGGCCAGCTCTGGGAAATCGAGAGACAACGAGGAAATAATTGGGAACTGGCGGGCTGGAGAGGGGGGGGGCCGCAGAGTGTGAGGATAGCGGTGTATTTTTGGGCAATCCGCTCTCTGTACGTGTATCACCCCGCAGACCCAAAAAAATCCGAAATTCACCACCTTATCCAAGTTCGAACTGACCCGAAATCACAGTCCTCTAACATTTCATTTGTTTTGATATAAGGTGTTCCTTAGCTCCTCCACGGCCAGCTAGCTGTTGATTTTCCCCGGGAGATTAGAATAATATTTAGATGACAATATGAGTGGCGGGGTCTATGGCGGAGGTAAGATCATTGTCGTTTGTGTTTGTGCTTTTGCGCAACGGCGGCTGAAACGCGACACGGATGGCGTATTGTTGTACATTGCTAATCTCACGCAACAGAGGATGCAATAGACAAGGAAGCCGAGATGAATGGGTGGAACTGAACCTACAGTACTATTCAAATACAGCAATGACAAACTCTTACATACATGTGAATGGCGAATACACGATTTGGTTGTTAAGCAACTGTACGCGATTTTTTTTTTGCCGAGAGTTATCATGTTTTCTGGATGTGCAGACGTGGGCTGGCGCTTTTGCATGTGAGTGGCATGAAATGTTTCTGTCCTTACACCTTTACCAGTACACACGCCGTAGGGAAAATTACAAAAACAAAAATGTAGCCCCTCATTTTTCCTGCCATGGAGGGTATTGCGATTGGGATGGATACGATGAAGTGTTATGAGACCAAGAATCTGTAATTGCTCTGTAGGAATCTGGTGCCTTTCTTCATAAAGACTAAATTCTTCTGTGATTTGATGGTGATGGGAAGTGCCGTGGCTGGCGCCGCTCCAGACAGTCCAGCGAAAGGTCTATCGATCTGTTAGATGAATGATGATTAACTTCCTTCCTTGCTCGTCAGATGAGTCTTTAACAGCATGTGCTTTTGGAACAGCGTATTTCATCCTTGGAGACCCACAGTATATGATCGTTTCTGTTCCAACCAACCTTTTAAGTGATATGGCACGTTTCAGATTGTACAGCGAGGTGGTGTCGCATTTATATTTAAATACTGAAACTATCAGACTGTGAATGAAGTAATATTTCAAGTAATTCCTTTGTCAAATGCTTGAAGGAACAGGGAAATGTTCATTAATAAAATATTGCTGAACAAATTATTAAATAAATATAATCAACTCAACATATCAATCGTAAGATTCACTGTATCATAAATATCAATTAACAGTTAAGTTTAGTTAGGAGTGCTACTCAAAAAACCACACACACGCACACACACACACACATAGTATTGAATTAATTACAAAGGTCTCATTTTGGTATGTAGAAGAATCACTGAATAAACTCTTTTTGGTAACAAAGGGGGAGATATCGATCCTAGACCATACAAGCAACATGCAAACCTAGAAAACATATCAAACAAAGGAGGTTTTTGCTGTATAGTTTAATTGGGTGCACACAGCCTATTTGCATCTATCTGTCTTTTATAACTGTTTTCCCATACTGGGACAGGGAGTGTCTGGAGCCTGTCCCAGGAAAAACAGGACATAGAATTAGAATTTAGTGATTATTGTTGACACACCACAGAACAACAAAATGTGTCCTCTGCATTTAACCCATATGTGACATAACAGGGCACAGCTAGTTCAGCACCTTGCTCTGGGTACCTCAGTAGTGCCTTGCTGGTCAGGGATCCAAACCTGCAATCTTTCGATTATAAGCGTACTTCCCTAACCATTAAGCCACCAGGGAAGTGGGTACCCTGGATGAGCGCTACAGATTTTCCTACATAACAATGCCAGCTTATTCTTTAGCAAGCAATCCCCTGCTGTTCGAGCTCTGCTTTTTGTAGAGTGGTATTTTACACTTCTTACAGGAGTAGACCCCAAAGCGTGAATTTCCAACTGATATTGAGTGTTGAGGGTGCCAGTAATAACCCTTTAATAACCCTTGTGCTTCATGCCAATGCTAAAACCCACCATGTAGACACAGTAACTCCACACAAAGTGGGCAGGATTTAATTACTATCTCTACCCATGCATCCATTTTATCCCGCTTACCGGCATGGGTCCGGGTCTCTTAGAGATGCCCAGATCTCCCTCTCCCCAGCCACCAGCTTCTCGGGGGGGGGGATACCAAGGCGTTCCCTATCCAAGCCACCACTGACTCCTTTGGAGGTGCAGCGGCTCATTATTGAGCTCCTTCCAAATATCTGAGCTCTTCAGCCTCATCTCGAAGGTTAAGCCCAGAAACCCTGTGGAGGAAAGTCATTTCTGTCACTGGTATCCACAATCTCGTTCTTTCAGTCACTACCCAGAGCTTGTGACCATAGGTGAGGGTAGGGATGTAGGTTGACCAGTAAATCGATAGCTTTGCCTTCCAGCTCAGCTCCCTCTTGACCCCAACAGAAGGGTACAGCCTCCGTATTGCTGCCGTTGCTTCAACAATCTGCCTGTTGATGTCCCTCAGCCTCCTTCCCTCACTTATGAACAAATACCTGCTACCTTTTGGCCTTTAAGTACAGTTAAGTTACAGTCCTGGAAGTTGGCATGGTGGCCCAGTTGGGGGGGGGGGGGGGTGCTGTTTGCCTCATAGGTGCAGGGTTACAGGTTCGAATTATGCTTCTGCTCTGTGTGTGATGGGTTTGCATGTGTTTGGCTTTCTCTTACAGTTCATGTAGTCTGTAAGTTATGCAGAGCGTGCGTGTGTGTGTGTGTGCGTGTGCGTGTGTGTGTGTGTGCGCGCTCTGTGACGGTCTGCCATCCCATCCTGGGTGTATCCCTGCCTCCTTTTTAATGCTGCTGATGGGCTCCAGCCCCCCCTCCCGCCACTCTGTCTTTGATAAGAAGCGGGAAGCTGGTTGGAATGAGCGTGACCATAAGGGAGACACCAGCTCAATGGCAGGGACTCCGACAGCTTTGGGTGTCTTGCCTGCTTCTTTCTCATTATTGGCTTTGCCGTCTCCCTACGTCCTGTTCACACATTTTTTCCTGGCTTTCCCCAAGATGAGGTTGGGGCCCTTGTGTTTGACATCGGCTCTTTCTCGACAAGAGCGGGATACGCGGGTGAGGACTGTCCCAAGGTAAGCCCACCCCTTGGGCACCCTCCCAGCCCCCCCCCCCCCCTGTGCTAGATCATGCCTGCCACTCTTTGACTGGTCTCTACTGCCACATTACTGGACCCCAGGTCACATGGTCTTACATTCCAGTCAGCAAATCTTGACCTTGTAGATGCAACAAAAATCTATGTATATAGATAATCTATGTATACATTCAGTTCCTCTGGCAAAACAACAGCCAAATAAATACACTAGTAGGTACCTTAAAAAACTAAGAGCTTAAATAAAGAAATAGTGGAGTGCAGGTCCATTTGTGAAGATACTTCTAAAATGTCCCTTAAAAACATCATAGTGAAGAGTGGATTTCATGCTACTCTGTGATATGATGATTACATCACTGATCTGCCCCCTTCTCCACTTCTGTCCCCCCTTTCTGCTTTTATTCTTCTGCCGTTTTCTTTATTTTACATACAGTAACTGTGCAAAGTACTTAGGCAAAGAAAATAACATTGATGTTGGTGTAAAACTATGATATTACGTCTGTCAAAGCGTGTCAGCTTAGCCTTTTCAAACCCCCCCCCAAGGTCACCCCAGCAGCCACCCTATACACTCATGTGTTTGTTGACTCGACTAGTAGCACTCCTGAGGCCTGTACTGTGAAGCCGGGTTACTGGCTTATTGGGGTAACTTGTCAGATTTAAGGTAGTCTGGGCAAAATGTAAGTGAACGAATATGAAGTCCATTTAAACTGTGGCACCTTAAATCCGACACCCCGATAAGCCAGTAACCCCCGCTTCACGGTACAGGCCACTGGTTTGGCTGATTGATACTTCATTGGGTAATTTAACAGATTAAACTAATTAAGTGAGATGGTAGTGAAATACAGCAAATATGTGGAAGGGCTGTGGTGCCCCAGAGAGGTTTGGGAACTGAAACGATGTTGGGGGAAGCATTTGTAACCTTTTGGAGAACAGAAGAAATTTTTGTTAGTTTTTACTGGTACTGCTCATTTGCATGGTTCGTTAGTGTTAAATCGTGCTTTTTTCTTAACAAATATACACTAACTTACCATATAAATACCTTCAATATTTTCCTTGCCCAAGCCATTTGCAGAGTACTGTACTTCAGGGGTGTTAGTTTGTATTAACTGCTTCTTTACTCTCTTCACATTCATTCATTTCACTCCTGGCTCCCTTCTCTCCTCTCCTCTCCTTTAATTCCTTTATCCTTTCATGGTTCCTTTTTCTTCCCACTGTCCCAATTTTCCGGACACGTTCCCGGACCCTCTGACCTCTGGCAGGCAGATTTCCCAACCTCGTTGGGGGTGCAGGTGGATGAGGAAGGCGGTGGAGAGTTGGCAGGAGAGCAGGAGAAGGCCACGGGGGGGCGTACCTTCTATCTGGACACTAACGCCCTGCACGTCGCCCGCGCGGCGGTGGAGACAGTGTCACCACTGAAGAATGGCATGAGTTGAGTGACCTCTTGTGGCCGCGTCATGCCCGCATGCCGACGGCTTTGCTGCATTCCTGCATGGCTGCTCTGTGGAGAATATCAAACCCGAATTTGGGCAGAATGATGACCCGTTGCTATGGGCAGGGCTGGCCCAAGGTGTTACTGATCCAATCAGCTGCTTAGGGCCTAGCGGCCACCAGGGGGCCCCATTTGATCAGCCAGTCAGGATGGGAAGGAAGATGACGAATGACAACTAGGTTAATGAAATGTTGCTTAGTGCCCTAAAAAGGGTTGGGCTCTGGCTGTGGGTCTCCAGATGGTACTTATCATATAGAAATGTCTTGGAAATGTGGCCCTGTTTGCAGTTGAGGACTGGGAGGCTTTCCGGGCCATTCTGGACCACACCTACTGCAAGCACATCAAGTCAGAGCCCAGTCTGCACCCAGTGCTGATGTCAGAGGCTCCAGTGAGTAGAACATCAGCCCATATCAGTAAAGCAAGAACTGAGGGGGTCTGAAAAACCAAAATTATGGGCGAAAAATCAATGGACAATTTTAGTGATGAGACTGAGCTTGGCATTGGGTTCATTGTAGACGTGTGTGTTTGTGGTGCAGTGGAACACACGGGTGAAGAGGGAGAAGCTGACAGAGCTGATGTTTGAGCACTACAACATCCCCGCCTTCTTCCTGTGTAAGACCGCCGTGCTCACAGCGTATCCGTCACCTGCACTTCGGCGGTGCCTGGGGTCTGCTTGCTCGTGTCAAGGTGTCAGTCAGAATGCGGCCAGACGTCGCATTCCGGTCCTTGGCGATGCACTGTCGACCCATGTTTTTGCTCCCTCTGAGCTCCAGGGAGCAAAAACATGAATTGTCTTTGGGTCCCTGAGGACCGGATCAGGCAACACTGGACTATATAAATATAATCTGTTACGTCAGTCGATGCTGTTTCTGGAAGGGGGCCATGTTAAAATACTTTGAATTTAATTGAGACATGAATTGGTAATGCTTCATATTAAATGCATCTTCATGATGCATTCATAGAGCATTCATAAGCAGCATGTAAGTATTCCTGAACAAAGGGATAGGCAACCCGGATCCTGGACTGCTGGTATCCAGCAGGTTTTCTATCCTACCTGACGAGTTACTATCTGCTTGAGGTCAGACCTGGTAGGATGGAAAACCTGCTGGGTATCGGCACCCCAGGATCCGGGTTGCCTACCCCTGCCTTAATATATTTTAAAGCATTCATAACACTTTCAATAATTCTAACAATAATAACAAACTTTGGTAGCAATTTATAATTTATAATGCATTGACAAACATTAAGTGTGCCTTCATATTATGGTATACTTACATGCTGCTTAATGATGTTCTATGAATGCATTATGAAGGAGCACTTAATGTTCTGTAAATGCCTTATAAATGCATTATGAAGTTTGTCGTAATGTACGTGTTACCATTAAAATAAATATAGTAGAAGCAATTTGAAGATGAGACGAGATCAACATATTCTCATTCACTCACCAGTTACCGGTTTAGGGTAAATAGAGCTTAGGGTAGTGTTCATGGTACACTGGTTATGTTGGGCAGCCAGTAGTTTGGCAGACTTTTTCTCCAGCCAGTCACACTCAGCCGTTGCCCCTTGACCCGAGAGCAGCTTCGCCAATGGCAGAGCCACTGGGCTGGTACTGGACAGCGGTGCCACTCACACGACAGCCATACCAGTGCATGATGGGTACGTCCTTCAGCAAGGTATGCACCTTTCCTATCGGTAGTCAAGGTTTTATGTGTTTCTCTGGAAAAGGTAATGTTAGCCTAATTTCAGTAAAATAACAGGAATTAGATGGAAAAACAGATTTCATTAATATATTATTGTACCTATGAATCTGTTTATCCGTATTACTTTATTTATCAGGATAACCTGCATCTGCTTTTTTGTAAAAGAGCGCTCGTCTGAAAAAAATGTATCCAGAATAACGAGCTCAGATGGAGTGCTTTGGAAGGGTACTTTTAAAGTACAAGGTACTTCAGAGAATGCCGATAGATTGATGCAATATGCATGCTGTCAGAAGTTCTCACTTTATATCATACATTTATATTGTATCCATTTTAAATAATATAAAAGTACTGGTTATATTATTGATATACAGTATATATTATTTATATTATATCTAAAAGACTATATTATGTAGTGATTCCACACTCAGTAATTTTTCAAGTAATGTCTTGCATAAAATGTTTTATTTACACTGCCTGTGATAGACCAGGATGTCTCCTGCCCTGCCCCCTGTGCATTCTGGGATATGCGCTAGGTTCATTGTGACCCTGTATTGGATGAGCCTGGATGGATGGATATCGTTTACATATGTGATATAAGGGTGTCATGGGTCTTGTGCCGGAATCCCATGAAACTGGGACATGTGGAGCCAGACGCATGACAGATAGCTCCTAGTCTGCCCTGCAGAGGGCAGAGCCTGTTTCAGGCTGCCGCAGTGTCTCCTTCCAGGCATCGTCAAGTCTCCGTTGGCTGGGGACTTCATCAGCATGCAGTGCCGGGAGCTCTTCCAGGAGATGAACATCGACATCATCCCACCGTACATGATCGCCGCCAAGGTGACCGAACCCTACCTTAGTCCCGACCCCAGGGCTCTTCACTATTATCCGGTGGACATAGCTTGGCTGTAATTGGTCGGGCCAGCTTGCCCTGAGAAAGGCCTTGAACTGATTGGCTGGGCCACCTTGGCTTCAGAATGGTCTGATTGCCTTGGTAGGACATACATTGAATAGAGGTGTAGTGTTGTAATATTAAGCAGTGGTAGTGACATTTTCTCTTTCTTAATGGGAGAGCTTGATTTTTTTTAAAAGGAACTTTTGTCGTTAAGTTCGAAGTCAAAACATTGAAACAGATGTTTACCTAAAGCTATATAAAGAATTTGGCATTTTTTGCAGTTCTGGATTTTATTAATGAATGTATATAGAGATACTGTCTAGTCTAGTCTGTGTGGATAATGAGAGTGCTTTGCAGAAGGCTCAGCTATGCGCTGTCCACGGCGCATGTAATCATCATGGTAACGTCGAGGATGAATCCAGACGTTCGGGTTTTAAAACCCTGTGCTCCACCTTTAAGCTCAGACATTCTAGACCGCCTTCACTTTTGGTGTCACGCTGATGTTTTTAGTGATTAATTTGTCACATTTGCAAACCGAAGTGAGTTAAAAGTTGAGTTATTCTACCATCTGTGGACAGTTGAAGTATATATCAAGCTGTGGTCATGAGCATCATACATTTACACCTTAGAATCTCAGGCTGTTTTTACTGATCCACCAGCTTGCATTTTCCCATTGGTTGTCCTCCAGAGCTTCGCCCTACTTTTTATATTGAACATTCTCCTCTGGATCCAGTTATAATGTAATCCTCTCTACCCCCACCCCCACCCCCTACCACAGGAGCCAGTGAGGGAAGGAGCTCCACCCAACTGGACAAAGAAAGACAAGTTGCCCCCAGTCACTAAGTCATGGCACACATACATGTGTAATGTACGGGCGTGTGTGTGTGTGTGTGTGTTGTGTATGCGCGTGTATGTATGTGGTCCAGGTGTACCTTATGTTGTGGGGACCAAATGTCTTTAGTCCATTTAGAGCCACAGGGTGGTCAAGATTTTGTTATACCTCAGATATTAATTACTTAAGCACTAGTGAAGATACTATTATGACAGGATACCAAAAAACACAGCCCAAACAGCTACAAGTGAGCCTTCATGGAAGATGGCTTCTCACCCTTAGGACAAGTTACTGTTTGTGTTTCAAAGCATGTCCTCGTTTCTCAGAGGCCCTCATAAAAGTTCAGCAGCAGCAGATATTTTCTCTTTCTCTCCCCTGGTTGCCAGGAAATCATTCAGGATTTTCAGGCTTCGGTGCTCCAAGTGTCGGACTCCCCCTATGACGAGCAGTAAGTGGCTCGATCCAGCACAGGCGGCCTCGGCCGATACATTTGGACTGAAATAGGGGGGTGGGCTGACCCGAAACCAACAAAAAACAAGAAGCGAGATTTGCTCATTTTTCGGAAGTGCCAGTTACTTAGAGGTACCCTCTGTCAGCAGCATCTCTGTGTGAGTTTGCATACTGAAAATCACAAGCTAAACGCCGAACTGTTCATTTCTTACGGGCATGCATTTTCCTCCTTCCATTTTTTTCCCCCCATCTCAGATTCATATTCAGATTAAAAGTGACCTAGCAGGACAGAGGTGAGATTTATTACACAGCATTTAAATAAATGCATTTCCCTTTGTGGGGTTAATCAAGTTTATCTTGTCTTATCTTACCTTACCTTATCTTAAAGTAAAGTTAAAACTAAAAAACAGGCTAAAATAATCCCAAGACCAAAACTCGCAGACATCTTCCTCCGTTACATTGTCTCTCCCCTAACGCTTTGTTTCCTCCATCTCTTCTAATCAGTTGGTGTTTCTCCTCCACCCTACACTTCCCCTGCCCTCTGACGCAGAGTTGCTGCCCAGATGCCCACAGTGCACTACGAGATGCCCAGTGGCTATACCACCGACTACGGCGCAGAGAGACTACGTATCCCAGAAGGCCTTTTTGACCCTTCTAATGTCAAGGTTATCCATTCTGACATCACAACAATCCACTGTACTGAATTAGCACCCTCATTTTTCTCTATTAGTTATACATACACACTCAGTTACTATCGCATTCTATGGACTTGTGTTGCTGGGTAAAGAGTTTCCGAATCCCTCCATCTGTTTCCTGCTCCAGGGTCTCTCTGGGAACACCATGCTTGGAGTCGGACACGTGGTCACCACCAGCATTGGCATGTGTGACATAGACATCCGCCCTGTGAGTGTCTGCCTATGCGGGGTTTGCTGTCTCAGCAAAAATATTCCTAAAAGCAGAAATGTTCATGAGAAATATACGATGCCTTGTGGTGTCTGTTTTCCTCAGCACATTTGTCAGTGCTGTTACACTTATGTGAGTGTTCCTCTGGACCTGTGTTAGTACTTTAACATTGTACAGGGAGTGGACAGTAAAGTGGTTGTTAGTACTAATTGCCAGGGCCTGTCTATCAGTCTTGTTACTCGATTGTATCTGTATTCTTTTCCTCAGGGCCTGTCTGTCAGTGCTGTTATTCAGTTATGTCTGTATTCCTCAGGGCCTGTCTGTCAGTGCTGTTACTCGGTTATGTATGTATTCCTCAGGGCCTGACTGTCAGTGCTGTTACTCGGTTATGTCTGTCTTTCTCAGGGCCTGTCTGTCAGTGCTGTTACTCGGTTATGTTTGTCTTCCTCAGGGCCTGTCTGTCAGTGCTGTTACACAGTTATGTCTGTCTTCCTCAGGACCTGTCTGTCAGTTCTGTTACATGGTTATGTCTGTCTTCCTCAGGGCCTGTCTGTCAGTGCTGTTACTCAGTTGTGTCTGTCTTCCTCAGGGCCTGTCTGT
>JABFEB020000002.1:25764042-25777373 GCA_019775895.2 Stomatorhinus ivindoensis | reverse complement strand
CTTTGTAGAAGCAAGAGTGTGTTGTGCACTGAGGTAGAAGCTACGGCGCTTCCCTCAGTGGGACGTTGTGGGTTAAAAGCTCTGGCGTTTTCCCCAACACTGAACCAGTAGTTCCCCTCATGGAGAGGACAATCTCCGTCCTGCTGTACATCTGTGGAGCAACTCACCCTAGAGCTACTCAGTGGAAGGCTCTGCTGGTGTCCCATGTTATGTTCTACAAATCTGGATGTTTTCAACAAAAACTATTTTCCCTGCTCCTAGGTCCTGACGATAGGATAACGTCCATAGGTTCATGCATGTGACACAGAAAAGCTCCTTCATATGACAGGCTAGACTCCCCCGCCTGTGGCTGTCTCACCCCCTCTGCAGGTGATGTATGGACTGAACCAGCAAGTGGAGTCGCTGCTGGGAGATCCTCCCGGGAAGTGGACAGCACGTCCGAGGTACATGAGGCCACCAATATCGCCATGGGTGTGTGGAGCCTCGAGCACATGGGTCATGTGAAACGCTGTGCCCTGTCCATCAGTGTCCAGCACCACGTACCGGGCCTCCAGCCCGTTTCTGCCTGCTGACAGAGGCTGATTAAAGCCAGCAAACTTGAAACCACCCTTGGTGCGGGCAAGAGCCTCCCCTGACACCCAGCGGCTCTTCCCCATTCGTGCCTGCTCCACACACGTGGCCAGGAAGTACACGGCATTGTAAATAGTTCCAAAGAATGGCGACACCTACAGGAAATGAGGACAAGAAAAAAGCCAGGATTGAACAAGATAGTTTCACTTTGTTTTTAATAAGACCATTGCAGGAACCAGGAAAGTTTTTCTCTTAGGATCCCTGCAGGTACAGGTTTGCTGAACCCCCGTACAGTGCACCTATGACAGATGGGTGTGAAGTGACGTGCTCATGATCACATGACCACATGGCTTGGGTCACACACTTGCCTGCTCGGCCGGGGTGCTGGAGTGGAGCTCGTGGCTCTCCTGAACGTCTCTGAAGGCCTCATAAAAGCTGCGCTCCCCTGAGTCCATGGTGACCGTGAGCACAGCGTCATAGGCCCTCCGCAGATTGGTGTCATTGACCAGGGCTGGATAGACCACTCCCTTGTAGGGCAGGGCGTACAGCAGTGTGTCATAAGGGATGAAGACGTAGCCCGCATCCGCCATGCGCATGTCTAGCGCCGTGTTCAGCAGGTCCCTTTGAGCCTCTCCACCAATCAGCACCGAGTGCATGCACATAATGACCACTGAGGAGAGAGGGGCGGGGAATGTCTTTTTTTTTTTTTAAACCTTGCCAAAGACTTTTAGTAGTATCTACTATTCTTCAGATTGTTAACTCAAAAGGGAAAAAAGTTCTATGGATTTTTATGGAGAACCCTTGCCATTATGGATGCATCAATCACCTAAACGTAGACAGGTCATCCACCACCTATCTTAGCATTCTGGGTTCATGGGTTACAAATTCAAGAGTGCAAGCTAATTTCTAGCTGTACATTTTGGGGTTGATCTGTTAAAAGCAATATGTATTAAAACTTCCTTCTGAATAACAAAATGGAGAAGAGAAGATATAAGAATTGCTTTTGATGATCATTCTGAGCACCATCCACTGGCAGGATCCACACACCCACCTCTGACTTGATCCAGATCTTTGATGGTTCTCAGTGCCTTACGGGGACCGTGCTCTCCTGTCTCCATGGAGACCACGGCCGAGACTGGAAGCCCGAGGGCTCGCAGCGAAGAGGCCAGCTCCTCTCCAGTAGCTTCCCACAGGTCATTCCCTGAGGTCACGATGGCCACGTGAGCCCAGTGGAAGAAGCGCAGCACGGAGAACAGAACCCGCGCCGACAGAGGCAGAGGTCGCAGGAAGGTGGGGTACTTGTCCTTATCCATGATCGGGTCCAGACAGGACCATGACAAGATGGCGGTGTTCCAGTTCTTGGCTAGCAGGGCAGCAGATGTACAGTAGCCCGGGTTGGCAGGGCCCAGGATGGCTGAGGCAAACCCCTCCAGCTCAGCAAAGCGGGCCAGAGCCTGTGACGTCTGGCAGTCCTCATTGACTAAGGTGTAGTCATACCAGTAGCCCTTATTCAGTTGGGGGTCCTTGTTAATGCGGCTGGTGGCCAAACGAGCTGCCTGTTCAGGTAGAGCTTTGGAATACAGAGGATCGCATGTCCAGGGCCCTACAATTGCCACCTTGTAAGTGGCAGTCCAGGCAGGGTAGGGCAATAAGGCTATAGCCAGCAGGGGGAGCCACACCCAGAAACCCCACCCTCTGTGAGAGTGCTGCACCAATGGCATGCTGATGGCCCCCAAGACGGCTCCCCAGCTTGGTCCGGACTGACACACACCCCACACCCTGGTCTCGGTAGGTGGCCCATACCACCGTGGGTGATGGGAGAGGATGTAGTACCAGCAGGATCCTGAGCGGGGCGCCATGGTTCAGCTGTGGAAAACTGCACTGGGGTGAGGCACGGGGTTGCTCTGGGAACAGGTGCTGTGTGGGAGCAATGTGCTACTCTCCCTTGTGCCCCCAGGACAAACTAATGCATTTCAAGTGTGGACGTTCCATCACTGTGGTCATATCCAAGTGTGAAATGAGGACCTTAAGATGGAGAGAGGTTGTAATAAGGACAAACACCACAGCCATGTACCACATGCTACAAAAATACACTAACATCCCATAATAAGCTAAGAGGAGGTTCCTTTTATATCACACAAGCCTATTAGTACCTCAGCAAATTTGCCTAGGACAGCAAATACCGCAGCATGCTGACATCAGGCAGCCTAATGTTACTAATGACCTGAAAACAAAATGACTGTTGCTTCTTGACACAAAGTCTGAGTTAAGTTTCTTAAATCTTTTGCTCCAGTCAGAAGCACGAATTTGTCTTAATTTTGGGCTCACTCAGTAAAATTCAGATGCACGTCACAATGTAACAGGACCTGCGAGGAGAGACCCATTATTAGACTGAAAAACAGAATAACTATTCAGACGCTCCCTGTGTTACAATGGTCCATGTTACGATACTCCGACTCGACATTATTCAATAAATTCCATGAGATATTCAACACTTTATTATTAAATAGATCTTGTGTTAATCATTTTGTCCAACTGTAGGCTAATGTAAGTGTTCTAAGCATGTTTTTTAAGGTAGGCTAGGCTACGCAACAATATTCAGGGTAGTCTTAGATCTCTCATCCCCAACCACCCACAAATAGTAAGGTAAGGCAGTACATCATATCCAACCAATGGGATTACTACACAGTCAGCAGAAGCCGCCATCTTTACCGGCATCTGTTAATCAGCAAGCAAACAAGGACTAGCACAAATGCACTACTGAGGGTCCTGTGTAATTCATACAAACCCTACTGGAAAAGGCATTACTATGTCTGATAGCAGAGGGGCATTCACATCTATTGCACCACCTTTGAAAGTCTCAGATCAAATTACTATTGCAACAATATGCTTAACAATACCTATAACAACATCTAATTCAGCAGAACAACGCAGTGAAGGTGGTGGATCTGCTTGAGTATATAAATTGCATGTAGGTAGATGCGGTTCAATGAATCACAGAACACTAAAATCCTGAGGGAAGAACATACTGACTGGTTTCAACATCGGTAAGATGCAAGGCTTTGGGAACAGCCACAAGAGTGAGATAAGAGGTAATAAGCAAAACCATATAAGTAAAGTAAATAATTTCAAACAGTGATCAGCAGCTGGTATTTGAAGGACATACAAGCACTTCAATGTGGTGGGTGGTGGTGACATCATCGCTCTGCATAGCTACCTGTAGGTCACCCCTGCTGTCTTTACCACACACATTTCCTGATCTCTGGTCAGTGTTAGATAAATATTATATAAATATTTGTTTCCATCAATATGTCATTGAGTTATATCTTTGCATTGATGATCTTTGCATAGGATTATTTTTCTGACCAGTAAGTCATAAAGAGGAAAAAATTTAGGACACAAAAGGAAAAGAAATTATATCCAGTAAACTAGGGAAGAGAAGCAAAACCATAGTGAACAGTAGGGAGATGGAGAATCAAAGTTATAGAAAGATGTTAAATGGCACAAACCTTCAGTGTATAGCCTCAGCAGGTGGCCAGCCATACGTTTGCTGCATGAGGTGGACAATCCCAGCCTGGCTGGGGGGTGTGGGGGGGCTCTATCTTCCAGCAGCCCTGAGACCCATTTAGCTTGCTTTCTCAACCATCCGATATTCCTGATGCTTGGGAAGCCGATGTTGGAGAAAGGCTGTTATAATCCCAGCAGACGGGAAACATGGGTACAAGTCACATGGAAATAGTACACCAGTTATATATCCTGAAAACCGGCCCTTGGAACAAATCAACCAAGAAAAGACATTTTGTCCTTTTCGCGTTGACAACAATTCACAGGCTCAAGAATCAGATTAAAAAAACAAAAAATTAAATATGTCAAAATTACGCATCATGCCGTATATCCTAGATTTCTTTTCACTTCCGCTTCATAGAGGGTCTCTTAAAAATTCTCTACCATGACCTTTAGTTCCTCCTGGGGGCCTGTAGCCCTGTTTGGGCAGGGACCAGTCCCAGAGCAAGGGATGAGGATGGAGAAGTTATGTATATTCTTACCACCCTGCAATACAAAGAGAGAGAGGGTGTGAGAGAGAGAGAGAGAGAGAGAGAGGGAGAGAGAGAGAGAGAGAGAGAGAGAGAGAGAGCAAGCGGACGAGGGAAGTACAGGCCAAAGATCACCTCTGAGTTCATTAGTCGTTAAGCCACTTAGAATATGGGGCTGTATGTGTGCCTGCTGCAAACCTATGTAGTACTGCTCTGTCCAATCTGGACACCAGTGCTTTCCAGATTCCAAGACTTTTCCCAGGTATGACTGCAATGTGATTTTACCAAAAAAACATCCCTGCACAAGCAGCTGACACAGTACAGCTTTTATTAAAGTTACAATGATTAAAGAATGATAATACTTTGATTTTGACATCAGCTATGTAAATATCCATTGTAAGAAAAGGGTGGGAGTTATATGTGACCTTGAAAAACACTAAGCAAGGATCAGCCCAGCTGACTGCATAGCCTTCATGGTGCAAACTGAAATGCTTTTTCAGCCCTTGTTCACTTGACAACAGGATACAACCATATGTATCAATTACCAGCACACAAGTGCACATGCACACACAGACACAGACTCACAGGTATATGAGGAAACGCAGGGATCTTACAGGACTGGACGTTTTTATACAGATGGTTACAAAACTACACAAAAGACATGCACATGTAGGAAAACTAGACCTTTAATGACGCATGCCACAATATGATCTTCAAGTGACATCTGTACATTAAAAACAAAGATATATAACATGTAACAAAAAGTTTGTTTTAAAACTTTGGCTAAAAGAGCAAGCTGCTCATTTCATTTTGATTTAGCGGTCTTTCAGTCCAGGCTGCGCAGTGACAAAGTTGACTTTAAATCCGTCATTGTTCCCTCTGCGTAACGCCGAAGGGCCTCTGTCATCCCTCCCTGAATAGCAGATCGCCCAGCACAGAACCATCTGGAAGCTCACGCAAACGGAAAGGCACGTGAGCCAATGGAAAATGCTGAGACCTGCCCGCCTCCTCCAGGGGCGGCTTCTTGTCCCCTGTCACCTCCACGCACTGCCCCGGGTGACAGATGCCCTGTGGGCTTGGGGGCCGCCTCTCCTGCCCCTGGGGCCCTGGCTCTGGCTCCTGCCTCCCTCCGTGCTTCGCTGGGACTGGCTTCTCCTCCGCATAGCCATCGTGCCGACCTGTGGTACAAGGGGGGAAAACCCAAGTATGGCAAAAGGCGTGTCCGTCACGAGACATGTGAGATGAAGTGACGGCCAAGAGGTCACGTGACCCATCTCACCTCCTTCGGTTCAATCTGGCTCAGGGTCTGCTGCAGGTGCTGCATGGAAGCACTGCTCTCCCTGCCCTCTGAGCCTAAGGTCCTGGAAGCCCATGACACGGGTCACACACACCCCTCACCTTAATACCAGAAAGCAGCCTTCCTGCATATCAGTCCAAGGCTCAGATCATCCCAGCTGGAAGGTCCCAGGCTCCCCCCCTCCCCCCCAACACCATGTCCCACAAACCTGTCGGCCTGAGCGGAGAAGAGCTGGGAAAGGAGCTTCTCCAGAGATGGCATGGCGGAATCCGGCTGGGGCTGGTACACTGACAGGAGCCGCGTGACCTGGGCCAGCTGCTGCCCGGCCAGGGAGCCTTTGGTGGGGTCCGAGTCTGTGGAACACAAGGATCTGTGGATCATGTTACCCGTGCGCACAAGCCGTCCCCCCATGGGCTGGCATTTCCGGGGTGCACGCCCTTACCACTCTGAGGGAGGGGGCCGGGCTCTGGCCTGCCGGCCGAGTGCTGATACGGGGGGGAGGCTCGCAGCTTGGTTTTGGTGACGGCCAAAGACGGGGGTCTACTGAGGGTGACCACTGGGGGCGCCGGGGACTGAGGGTCACCCTCACCTTCCCAGGGTGCCTGAAGACCTGGAGCCAAAGCGGGAAGTTATGGTTGCAGTGGCTGCTAACAGCACCCATAGCATACTAGGGGGGGGGGTCAAAACCCGCCACGGTATAGGGGAGAGATACCGGTCTCAGCTGGGCCGGAACCAGATGTCACAGAGTGATGCCCGCTGCCTGAGATGGGCAGATCCAGGGGCTCGCCAGGGCAGCGATCCAGCAGCTGGGGAAGGCACACAAGGCGATCAGTCACAGACCGGCACAGGGACTGCTACATGCAGACAACAAAGGCAGATATGCTGCATGGCACAGACAGCCTGGTCTGTGTGTGAAGTGCAGTACTGACAAGCTTACCTTGCTGATGTAGTACTGCAGCTGGGCCTGTCTGTACTCCTCCTGCCCCCCTGTGGTCCCTGGTTGGTTCTCTGTACTCCTCTCCAGGTACTGACCGGTGCCAGAATGACCGGGAATCACTACACGCTCTAAACCACTTCCCAGTGCAGAGTTGTACTGGGTACCATCGGGGGCCCCCCAATTGGACCTGGGCCCCACACTCTCTCCCAGCTTTGGCCCCCATGAGCTGTAACCCAGGACGCTCGACCTGTAGTGCTCTAGTCCGGCGTGGTGTCCGCCCTGTGCCACCACACTACCCACGCTCAGGTCCAGCCTGCTATCCTTCTGTGAAACAACCTCCCTGCCACTAGGGGCACTGTGTCCGCTCCCCCCCAAACGTCTGTCCCTCTCTGTGCCGATTCCCAGAGAGACACCCCCCTCTGCGCAGTACCCTGTCTGACTCAGTCTGCCTCCGTCCCCATGGTAACCAGCCTGCCCCTGGAGGGAGGACAAGCGGGCATCCCGGGTCACTCTGTCCCCAGGGCGCTCCTCTCTGCCGTTCTCCATGTCACGGACCCCCACAGGCCTCCTGTTCTCTCTGCCCTTCCACGGAAGTCCTCGCTCCAGCCCTGGAGCTGCTCGCTTCTCTTTGGCCAGGGGTTTCTCGCAAAGTTCCTCCAGGTCACAGCCTCCAGCTGAGAATACAAGCAGAGTAAGGAGTCCGTGACGCCTCCTCTGGTCAGACAGCCAGCCCTATAAGCCTGGATGGCTCTACACTGCCACCACTGGGCCTTTATACTAACTGCCAAACACATAAGCTGCATAAGAAATGTTACATTAGCTTAATCAAATACAAAGTGTGACCCAGTCCACACATCCAATCGAATGACACACTGACCTCCGTCACTGACATAATAATGAAACTGTGGCCCCGAGGCAGTACTAGGGCTGGGAAACATACGGGCCACAGAGATTAATCACGAAAGGGCCTTTAGCTGGGACAGCACCTAAGCCTGTAAGCACATTAACCCTGGGCCACATTTAGCGTCCGCTAATTTGGTCCCAGTAACAGCAGTGGAACCATTGCTTGTGCATGTCATGGACTAACAGTGGTCCATTTCGACCATATTCCGGATCTACAGAATCAGAAAAAAAAATGCCAAAACTTCATCTTTATAAATGTTATACTTATTTACTAAAATTAATACAAAATGAAAATATCTTGAATATGAGTCTGAATATGTTTGATGGAATGGCAACTAAACAGTCCTATTTATTAATTGTATCTGTTTCATTATGCTGAGATGCACTGGGTTTTCCAGGATGCTGACATGTATGATTACACTTAAAGTCCTCTGCGGTACAACATCAACGACTTCCTGTATAATGTTCTTGAATTAATTGATTAGCCCTCGCTATAAGCAGACAGCAGGGGGCGCTTGACTACAGCAGACAGATCTGCTTGCAATATCCTTCTGCGGCAGCTGAAGGTGGGGAGAGCCACTGCTTACGAAGCTCTAAGTGGATCAGAGGCACTGAGTGGGGAGCAGGCAAGGCCCATACGGCTGTGGCAGCCAGACCGCTTTCAAGCATGATATTTACATGGTGTGCCCCCCCCCCATATTTACATCCTGCCACTTTAAATCAGTAATAAGATGCATTTGTCAAACAAAAATATAAATCAATAACTGAAGCACATAAGACACATAAGCGAATTAAGCGGTAAGAGGATCTGAAGGCTGGCTTAGAGATCCCACAGGGTCTTGCTGGGTTTACACTCATTATCTGCCTGGATCCACCCCCCCAGCCCCCAAAGTAAAGTCATTATCCATATCTCTCTCCGAGTCGGAACCCGCATGAAAACGTCACTTCCGTCGGAAACACGCCTCTTTTATCATGCAATATCAGATTTTTACCAGACTTGTTAGTGTCTTTGGTTTGTTTGTAGTTTGTTTAGGGTCAGTGGGGGGAGGCTGTTTAATGGGAGAGGGGGGGCTTACCTGTGATTGCTGTGTCATCCAGCTGAGGCTCCAGGGGGCAGAAGGAGCTGCTGTGGTTAAACAGGCTGCTCAGATCCGGCTGGGGGGCACGAGAGCCAAGAGCTGTGTTGGGGGGTGAGTCCAGTCTGGCGTGAGGCATCTCCCTGGACATCATGAAGTCTAGGGGCTGTGAGGGGTCTTGGTGGGAGTCTTGGGGGGGGGGGGGCCAGGATAAATCAGTGAGACGTCACACAGGGCTCGACGCTGCCCCAGCCCCGCACACGCACCCCCCCATACCTGGCACATGCTGTAACAAAGAGCCGGCCTGATCCAGCTCCCGGTCCGACATCACCGGCAGCTCCACCCTGTCGCTTGGAGGGGGTGAGCGCCCCCCCCCCACCTGAAACCGAGCAGGCAGTGGAGGACACTCATGCTCAAATACCAAACATGATAGACATGATTGATGTTTATATGGTACAGACAGCATATAACACAGCAGGTTCTGATCTGACATCAGCTTAAAGCTGGGGTGGGGAACCTGACCCATGGAGGGCCAGTGTGGGTGCAGGTTTTTGGGATGGCCTCTCAATCAGCCAATAACAGTGGGTTCCCAGGACCAGTTGAGAACCACTGCTTTATTATTGGCTGATTGAGACGCCATCCCAAAAACCTGCACCCACACTGGCCCTCAATGGATCAGGGTCCCCGCCTGGCAAAGCAATGCCATATTTGTTCTTTTTTCTAATAAGGAACTAATAAGGAAAAAAAGTGTTTAAAATCAGAAAAGTTTGAAATACATGGGCATTTCCAGAACGCTACTCCTGCCAACCATCTGTATTATACATAATTTAAGTTACCAGCATATGAAGAAAATTATTCAACATTGATTCAGCACTTTTACCCAGAAGCTATGATGATTATCTTGTAAGACCCTCCCACCCGTCCCAGACCTGGTTCTGACTGGCCAGCAGCCTGAGTGCTTCCGTCCAATGGGAGCGCAACAGATCCTGCAGGCGAGACACCAGCTCCGCCCTCTGGGCCTCCAGCTTCCTCTTGCTGCTCTCCAAACTCTGCACTTCCTCCTGCTTTAGCGTCAGCCTGGAGGTGGGCAGAGGAGGGGCCAGTAGGAAGCGGCTTTAACAACCCTCCCCCCCGCCTCCCTCCACCTCCGCCCCCCATGCGGCTGAAAGGCCCCCTGAGCAGCCCCCACCTCCTCTCATAATCTTCAGCAAGCCGCCGGTGTCGATCGTCACGCCCCTGCAGCTCGGCCCTGAACTCAGCCGTCTGTTTGGACAGCTCCCTCTCCTGATGGGCGCTGAGGTCCAGCAGCTGCTTCCTGAGTGAGTAGGGCAGCCGGAGGACAGGGAGATGTTAACCAGGGCTACAAGCGCCCGCTGCGGAGGTCACCCTGCTGAGGCTATCGCCTGCAGCCGGCCCGCTACTGAACATCATTGGGGCCAGAGTCACCCTGGAAGGGACAGCTGTACCTGTGCTGCTCCCTCAGTGAGGCCGTGCTCTCCTCGTTCTCCTTCTGTAGGGCTACCAGCCGCTCTGTCACCTGCTGCTCCAGCGAGAGCTTCAGCTCCACCTCCAAGTGGGAGCGCTGGGCCTCGGAGCGAGCCTGAGCACCAGTGGGGCACACAGACGGCTGCCATTAGTTTCAGGATAACCCCATATACCTCCCACACACACACACACACACACACACATACGTTCCCAGCTGACCTGCTCCAGTGCCCTGTCCATCCGTGCCGCATCCCTCTCCCTGCGCGCCTCCTCCAGCTCCCCGTTCAGCTGCTGCAGCCTGCCTTGGGTCGCCCGCACCTCCTGCTGAGCCTCCTTCAGCTGCTGGGTCTCATTCTCTCGGCCAGCCTGAGGGTGAGGGGTCAGAGTTGAGATTGGGGCCCCCCCAGTCCCCCGCCCACCCCCCCTGCAGCACTAGCCCCCACTTCTCACCTTCTCCCTGTCCAGCTCAGCAGCCTGCAGCACCAGTCGCTCCTCCAGCTCCCTCTCCCTGCCGGCCCAGGCCTCCCTATGCTGGGACAAAGTACTATGCGTTTCCTGGACCTCCCTGCGCGCCTCCTCCAGCTCACGTTCCCTCCTCCGGCCCTGCTCCTCCAGCCGTGCATGGAGGTCGGCCAGCTGCCGCTCCTGCAAGAAGGGTTACTCTAAGCGTGATGTGCGAGGTGTGTGTGTGTGTGTGTGTGTGTGTGTGTGTGAGGGACATGTACCAACAGCTGGTTGGTGCTCCTCAGCTCCCCTCCGTGCTTCTGTTCCCTGTCCAACGTCTCCACAGCTTGGGAGAGGGACTGCTCCAAATGCAGAGATGCCTGCAGAGATGTGTACATATGCATGGTCTGCACAGCTGCATTTGTTAAGCCTTATCGAGCTCAGATGGCCACAGGATACAGTGATGTAATAAGTGTAGCTCACAGTAACAGGCAGACAGACAAACGGAGGCACACGCAGAGAGACAAATGCACGCGGGCAGACAGTCAACCTCAGGTGTAGGCAGGTGCAGATATCTAGACACAGGCAAACACAGAGTCGTATGAACACAGGCAGACACACAAGCATGCAAAAACGCATGCAGAGAGGCACAGATGCAGACGGATGACGACATATGCAGTCTTGCAGCGATACAGGCAGAAACACAGAAGCACATGCAGACAGAGGAAGTCAGGCGCAGAGACGTACACAGATGGGTAAGGGAAGATGGAGACAAGTGCAGATGCGTGCAGACACAGAGAGGCACAGAGACATATCCAGACACACTCAGATGCTTGCAGACAAGCAGACATTCAAGCAGACACAATGCAGACACAATGCAGATGTAGTGCAAGTGCTCGCTGACCTCCTGCTGCTTGGCCTGGGTCTTCTGTGCCACCTCCTTCTCCTCATGCAGCCTCCCAATTCTCTCGCTCTGCTCCTGCTCGTGTCTCCTCCAGCCCGCCACCATTTTGGCCAGAGTCTGGGTGAGGGGGGCAGGTGTGTTTCACACTGTCATTGTAGCATGCAGAGTGTGAAGAGCAGTGCTGGCCAATCTTACCTAGAATGGGCCATTATGTGTGCGGGATTTCACTGCAATTCCCTGATTAGATTAATAACTGACAACTGATTGTCACTCACACCTGGTTTGGACAGCTGGATACACACGGGCCCTTTGCAGATAAGATTGCCCTCCCCTGGTGTAGAGTGTACAGAGCTGCAGCATCTGGATGCTTGTGCATGCCAATTCTCTGTCTGTGTTTGGGTGTATGTGTGTGCCGAATGGCTGTGTGCTTCTGAGCGTTTGTGTGTGCCAATTGGCTGCTGCTTCTGAGCATTTGTGTGTGCCAATTGGTTGTGTGCTTCTGGGCTTTTGTGAGTGCTGATTGGCCGTGTGCTTCCGAGCGTTCGTCAGTGCCGATTGGCTGCTGCTTTTGAGCATTTGTGTGTGCCATTTGGTTGTGTGCTTCTGGGAATTTATGCGTGCCAATTGACTGTTTGAGTTTGGGCATTTGTGCGTGCCAATTGACTGTATGCATCTGGTCATCTGTGTGTGCCAATTCGCTGAGTGCATCTGAACATTTTCTTGTTGTGTCCGTCTGGGTGTGTGTCTGAGCGGTTTGCGTATGCTGATAGATCGTGTGCAGCTGGGTGTTTGCTAATGCCGATACACCGTGCACAGCTGGGTGTTTGTTAATGCCGATACACCATGTGCAGCTGCCCACCTTGTCTAGCTGCTCAATCATGACATTCTTCTTCCTGTCGGCGGAGGTGGCCAGGGCCAGCTGCTGCTGGAACTGAAGGGCCTTGTGCTGTAAGGCACGGATCTGCCTCTCGCAGTGCTGCGAAAAACCAAGAGGGGGGGAGGAGGTCACCAGGAGCACACCCACACAGTGAGACCGGGACATTATCAACACAGCCACTGACAGAGACCCCAGTGCATGGATACATCAATCCCAAACACCACCATCACTGACCGACTTTAAGGGGATTTTAAAAGGCCCTGAACTCTTAACCAGCAGAATCTGCAGAGAAGAAACAGGGATGGCGTTAATGGGCTAATGATGTCTAGCAGGGGCATTTCAGACTGCCTGCAGTACCTTCCGCCGTGTGCGCTCCCTGTCCAGACAATCCTGCAGGACCTGCCCCTCAGCGGACATCGGCGGGCCCTCGTCGGGCTGCAGGCGGGAGTACCGGGGGAATAGGTCATCCAGGCCACTGAAGGACAAGGTGGGTGACGCCAGCACCGGGGCACTGCTGGGAGGGGCGGGCACAGGGTCAAGGTCACACCCAGAAAGCACCGATAAACCAGTCCCCAAGTCTACAGCCCCCACAGCCACTGCTGTTCAGCCAGGATCTCCCAGAGCACTCTGAGAAACATGCCTAGCATAGCAACTGCAGTGCAATGAAACATGCCTAGCATAGCAACTGCAGTGCAATTAAACATGCCTAGCATAGCAAATGCAGTGTAATGAAACATGCCTAGCATAGCAACTGCAGTGCAATGAAACATGCCTAGCATAGCAACTGCAGTGTAATGAAACATG
>JABFEB020000002.1:25735519-25763942 GCA_019775895.2 Stomatorhinus ivindoensis | reverse complement strand
ATGAAACATGCCTAGCATACCAACTGTAGTGTAATGAAACATGTCTAGCATAGCAAATGCAGTGTAATGAAACATGCATAGCATAGCAACTGCAGTGTAATGAAACATGCCTAGCATAGCAACTGCAGTGTAATGAAACATGTCTAGCATAGCAAATGCAGTGTAATGAAACATGCATAGCACAGCAACTGCAGTGTAATGAAACATGCCTAGCATAGCAACTGTAGTGTAATGAAACATGCCTAGCATAGCAACTGCAGTGTAATGACACGGTAAAGATAATTAGACAGCATCAAAGACAGCCTGACCACCTGAGTAGGTGCGAGGTGGCGTCGCTATCGAAGGACTCGTCGTCCTTCCCCTGTGTGTCAAGCTGAGTGAACCCAGACATGTAGCTGGTGGCCCCTGCAGGTGGGAAAGGTAATGAGAAGCTTAACAGCAGCTCAGCTCTGGCCCTGCTGAAAGCAGAAGGCAGGAAACAATGTAAGCAAGAGGTGACCATAGGTGTGCAACAGGATGACAACTTTGGCCAAATGCCACCGTCTTGTGGTTGCCTGGAGAAGTTCAACCGTAACCAGCACACTAACAAATAGGACAGAGTAGGAAGTCAGGTGAGGGAGAAGAAAGCTAGCGCTGCCTTGTTCGAAGCTGGGAGTTTCTCTGGTCTTGTGACTCACTCTCTTGCGCTGAGCTCCCCTGTCCTGCCCTCAGCATGGTCTGCAGGTGACCTCGTACGCTCTCCACGTCCTGGATGTGCTCCCTACCATTCTAGAACCGAGACACACACCAAAAAGCAACATGAATTGTTTTCCTCTTACTCTAGTTACATAAACATATTTACGTACAATGATACACTCGCTCTAATGTGATATATTGTCACTACTCTGTACTACTTAAAAAAAAAAACGTCTCTCAACTGTAAAACATTACCTGCGTGCTACTACAGAGGTGGATGGAGGCACAAGAAGAGTTTCTTCCCGCGAGTGATCACACTTATGAACAGCTGACACAGTTATGCTCCGCCCCTAACACCGCCCCACTCCCTTAACAAGCAAAACCTCACTGATGTAAATAAGTCACTGTACTTATTGCATTGTTTCTCACATATTGTGTATTGTTTGTACGTATCGTATTTATACCAACAGTCATTGCTCTGATATGCAGTCCTGGAGTTTTTATACATTTACAAACAATGCATCCACATTGTATATATCAACTGGACTGAACTTGACCGTTGTCTTATCCCTTGTATGTGGATATGCAGAATCTTGGGAACAGAGTCCCACTATGATACTTCCGGAAACTTCCTGAAATGTTCTCCTATTGTCTGTTAAATGTCGTACACATAAGTATAACTAATCCTATTTGGAGAAGCACAAAAAAAATTGACCGTCTAGAAGTTTTGACAGGGTTTTTGGGCCACACTGCAACCCATAGTCCCAGGTGCTTACCAGTACTGAGGCAGAGCTGTTGTCCACACTGGCCTGTAGGCTATGGCTCATCTTCTCTGCCAGCTCCCCCAGCTCCAAGTCTTCATCTATTGCTCTCGCAATCCCCTCAGCAGGGTCACCAGTGTTGGGGGAGAGGGAAGCTGGGGTGCTGAATTCGGCCCCCTCTGGCTCCTCCAGCTGTCCCAGAAAATGTGCAGGGGTAGCCTTCATCCACGCAGCAGAAATGTCACTGGTTAAACTGGGCGATGAGAGGCTGAAAGTGACCTGTCTGGGAGACAGATGCAGAAAGAGGGATATTTAAAAGACAATGGTCTGTGGCCTTTCCAAAACCCTAAAGAAGAAGCACGAGAAGTTCAATAAGACAGACCAGGGTTTCCCAGCCCCGCCTACTCAGGGACCCTCAAACAGTCCATGTTCTTGCTCCCTGCCAGACAGTCCACATCTTTTGCTACTGGGAGCTGGGAGAGAGCAAAAATATGCATTGTCTGGGAGTCAAGGACTGGGTTGAGAAACACCGACATAGCCTACACTAAGGGACACACCTGGATATCTCTGTGGGGTCAGTGACAAGGCGACCAGCCAGACCGGCCACGCCCAGCTTCTCGCTGCTCTTCAGTGAGGCATAGAGTCGGGCAGTGACCTGGCTGGAGGGGGGCAGGGTGGAGAGGGGTGACGTGGGCCAGGAATGAGCCAGGGATGGCTGCCATTTCTCTGACAACGAGCGAGAGGATGACGGAGTGCAGGCGTCCGCCAGGGATGGGGGCAGGAAGGAGGGAGGAGGTGATGCACTCGGGGATGCGGGCAGAGGCTCTACGTCACTCAGCAGGTCTTCCTTCTTCACCGCTGACATTATCGCCTCACATTAAACGTCACCCATCATAAAAAAAGAGTTAGAGATGTAACTAAATAAGATGCATACACCAACTCATGCTCATGGTAGCTGGACTTCAGTCACAACGACAGTTTATTTCCACAAAGCTCAGCGATAGGTTGGTTGTCACCCGTTACGAATAAACCGATTTATAAGTATCAAATCCATATAATTTGCGCATGCTTTACTAACAATAGTATTTCAACGATAGCAAAGCGATTAATCAGTTTAACACACGCTTATTGTAAAGTTCGGCTGATAATACTTAACCATAATAAACAAATACTTAGGTAGGTGAACCATAAAAAGATGCCACAACTAAATCCACGCGTTTTTTAGATTTTAAGTTATGGAGCCAGGTAACTAGACAGTGCTGTAACGATGTAAAATATGAAAGGATCTGCATATTAGTAGGCACCTAATATCAACAGTTCTAACTAATTAACGGGCTATGGAGCTAGCTATTACATTTCCATCGCACATCGGTGGAGTGAAACACAGTATCTTAAACCAATTAAATCTTGTTGCTTACCGGTAATAAGTACTATCCCAGAGGAATAAGTTGTCAAAATCTGCCTGGTGACGTACCACTGAGGCTAAATCCCCAAGCGAAATATCGGTTATGGGCAGGAAGGGTTCAGTCCATTTCAAACGCGGCATAGCAACCGCGCATCCCAACGACGTGCTTTCGTCATCAAAAAGGGACAGGAGGTTTTTAGCCTTTTTTCTTTTTTTTTAAACGGAGGACTTGAGGGGGCTTTCCTACTGAAATTTCAGACTAGGAATTCGGAATTTCCGAGTTATGAGTTCAGTTGAAACACAGCATAAATGAGGTATAACTATCTTAAACCTTATGATGTGAACAACAAAGATGAAATGAAATATTCTTGATATATCAAATACATTCCGCGTAGTGGTTTCCGGACCGCTGAGATTTCTTTGGCTCATTACCAGTAGACGGCGCACGCGTTTGTTTAGTGAATGCATGTACAGTACTTCATCCATCCAATACTATTTATGATTTTTCTTAGCAATTACTGATCATGTTTTCCTTTGGTACTGATTTTAGGATAATAATAAAACGATATGAGGCAGACAAAATGCACTATAGAATTTAATATCCATTAAAACAATTAGCAATGCCACATGGCATGAAAAGACATTTTAATCAAACTTTAAAAGGAAATTTAACATACTTTCAATAACATATTATAGAAACACAGAGCCACTAATCTTCAGACTGCTTATTCAAATTCATTGAGTCAACGGATCTATAATATATTTCAGAATAATATTATCAATTTGGCTTGGTGTAAGTAAATGTTGTTACTGGATTTAAATATCACCATGCTTTTATTAAAGATGTTTTTACTTGTCCTCTTTCATATCAGCTCCTACAACTTCAAATCCCTTATAGATGAGTTGTTATCTACAATCCTGCAGTTTTCCAGGCAGATCTCCTTCTTCAGACAACGGAAGCAGAACCAGATATGGCAATCTGGACATATTAGGTTGCGACATCCCATTCCCATGTGGGAGACTAACGCTTTGCACCCAGGACACACACGGAAGAAGGGACATCCCACCACCGATGCCCCAGGGACCGTGATGGTCTCCGTTGAGAGGAGAGCTGCCCGCATCCCACACTGTGGCAGGGAACAGACACTTTCCAACGAGGCCTCCTTAGGCCATTTCCGCCTGCAGGCCCAGCAGAACTGGTAAACTTGATGCAGTTGCTTGGAGCAGGGTTTGCACACAGTACGCATGCCGCAACTTCCTTTGGAACACCAGCTCTGGCATCTAGGACACTGAAGGAGGATAGTCACAGAATGCAAGGCGATCAAAAAAATCAGCATCACATCCATGATTACACATTAACACTGGATATTTCAACACTCAATTCTATAGATTAATCTTATATGCAATTATAATGAAAATAATTGTATCATCTAATAATATAAATATAAACATACAATGGTTACTACGACATTAGTTTAATATCAAGCGCATAAGTTATCGCGGTTAGCTCTCCGTTGTGGTATTGTACCATGTCAATGCATTATTGCATATTTCATAATGCACATTACCATGAAAAATGCCAGATTCGTGACTTTTGACCGTTGGCAGCCGACTGATTTCTTTCATTTTTCTATTCCATTTTAATAGGTATTGCCAAAAATACAGTAATACGGGAGCCGAGAACGGCTGTGCGTGCAGTTATTTTAATGTCATTATCGCGAGATAACGAGATCGTTTTCTTTGAATAAGATGATAAACATATTGTGACGCTACGGGGCCATAAGCAGCGCTACTAGTCTATGTACTGCTAAGTTACTTGATGTGCGTATCTGTGTATTTAACAGTGAAAGTAAGTGTTGAATCCGTGTAGTGTTTTACCATGAAGTGCTGTCATGAAGTGTCTCTTAGGTTGCATCATGGTTCTAGGAAAAGCTACGGCACACCACTCTACAAAATGTGTATGACATAATAATAAACATACTTAGATTTGATATAAGCAAACCTTTACACTTACATTCAGATCTACACACACTGTCTGCGTCATTGGGGATTACTCCACTAAGTGCTATGCCTGACACATCTACACAATGGTTAGAGGGATATTATGGATATTATCTATATTATCTATACATACGCATTTGTAAATCAGCAGCGGCAGAAGTACAAAAATAACTTGTAGAAAGACACCCAACTGGGAAGTTCGTCTGAGTTAGAACTGATGACTTCTCGGTATATAGAGCTCTAGGAGCAAAATACTTTGACTTTTTCGCCATTAATGCCTATTCACACAACTACAGAATTGAGATAGTCACATAACTTCATACACATTTGCAAATAATTTTGCTGTAATAGTAGACCCATATTCACAGCACACATGTACAGTATGTGAGAAATCCAACTTTGGGGAAAAAGTACCGCTACTCCGGATTTGATGGTTTTTATGTACCTGAGCTTGGTTTCCATTGCGATTCTCAGTCACGGTGTTGTTCTGTCATGACACGAAGAGAGGAAGTCACGTAAACATAGAATAGGATGAAAGGGTACAAAAAACAATATTGGCTGTATGGTCTGACCTGCTGAAGATTATGTTTAATTACTCACCATGACTTCTATCGTCTCTTCGGAATACAGTCGAAGCTTCGTCTGGACCCAGCGATTTCTGACTTTAACGCACTTTAACTCCAAATCCCCAAATTTGAAGCTGAAGAAACGCAGTTTACTCGGCACATAGTAAAAGTAAAAGGAGCTGAAAGGAATTTTCCGCACTTTCACTTTTGGTTTAAATTCTTTCTTCACCAGGGTCACATAAGTGAAGTTAGAAACTGAGTTGGATTTCTTAACCTGATATGCAGTCACACATTGGTTATTTCACTATCCAATATAAACGGTTCTTCATAGTTTCACGCGGACTAGCTTAAGTGTGCGATTTTATGTTCTTTTAGTGTGGGGTCCGTACTTTCCATAAACTCTGTCAGTAAAGGGTCATGGGGAAAACTGTACGACATTAAAAACATATTTTTGTCCTTACATTTATTACTGATTAGCTACAACCGGTATGAAGGCGAACCACACTCATGTGCTTTTCTAAGTCTGAAGAACATGAAACTTGTAAGCAACTGAAGGCCGTCATTTATGATTTGAACTGACTATAAGTTTAAATTTTAAATGGTCCCTGAGTGAAGGCATTAATATCACACTATCGATATAAATTACTTTTCTAAACCATGAAAGCTCCGCCCCCTCTCTCTTAGTGTGCCCCCCCGCTTACTGGCGTGGTTTCCACGTTAACCGCAAAGTGTACCAGAAAATCATCTGTGAAAAATGAACATCATAAACTAAAGCTTAATCAAGTGTGAAAAAGTTAATTACAATTTACAGATAAATAAAATCACATGAAGTGGAAAAAAATACAAAAAAACCACGGAACAGTACCAGTAAATTAATGTATACATATATAGATGCAACAAAATAAAACACCCTCTGTTCAGTACTTTCCGCTTCAGCTTTGCTCCATTTGTGCAGATTTTTAAAAAGACAATAAGATGTCCTTAATTTGTAGAAAAGCTGAAGGGCAGTTGCCCTCGAACCCGACACACCCACACCTCCACAGCCCATCAGCTGCTGGTCAGACTGTGAGCTTCGTGTTGCGGAAGCTGGAATTATCCCTGTGGGAAAGCAGACAGACTCAAATACAGAGTGTATGAAGTCTCTACAGACAAGTACAGAAATGAGTATGGAAACTGATACAGAGAAGAATACGTATAGAAACAGGCAAAGACATATAGTGCGTGTGCATATATATAAACCACACCAGTATAAATGAATCTACGTGTATGTCGAGTGATAGCAAACAACGTGAGATGGTAACAGATGCTTCCATTCTATATGTTTTTTTTTAGTGCACAGGCATGTTTCTGCACAGCCTCACCTGAGGCTGTCGTTGTGGGTCTTATACTCCATGATGGTGTTGGGCGGAAGATTCAGAATCCGGCGCAGAGTGTCTCGGATACGAGAGGTCGTCATGTGGTCATTAGCCGTCCTGTTCCAGATGGACAGGATGTCCTCCTATAGGATTATCACAGATTTGAGAGAAGGAAGTCAAATGCAGATTCTACAGCCGTGGCCAAAAGGTTTGAGAATGACACAAATATTAAAAGTCTGCTGCCTCAGTTTGTATGATGGCAATTTGCATGTACTCCAGAATGTTATGAAGAATGATCAGATTGATTGCAAAGTCCCTCTTTGCCATGAAAATTAACAATCCCAGAAATCCCATTTCCACTGCATGTCAGCCCTGCCACAAAAGGACCTGCTGACATCATGTCAGTGATTCTCTCGTTAACGCAGGTGTGAGCGTGAACATGGACAAGGCTGGAGGTCACTCTGTCATGCTGACTGAGGTAGAATAACAGACTGGATGCTTTAGAAGGTGGGTGGGGCTTGAAATCATTGTTCATCTTCTATTACCCCTGATCACCAGCAAGGAAACAAGTGCAGTCATCATTACTACAAAAAGGGCTTCACAGGCAAGCATATTGCTTCTAGTAAGGTTGCACCTAAATCAACCTTTTATAGGATCATCAAGAACTTCAAGGAGCTAGGTTCAATTGTTGTGAAGAAGGCTTCAGGGCGCCCAAGAAAGTCCAGCAAGTGCCAGGACCATCTCCTAAAGTTGAATAGGCTGCAGGATCAGGGCACCACCAGTACAGAGTTTGCTCAGGAACGGCAGCAGGCAGGTGTGAGTGCATCTGCACGCAAAGTAAGGTGAAGACTTCTGGAGGATGACCTGGTGTCGAGAAGGGCAGCAAAGACACTTCTCTCCAAGAAAAACATCAGGGACAGACTGATATTCTGCAAAGGGTACAGGGACTGGACTTCTGAGGACTGGGGTAAAGTTATATTCTCTGATGAATCCCCTTTCTGATTGTTTGGGGCAGAGATTGTCTGGAGAAGAAAAGGTGAGCGCTGCTGCCTTCAGTCCGGTGTCATGCCAACAGTAAAGCATCCTGAGACCATTCATGTATGGGGTTGCTTCTCAGCCAAGGGAGTGGACTCACTCACAATTTTGCCTAAGAACACAGCCATGAATAAAGAATGGTATCAAAACATCCCCCCAGAGCAACTTCTCCCAACCATCTAAGAACAGTTTGCTGCCTTTTCCAGCATGATGGAGCACCATGCTATAAGCAAAAGTGATAACAACTTTGGGTCCATGGGCAGGAAACTCCCCAGACCGTAACCTCATTGAGAACTTGTGGTCAATCCTCAAGAGGTGGGTGGACAAACTCCAAGCATTGATTATGCAAGTATGGGCTGCTATTGGTCAGGATTTGGCCCAGAAGTTGATTGACAGCATGCCAGGGCCAATTGCAGAGGTCTTGAAAATGAAGGGCCGATACTGCAAATATTGACTCTTTGCATAAACTTAATGTAATTGTCAGTGGAAGCCTTTGTCACTTATGAAATGCTTGTAATTATACTTCAATTTACCACAGACACATCTGACAAAAAGATCTACAAACACTGAAGCAGCAAACTTTGTGAAAACCAATACTTGTGTCATTCTCAAAACCTTTGGCCACAGCTGTAAACATCAGTGCACAATTTATACTTCTAATTTATATACTAGAGCTGCATCAATACTGCAGTTAATCATTGGATTGAGATTCAGATTGTCACAATTTTTCATCAGTTTAGTAATTTATTTCAGTGCCATTTAACACTGCCTGTCGAGATCATTTCCTTATTAAAAATAAGCTGTTTATGTAGCCTATGCCAAGTGTCCTGCAGTGAAAATGCAATCAAAATGACTCCCTCTGAAATGTTAAAATACAAGTCAGATATTGTATTCTGTTTTTTCCCCACTTTTGCCATTTAAAAAACAGAAGCGTGTACTTCATGTATGCACAATGGTATAGTTTTTGCAACTGGAGTTGAAGTACAACTTTATTCCAAATACTGACTGGGAGTAAAAGGTTGCAACTGTCTGCTAATTAAATGTGGCCTGTTTCAAGTTATAATAGTCCCATCATCAGAATACAATGGTAATAGAGTGATGCATTGATTCGTAACACTGGTATTGTGTTGAGTATTGTATCATGGGCGACCTGACTATACCGAGCCCTATTAAATGCATGTTTGGAACAACTGATTTATAGTATATCAGTACTGCAGAGTAAATATATCTAAATATATTTAATGCCTTTAATTTGATAATTGTAGGTAAATGTCATCATCCTTAATTCCTTAATTAATTTCCCTTAATTCCCCTCGACTGTGGCCGAGTCAGCTGACTAGGACCCAACGCACTAATATCCATGTATGACTTCAGGACAAGGCCCAGCTTCCTTTTCCCGTCAGAATCCCCACCTGAAAGCGGACAGACACCACGACGCCGCAGATCTCCTCTCCGACCATGAACTGCTCGCCCAGCATGGCCAGGATGATGTTCTCCCAGAAGCGGGAGGCCAGCCCCTTCCTCAGCCGGATGATCCACTTCCCGCCACTCCTGTTGGCTTTATCCTGGAAGCAGGGGCGAGGGACGAGACGTCACTTGTACGAGAACCGTCACAAGAGCGAAAAAGAACCAGACCATAGCCTCATTCTTACAATCTGGCATCATCCTCCATGAAATGAAAATGACTGTCATTGTTGACACACCACAGCGCACAACAAAATGTGTCCTCTACATTTAACCCATATGTGACATTGCAGTGGGAAGCTATTATTTAGCCCCCAGGGAGCAGTGCTTGGGGGTGGTGCCTTGCTGGTTGGGGATTTGAACCAGCAACCTTTCAATGACAAGCACACTTCCCTAAGCATTAGGCCGACATCCACATATCATGTCTTTACAAAGTGTGTTTAATAAGTTTACAGGTGTTTAAAGCATGTGGGAGGGGTATTTTAAGGCTTAAACTATTTTTTTAAAAGTTTATTTATATGGTCTTTCTATATCATGGCTTTTCATTAATCGCTGATGGGTCTGGAACGCAACTTCCGCGATAGGCAGGGGATCTCTGTAATAATAATCGATACTTTATTGATCCCTGTGGGGAAAATCTCTTTATGCCTCCCCCAACTTGCTCTTTGTAGGCAAGAGTACATTGGCTGTGAAGGGCAGCCACCTGCTGCAGCCTGTTTGAACCCCTGACCCTCTGATCACAGGCTTAGCCCACTGAGCTACATGCTGCCCCCTTAAACTCTGCTATTAATTGTTACTGAAATTATAACCTTCAACCAGTTGATACGATTATAACTTCACAGAGCGGACTTGGTCGCTTAGCTACCTCACTTCACATCTCATGTATTGATCTATGTGTAAGTCCTCTTAGAAGATAAAAAAAAATGAACAGCACACTGAGCAGCCCACATCAGTGATACAGAAATGCCCACTACTTGTGTTGCCACCACTCATCAACAAGCTGGTGGTCGCACCAGCAAACTGAGCCACCACTCACAGGACAGCGGTAACGTCCTGCAGCTTGGCAGACCCCAAACACAGGTTCTGGGGCAGCCACTGGAAGCTTGCACTGATCAAGTCAGTCAGGGTGCCTCCTCACCTCCCACATGGGCTTGATGCCCTCCTTAAAGAGGTGGAAGTCACTGTGACCTGTCAGATCACCAGGCCGGACCAAATGACTGTACAGTTTCCAGAACTGCTCCACCTGGAACAGATCACATGAACATACATATTTTTTTTTACATAGACAGTATTCCCCATCTCTACATTAGATCCCTCCCCCCCCCCCTTTTCTCCATGCTACTGACGGAGGCCACGGTTCCGATCTGCCGGATATTATCCTCGTAGCTCTGTGTGATTGCGGGGCGACTCTGCGTGCGGCGTGAGAACCAGAAGGTGTAGTTGTACTGAAGACGGTGCTCCCCCACTCCAGGCGTGACCGTCTGCAGACAACAGGATTCATCACATCGTAATGCTATAATAAATGCTATAACAAAAATCTACGCCTGATGAGACAAACACACTTACCTTCCTCGGGACGTTACTGTTGACTGAAGTTCGGTCCGCCTCTGCCTCCGTTACTTCGTGTCTGTTGACTACCGGGTGTTCATGGTTTCCATTGTCTTCACCATCCAAACTGCAATACCTTGAAGCAAATCATGCATTTCACAGTCAGATTGTACAACATTTTCTAGACCATTTACTTTTTATTCCAGTTAATCTTGCATATCATTTTCACTGTAAAAAAAAGGTGCCGTTGCCTGGGAGCCCTCTAAGTATCACGTGCACATCCTATAGCAAAAACCATATATCGAAGTAGGCTCAGCTAAGGCGAGTTCGATCTGGATCTAATCTTCCCTCAGTCACCCAGCTGGCTGGAGAACTTACTCGTCAAATTGACTCATTTTCAGACGTCTTCCTTAAATGTTCACAAGTTGTATACACGGCCAAACCGATTTTTCTAGAACAATCACCTAATTATATCGATTTAATTCATGGAACATTTATGTTGTGCGAGAAAAAAGTTCATTAAAAGTTTGATTTAAAAATCTCGAGTCCAGTTCTACAACTGACAAACCATTCATTACGCAGCCACTGTCACTACGTGCAAAAGTGTGAGGACGGAAAGCACCCTAGAACAAACCTAACAAGGAGAAACGCGTATGCGATAACGAGCCACAGGCCGGTTTACGGAAACCGCAAAGTATATAGATTTTTCCGTTACATAATACTTAAAGGGTTCTTTTCTGAAATTAGTTTTCCATTAATAAATCTCATCCTGTGTTACATGTATATAAGATATTACATATATTACGTACTGTAAATGTGTTGCCGAATTTTTTCAAAATTCCTTTAATATCGCCATATGTTGGGTAATGCTCAAAACATTGTCAGTCGTTTTAAAAGACAAGAAAAGGTAGACCTACAAAATTCATCCACAGATTGTGTATAGATTATAAGAAATGTATTTGTATGCGTGCAGGACACATGTGGTTGCTTAGTAAATAAACAGTTTAAAATGTAATATTGCCTGCCGAATACTAATTACATTGATGAAAAGGGTACTTTCCCTAATCCTTCATCCGATTGGATCAGCGCCAAAGACCGATTAGCAAACAACTGAATATGGTTCACATAATTATGCCCTTAGTTTCAGTACTACATTACCATTTTGTGCCTAGAAATGTTTAATTTTAACGTATCACTTACAGAAACATTTTACAGTGCTTTCATAATCTCCACACAGGTAAATGTTGAAAGGGCACAAAATACACCCTCACAGCCTTAAGAATGAGAATTCAAAGTCTCTGACGTTTTCCTGATCATTCGATCTTCATTGAGGGGGAGCTGAAGAGAACAAAATGCTGTGAACACCCGTCTAAAGCATCCATTTTAGCCACTATTAATCCTGCATCAGCTACGGGGACTCTGCACGAGGTTTCCAGATATTTACAGACTCTGTGGCGCAAAACACCCCTGTAATACACACTGTCTAAAACTACCCCAACAACATATGATTTTTTTTTTAAATGAATGTGTTAGCCACGCAAGTTAGAAAAAGGGAAATTCTAGAAAAATACACTTAATCTCACTTTACCACATACTTTGCGATTTTTAGTAGGAAATAGTGCATTCAAGCACTTTTTGAAAGTCTGACCTCAGTCCCAAGAAATGATAAATTGGTTAAATTAGCTTATTGGTTGAAATTAACATCCTAGTACTTAAGAACTCAGGTACACTGAATTTCAGCACCAGGGTTAGGAATCATGTGTATTATTCTGTATATTGAGATTATTTAATGATATAATAATAGATAAAAGAATGAAAACTTGCAAAGTGGACAAATTGGACCCTATTTCATTTCTGCGTAAAAGCTGGCAGTTAAGTGCACACACAGTAATGACAAAACGTATTAGTTTCACTGGAGTCTGTAAGACTATGCAAATCAGTGGGACACTTTTAGGATTTTTTTTCTAGAAACAATCTGCCTCTTAAACTCTGAAGTGCCATTGGGGGAGTTAAGAAGAGAGAGAAAGCAGGGGGGGGGCACTGTCTCTGATGAGAGTCAGAGTGTGGGAGAGAGCGGATTTGGAAGGTGGATGCTGTCCGTCAAACGGGGATTTAATCTCCCAGTGAATCCTCAGCTTCTCCATCAGCTTCCCCTTGTCTCCTCACCATTTCCCTATTTTCCCCTGACAGCCGCTCCATCACCTCACTGTCATGCCTGGTAGCATAAAGTACTTTGACTAATGACAGTCGCTGCAATTCACTTTCAGGCAAATGTTCAGCTTTTCACCATATAATAAACAGCAGCAACATAGGTAACACTTAGCACATGATTTTTGACAAACATGACTAAACCCTGAGAGCAAATGATGGATTTTACAGTTCACATAAAGCATACAAATTGTCAGAACATTAATATTGTTGTTAATAAATTATAAAAACATATATTGATTTCACAGATTTCTTCTCTGTTGTTCTTGAGTATGATCTGCTCAAACACACACGGCTAAAATAAGTCCAAATTGACAATAAGATAAATACTAATTTAACAAATAAATATTTTAAAGGAAATCAGTTGGAAAAAAGGCAATTGTTTTTGTTGGAACATTCCTATGGTGTCTTACTTGTTAACACATTTTCACACACGCACACACACACACACACACACACTCGGGCCACTCCACACACGCTCTCCAGTTGAAGAGCCTCCACGCTTCTCCCTCTTCAATTGATGGGCCAAAGAAAAGGGGGATGAGGACAGGCTGTCAGACAGACGAAAAAAAGACGCTTTCCGCGTGCCCCCTCTCCATCCTTCATCCCCCTGAAAGGGAGGGAGGGGGGACAAAGACAATGCAGCAGCTACCTCTCCGCTGCCACTTCTATCTCCCTCCTCAGTCTTTTCCTTCTGCTGATCCAACTTTGTCACTTTATCCATCAGCTAAGTCCCATCATGGGGGGGGGGGCAAACCCCTCCTGATATCTGTCAGAATGGTGTCGCTCTGCTCCCAGAAGCACAATTGAGGGAAGACTGATCCGTCCCTAGAACCATCGGCATCGACCAGCAACTGAAAAACACCCAATGTCTCATTGCGTAATGTGCAAACTCCAGTGTGTTAAACTTATATGCTGTTGTATAAGTACAGGGTGGTGAGGTTTTCATTCTTTCAAAGACTATTTTTCATGCATAAGAACCGTTATTGCTATTGCTACATTAGGCTACAAGTTTCACTACAGGCTACATCAGAATTGTCGTATTCATCAGGAGAGCTGAGTTATTGGATTGTATGTCACCCTCCAATCCAAGCCTGGGCAATTATCTCCCATGGAGGAACATCTGAGCCTTGCATTGTCAGCAGGGGCCATTTGTAATTATTTTCATGTCTCATAAAAGCTACAATAATAGACTTGTTAGGTTTATTTTTTTGTAATTCAAAAAATAATTGTGGGCAAATATTTTTTCACCATCATAGATTTGAGCATAAAACTTTCGCATGGGTTTTTCTGCTCAAAACTATAGCTAGCTGTAAAAGAAGGATATATATATATATATATATATATATATATACATACACACACACACACACGCACAATAAATCCTTGTTTAGCAGCCAAGTTCTGTTCCAATAACCAAACTATTAGTCAAAATATTTGAAAAAAATAATTTTTTAAGTGAAAATCACAGTGTGCTTATGACTTCAATGCAGCAGGTAAGAAGACAGAAAAATGTGTTTAGTCAGTAATTAACAATATTGCATTGCATTGTATTTAACTAAATTTGATGGATTTTCAACACATTAATAATTCATTATCCCTGATACACTAGTGCAGCATCTGAACCACTAGCACGCTGCACTAACTGCATGCTAGCATCAGGCATCCTGCCTGCCAGGCACCTGCAAATCAGACAGCATGCACACGCATTCTTTCACGATGCACCGCCGTGTGACAAACCTGGACATCTGTCCCAAATTTCTAGCATCCAGCCCACCCACCCTCCCCCCCCCCCACCTACTAACACTATTTCCCTGGGGTTGGCTGGGGATTAAGTCCATGTCAAGAGCAGAAAGGACAAGTGTTGCGCTTTTTTCCATAAGCTGTGGGAACAAGGGGGGAGAAAGACAGAATAGAATTAGAGGCAACAGATGCATGGTTCTTGTTCGTCCTCCATAACCCTAACCCTCGGCCTCAGTCCTTGTCTACTTTTGTTGGGCCCACCCCTGCCCCGTATTCGTGTGTGGCCCAGGAGCTTTTCCCTCCGGCCTCCTCTCCTCCTCTTATTGGCTGCTCTCGTGTGGATCTTATACCCGCTTATAGCTATTGGTCATTCCTTGTTCCATGGTCACAGCAAAAGCGATTGTGGACCCTCTCTAAAGCCCTCAAAAACATTTCCTAGATCTACTTATCAGTTTGTCCTGTATTTTTGCACAAATTAATTTGGATTTTATAGTAGGGCACCCCCCCCCCCCCCCACCTCAGGTAACTTTACTGACTTGGGGGGGGAGGGGGGGGCGTCTGGTCATGACATCCTGTATTTATTTTGTCAGATTTGAAAGTGGCTGGGGGGTCAAATCTTAAAATTGTCATTGAGTGACAATGAAAGTTAGCTTGAGTTTGGATGAATTACCACCCTTAAGAGTCAAACAAGGGACTCTCAGTCTGGGAGAAGTTCAAGCATGACACGCCCACTACGGGCAATTCAGAGACGCCATGTGCAATTGCCCTGTGACCCACTGGCATCCTGTCCCAGGCTCCCTCTGCTTACTGGAGGAGGATAAGTGGCCACTTAGAAAGAGTATGAATCGGCAGAACTTTATTTACCTCAATCCAGATCACTAACTAGCTCAATCCAGATCACTATTTAACCAATAATTGGATTAATAAGTAGTTTTACTGAGGCCTCTAATCCAGTTCTGGATCACTAGGCTAAAATCTCTTTGGTCATCCCTGCCCTCATCTTTCCTTCCCTCCATCTCATCCACTCTCCTTCTTTTCTCCCCTTTTCTCATATCCCTGCTGTTCTCACCTCTTATTCTCTCCCTCTATTCGTGCAGGGCCCGGGAAGTGACCTCCCCGTCCGTTCGGGAGAGCTGGTGATATTCAGCGGAGTCAGGAGGTGCGGGTATCTCAATTAGGGCCTGTCTGGGGAGGAGGGGGGGGCAGGGGTGCCCACTGCAGCCGGACACAGGCAGGAGAGCTTCCCACTCCAGCGACCGACTGGCGGAGAAACAGGAGGTGGACGTGTGTGTGCGTGTGTATGTGCGTGTCTGTGTGTGTGTGTGTGTGTGTATGTGTGTGTGTGCGCTCCAGCTTCCCACAGAGCTTCCTGCCATCTGCATTCTCCTCTTCCTCCCTCACCCCATCTCCTCAGACGTCTTCATCATAGGGCACAACATCGACAAATCCTTCCCTCTGCCATTCTACATCAGAACCTTCTTCCTCTGGTTAGCACTTTAATTTCTAATAAGAAATCAGTGTAAGATAGCGGATGCTCTTAATAACAAAAGCAGACTGCAGTGAGGCTGCTGTCTTATTGGGATCTATCATGATTATTTAATTGCACAAAGCAAGAGATGCCATCCAATGTGTAAAATGATACGATATTTCAGTAAATCGGTAATCCTTAATATTTGCATTACATTAGTAATATTCAGTTAGATGAGATGCGTACTAAAATTGTACATTATTTACATTATGCAGTAGTTTATTCAGCAAAATAAATCATGAGAGTAGAAAGAAAAACATTAAGTACAATATGCAAAGCCATAGTAAGGTGCATAACTGAAATAATGGAAGAAAACTGAAGTAAACAAATCAATGATAATTAGCTAGAAAATGTAAATCCATCCATCGAGGCCGGACAAACTATCATCACAAAAACACTAAGACATGGGGTGTGGGGGGGGGGGGCGGGGGTTGGAGAAACAGGAGAGAGAAAGTGCAAACGAAAGAGGGAGAAAGGATGAGCAAGAAAAGGAAGAGTGTGTATATGAAAGGAAGAGGTGCTGCTGTGGTAATGAACACGTTAGATATGTTTTTAAGCATCCAGCAAGCATCCAGCGCCAGGTGCTGCAGCACACACACCCCTTACACACAGAGCAGTGAAAAAGCATGTCTGCGTCCTGATTTCCTCTAGTTTTGCTTGTTTCTGATCTTCAAACAAACTTAGCGTAACACAAAAGAAACCCGAATAAACACAATATATGGTTTTAAATGAGTATTTCAAAAGTTCTCCAGCACCTACAGTACATCACCCATGCGAAAAAGTATTTGCCCACATGGTCACTCAATCAACTACTGTACCAAATTTAAATGATGATGGGTTAAATTAAACCAGACACACCCAGGCTTCATTGCTGCCAGCCATAATGAGTCTAAGCAGAGCTTAAACAGAACCTTTCCGGCCATGCGAAGTCGACTGCAACAACTCAACAAACAGCACAGCATGCCGTTTTTTTACTACTATGAAGCTCAAAAACAATCGTTATGAATATGCAAAAATAGAGGAATTCACAGCATGGTATTTACCAGATGTCCATACCTGAGAAATGAGGTTGGCTCTCAAATTCACAGCTCAGGCTTAAAAATTACCGTCAGGTATTTTTACTCTTAGTCTAGTCACCATATAATATACAATTGTTCTGTTCTTAGTCATTTTTTTTAAACCAGTTTGACATTTTCATATGTATTTTGTTACATATTAAAATATTTGCACAATCGCTATATTTTTAGAGGCAAACAATTCTATATTAATGCTCTGAACAAATAAACTGAAGGCCAATCTAGGTATTTTTGGAGCCAATACTCGGAGATCTGTGCAGGAATGTGGACTGTCCGGCTCATGTGTCAATCACAGCTGACTGGCACTTCGCCATTCTTTCTGACTGCTTCCTAATCCCTAAATAGGGAGGGGGGATGGCACTTCAAATTCATGAATTATACAGCCCCTCCTGCCCCTGGATCTCCCTGCTTCCCAAACACACTGGCAGAATGTTCCCTGGGGGCCTCAGTCCTGCCACCCACAGACCCACCGCTGTAACCCTACATTACTACTTACAACCCGGCTTTGTTATCGTTCCTTTCTCCCATTTTACTCTTCTTTTAACCCCCTTGTGACTGCATTGTTTTGCACTTAAAGGAGCCCCCCGCCCCTCCATTGGCCCGAGTGATTCCAACCTATATAAATGAACCGACCTTAGCCTAACCCACTTTAACAGGCAAACACCGCTACCGACAGAGAAAAAGAAGCATCCTTAAATAGAGGCGATAAAATTGTCATTCGTAGTTTTATTTCAGATATAAAAAAAATACCTCAAACACACAGGCCTATATGCGAATTCTTTCAGTTGTTTGAGATTAATTTCTTATATATATTTATATATATATACCCTACCAGTAAATAGGCCTACTGGTCCTAAATTACATTAATTTGCGCTGGGCACTGTAGTGCTTATAATGAAGCTACGCGATTCCCCAAAGGAGAAGATTCATCGCCAGGTACGTCGGCCATCAGATCGCGCTGCAGGTTTTCAGCCCCCAGACCAAAGCGTGTTTTAACGGCGCTGTCGCTGTCGCTCAGGTGTCAAAGCCGCAGATGGAGAGGCGCCGGAGGGCACGAATCAACGGATCCCTCGGCGAGCTCCGGGCATTGCTGCTGAAATCACACACAGCAAAGGTCAGGCATCGCAAAAGAGGGCGTTATGTTACTTATCCCGTTTATGACAGTCATTAGCATTAGTATAATCGTTGACTGGCGCATGCGCAATAAATTAGGTAAAGTACAAGTTATAATTGTTAATTGTGCGACCATAAAAGTTTTAATGTCCATTAAATGAGAAGCTTGTTATGCCCGCGTCGGTCTCATAGTTTTTAATTGCGTGGGGTTGTTCCTTAAAGTCTTGCTGCAGGTCGAAGATGGAGAAAGCGGATGTCCTTGAACTAACGGTTCGGTACCTGAAAGCCTTAACACAGGCGCCAGGTGAGCAGCGTAACGGATTGAGCAAACAAAAACACGCATGTTACAAATTAATATAGTTACTTACAAAAGTCATTAAATCAGATGGACGTGACAATCCATGTGGGTCTGTCCGTTTTACCATACTTCCCGATTCAGTCGTAGGTGAGTTGTATATATTTTATTGAACATATTTTCAGATCCTGCTGACTCCGCGACGTGCGTGAGCCGCTCCTGCGTTGGTTACGCAGATTGCGCAAACGAAGCCAACCGGTTTCTCCGCGCCAGGGAAGGGGTCCGGGGCGCTGTCAGGGCCGCTTTGCTCCATCGAATTTCGAATCAGACTGCGGCTCACGCACACGGCGCACTGACTCCGCAGTTTGCTCCATTTTCTTACCATGCCCCGTCCGTCCACGGCTTTTCTTTCCTATCCGACTGTGACCCTTCCCCGTTGGATACCCAACCATCCATACCCATCCATGGACAGATCTTATCTCCTCCTGTCGCCGATTCCGCTTCTCAGCCGCTTCACCTGCTTGCTTTTGAAACGGCCGAAAGCGCACAGGTGGTAAGCGATCGGCACAGATGCCGGCATGTATTCAGCCCAACCAGCAAGACACGGAATGCGGCCACATGGTTCTGGAGACCTTGGTAGTGCACTGCCCATAGGCCAAGGCTACGGGACTCATGCGTGCAGGTCTGTGCATTAGAGAGAAAGAAATTGTAACAGAGAATGAGACATATACTAAGCAGCCACTCCGACTGGACGCTGCAAATGTTTTTCTTTATACTGTGATAAAAATCACGCACTTAAGATTAACGATGATTTAAAAATAACTGTGTTTCGCACTTTATTGCCAGTATACATTGAACATTCACCGAAGAAAAGCTATGTTAGCTGTAACAAATTATGCATATTACAGTGAGGCTTTGGTTACGGTGAGCTTAGTCAGGAGAGTTATGCATAACTATGTTTAAGCTAAATTATGCAGCAAAGATGAAAATGTATAACAGATCGCATCAATTCTCCTCGGTAAAATATTTCAAAATAAATTGCTGCAATTGAATGACAAATAAAGCTGAACACTGTACCCACTGCGTGTTCGTTAATATAAAGGTTAAAATGCTGGGCCACTTGCACCGTCTGACTTGGGACAAAGATCATTGAAAACGGAGAAGTATGGCGGACCTTCCACGTGAACCGAAAACGAGTAGGCCTATGACTAATGAGGAGTACGACACCGAGCAAGAAACACTCAACTGACGTGGGATCTACATTAAACCAGGGGCTAAAATTCATGACCAAATCTGGACCAGCTGATAAGTGTGTGCGGCATTTATTTATACACATCCGCTAATGATACACAGGGCTGATTCTTGATACAAGTGTGGGGATCTAGCAGCATTTCATTGAAGGAAAAAGAAAGAAGAGGCTGAATTTGACAGTTCAGTTTCCTACTTAAGAACATTAACAAGGCAGTAACAAGAAGAGCGAATACAACCAGCACTTAAGAGTACATATGGTTGATAAAAATCATAAATCAAAATCTTCAATTCGCATAAAAACATGAACATTTTATTTAGTCCTACGTTCACGTCATCATCCTTATCTTAAACGTTCTCCATTAATAGGCCTATATAAAACATGAAATAAAAACTTGGTCTTAAACATTATTAAAATGTAATAAAATAAGTTAACAGTAGCCTACAATCTTCCTATCAGAGAACTATTAGCAGGCAGGAGGGGTTAAGTTCGTTAGATCTTACTTATACATTATGTACAAGTCAGCAATGAATCACTCAGATGAACGCGGAGGCTTTGGGTAAGCTTGCCCAGGCTGGTTAAATCCTAACGTTTTAAATGTGCTAGCGATTTTTTTTTGGAAAGTAAACCCCTAATAGTTACTGGTTATAAGCAAGTAAAAGCCTGATAAAAGGTCTGGTTGGTCCCCAACAAAATTAATTGCCTTCCCTCAACCCTGAGAATCTTCCCTGGTTTCCACAGGCACCACTTTGATGCGGAATGTATGTATATATTGCCTACACATTCTGGGTTTTTTTCATTTGTGCACAAAAAGTTGGAATCGGAAAAACAGGTAAACTAGTTTAATGGTAATTTTCTAATGCGGTGGGTGGAGACGGGAGATCAGGTGACAACAGCGTTTGTGCGATTCCGAACTCGAAAGCATGACATTGCAGGCAGCTTGGCACCTACAGTCTTGAACTATTTAAATGTCTATGAGAGGAAGACTTTATTAAAACGGAAATGCTTTCTGGAAAAAAATACTTCATGTAGGAGAAAAAGCTTAATTGGTTCTTAAGTATGTTTGGGGAAATAGTGTATTTGTAAAAATAGCAGTTGTGGAGAAGACGTATCCGTGATGCTAACCAGATACTTGAATTTCCTCCCCGCCTTGCTTGTTTTACGGGGAAGACTGATGCATTCTGGGATTAGCTGGTAGCGGCATCGGTGTCTTTTAGGAACAACAAGGGCACCTCTATTAAAGGCGTGGGTGGATATCCGCAATATCAACACAACATTGAGACACAACTGGTTTTAGCAGACATACAGATGCACAAACCAAATTACTTAAATGTTATTTTGTGCCATTTTCTATTGTTTACATAATAACGGCTAAGGTGTTTTGTGCAGGGTCTTACAAATTTGAAATCGTACTTGAAATAGTTGAAATGCTATTTTTTCTATGGTGCTGCAAAAGAAAACGACCGCTAGTTTTATGACGAGTTTGATTAAATGCCTCATTTTCAGCATTTAGTCACAAAAAAACAGAGCCTGGGAATTTTCATTGGCTCCCTGGGGCAAAAACTGACCTCCACTGCAAGAACACAACCAGTCTGGTTGACAAAAGAGAGCCAATGTAACTGTGAATAAATCCAAAGGGCTAGAACAGGCAAAGATCTAAAAATAGTCATCCCTTTCCAAACACAGAATCGAAAGATCTGGATAGAAAAAGTTATTAGTTCGCATAGATTCAGGTAGACAGAAAGACGGAGAAAGAAACTACATTGGCAAAGGACATGAAAACGAAAAAGAACCCATCTTCTCAGAGCTCAGTACATGTAACAGGAGTAAGACCATGTATTAAAAGGGTTGGGCCCAGACCATTGGTTATGACCTCCAGCTGAGAAAGGTACTTCTGCGATTGGTTGGACCCAGCCGGTGGGCGGGGCAAGTACAGGAAGCGGACGGCAGCCTGTGCACTGTGCTCCATCACCAAAGCATTCACACTTGACAGGTATTCCTCAGAGACACCTGGGGCCTGCCTGGCCCAGCCCCCCAGCTCCCCTTCGCCCACGTCGCCCCCCCCGGGAGTCCCGGCCCGCCGCTCACCCCCAGCACCTCCACCCGGCCTGTACTGCCTCACCACGGCGTCCCAGCCCACGATCTTGATGGAAGCGCGGATGCGCAGCTTTCCCAGCAAGTCGCGCAGGGTCTCCTCCTTGGCCATCCAGCCCTGGTCACCTGACTCCGCCTCCACGCACAGGAAGATGCGGAGCCGCGCGCGGCGCCACCCGCTGGCCATGTTGAGCACGCAGGCCATCTGGAGCAGAAAGAGGCTGCAGACGTCCACATAGCCGCTGTTCTCGGGCCTCAGCAGGTTCAGGGGCCACACGTCAATGGTCCTCTCTGCCCCAGAGGCAGTTGGCGATGCCCCGGTCCGGCCTCCCTCCAGCTGGAAGAAGCAGCGACCCAGGCACACGTTCTTCCCCATCTTGATGGCGTCGGAGATGATGCCCACATACTCCTCCGGGGACAGCCAGCGGGGAGACTCCGAACTGCGGACAGGGGGGAAGTGGGCTTGGAGGGATGGCAGGTCCACCCCAAAGTTGTCCCCCCTGCTGCTGCTGGGTCCCGCAACCCCTTCACAGAAAGCTGGGTCCTGCAGGAAGTAATCGTCCGGCACGCAGTTGTCATAGAAACCCAGGACAAGCGTGTTGGGCTTCATGCCCCCTGAAAGCCAACAGGGTAGACAGAACGACAGCATTACCATTTTGTGGGAGACAGAGGGAAAAATGGACGACTTGTGAGTGAAAGCAGTCAGTTGCATTATTCGTCCTATTGGGTTTACTTATCGAAGAATATTATGCTACATGCATTCCATGGTGAACCAACATGCAGACATCCATAAAATAGAGGTGGAGACGGACGGAAAAGATCCACCCAATCACAAAGCAAGAAAGGGTGAAGAGAGTCAGCCAATCAGAGGACAGTAAGGGTTAGAAGGACCCACCCAGTCCCGTGATCCTGAGCAGGTGCTGTGTTCCCTGCCGGACGGACACAGACAGAGTCAGGTCCACAAAGGCCTTCACCCCCAGCTTGTCAACGAGACTCAGCCAGAAGTTATACTGGGGCTGGATTGGGTCTGACGGCAGAGTGTCTGTTGGGAGAGGGAGGGGGGAAACAAAACAGGGTTAGATATCTCTGATACCGAGTTCAAGGATGATATTTAACTGCATGACAGTACATTCACTTCATAATTATATTTTGTCATCTCAGCTCTTCGTATGAGAATACAGATGACTTATGGTGCTGTAGGAAGTGCTCCTGGCGATCTCTTCATCCTGCTGCCGTCACACTATATAACCGCTACAGCTCCCCCTGCACCTCCTCCATTCTATTCTCTCCCTAGCCAACAGTACTGAACACTGACAACATAGATAGATACGGTATCATGCCAAAGTCATACGAAATGCTTAAAGCTATTTATCCGGGTAGGGAGTGTATATTCCCAGAAATATACACTCTATACCCAGAACAAGAAATTCTTCTATTCTCCAAAAAGTTACTGATATCTAGTTGGATGGCTAAAAATTTGGCGCCAGAACCAGATTTTATGCCAGTGGACCAACCCCTTGGAGTACTAAAAGTACAGTACCTGGTGCAATGGAAAAGCACCCTCAAACTTTTGCAAAATACTGTATAATGTCTGTCTACCTATACCTATGTATCCATCCATCCATCGATCCACAAGGAGATCTCCATTCCACGAACATCCATCACTTTTCCATTTTCCGTTGGCTAGTCTCTGACACATTACCTCCACTTCTCAGCAATACAGCCCTACATGAGTAACACTGACATCTCAGCTCCACGAATCCTCAGACCTACTGCCTGGGCAGCCCGTCCTCCCACCACAGCCCTTCTTCCTCACCCAGGTCTCCCAGCTGGACGTGGCCCAGCACAAACAGGCCGCCCTTCTTCAGCTGGTTCACGAACGTGATGAGCTGGCAGGATGAGCGTGGGTTGGCCACCATCAGCAGCACCTGTGGCCTCCAGAACTTCACGTGGTCCTTCCGCACATCCAGCATCAGTAGGTACTTACGCACCTGGGGAACAGCCAGGTTGGAGGGGAGAGGACCCAAGCAGAGCAGTGGAGACGGGGGGGATTCTAGCGTCATTCTTGAGACGTTTTTGCAAAATGCGTATTGAAAAGCATGCTTCCTGTAATCCAACGACAGGGTCAGTCAGCCTTTTTTGGGGCCAAAATTCGATTAGCCTAGATGTCATTTGACATCTTCCTTTCCATTTTCACAGGCTGATGTGATGGGGGCCCCCTGGTGGCCAATAGCCTCTTAGGTCACTTATGTCTAGGGCTGCCCCTGATTCTAGGTTTTGCGTAGGATTGGTTCAGGTCTCAACAGCTTCGAGAACAAGTGTATGTCTAGTCAGGTAGAATATCAGAGGTGTTCAGTTCCGTTACAGTAGTGGACACAGCTACGTGCCCCTTACAGAAAAGTAGGCGTTGGCTTTGTGTTATAGCCTGGCTAGTAATCATATGGGAGTGTGTTTAAGTAGGTCAAACCGTGTGGCCCAGTCACGGCCTACCTGGTGGAAGATGAGCGCCTGGCTGATGTAACCCCAGCTGCTGGTGGGGGCTCTGTAGTGGATGAAGACCAGCAGCAGCAGCAGAAGGGCGATGCTGGCTGAGGAGTAGACAGGGTTGATCACAAACATCATCACCACACATCCCATGATGCCGAGCAGGCAGGTGTGCCAGGAGAAGAGCTGGAAGGTAGGCCTGAGCAGGAGAGGGAGGAAGAGACAGAGAAAGTGAGAGGTCAGGAGGAAGACGGGGAAGAGGGAGCAACGCAGAAGCCCGACTGATTTAATCGAGAAGCAAACTACATTTAAGGTTTCAGCCTGGCTACTCAGCTCAGTTTCACAGAGACAGGCCAACAGAGCATGAATTGAGGTAAAGAAGAAGAAGGTGCAGGCTCTCATGAGCGAACAAGATGGAGGACGGCGGCAAAGCCCCTGACGGTTACCTGAAGTTGGGAGCAGACGCCCACTCCAAGGCCAGACAAGCCAGGTCCACTGCGGCGTAGGCCAGCAGGTAGAACACGGTGACCAGGCTGGTGATGGAGTTCAGCTGCCCAGCAAAGACCACGCACTACAATGCGGGGGGGAGGAGAGCGGCTGGTGGAACCACTGCAAACCAGGGAACTTCAAGTACAAGGTCAACCTCCAATTCCGGCAAGATTAGTTTGACCTGGAGTCGTAATGAAACTGAAGCAAATTAGACAAAGTCTGCAATTTTAATCCATCAATTTCTTTACTTATTATAGTCCTGCCCAGTAAATGTTCAGGAGCCAATTACCTTCGGTATTTTAGTGAATACAGACCTCTTTCAGTAACAGTATTCCATTTGAATTGTCCTCTTGGGTAATGAGGTCATATCTATAAAGGCATACCTCTATTTCGTAAAGTGAAAACAGCACTTATTCGCTAAAAATGGAGCTTGAATGGCTACTGAGTTTTCCACATGACAACCTAAACCTACAACTTCTTCTGCCGTCATTTCCATTTAAACATACTAACTTTGATGTTGACATCCGGACGGGATTGTGGAAATTACATCATCAGGTCTGATTCAGCCAGTTGAATCAGTTTACAAACTACATATACACTACGTTCTGATCCTTGCTAATGAGATTAGGTTAAAGTAATCCCATCCATATCCCATCCATAATAATGCATTTCCTTGGTACAGGTCATAACTGATGACTCCTGTGTCATGGTCTTACACTATTTTGCACTTTTCCAAAGTGCACATTGTTGTCTGAGTACTTATACTTTGTGCAATAGCAAAATTCAATGTAACATTACACTCTGATCACCAGCTGGCATTGGGCTGAGATACAGACCCAAAAACAAGCTGTCTGAAGAAACCAGAGTTACTACACCTTCCACCACCAGAAGACAGAGATTGTGGCATTTGTACATCATTGCACCACCCATCCAGCCACTCTAACTGGGTCCCACGTGAACCAGAACCCCCACCCAGCTCACCTGTACAAGGGCCCAGGTGTACACCACCGACATCCAAGGATTCCCCGAAGTGGAGGTGATGGTGGCCGGAGCCAGGGGCAGCCCTGAGGATGGAAGGAGTACGGTACGCATCAGAACCACCCAATAGCATACGACCTGGGCTAAGCTCATGCCAGCAGCGAGGTGGCAGTTATTAAGCCCCACCCCTTTGTATGTAAGCCCCGCCCCTTTGCAGGTAAGCCCCACCCCTTTGCAGGTAAGCCCCACCCCTTTGCAGGTGATGCCGCCTCTCACCAAATAACTGGTCCCGAGCGAGGGCATGCAAGATGCGAGACGCCCCAATGAGGGAACTCATGGCGGCTGACAGGGAGGTGCAGTAGACGCCGATGGTGACGAAGGGCGGCCAGATGTTGATCCGCTGGAAGAAGCCATAGTCCTGAATCAAGAGAACCCTGTTCGAACACAGGAACATCGAGAGCACCCCCTGGTGGTCAGCACTGCACTTACTCACAGTCATGTGTTTGGTAATGCTTAAGTCTGAAACAGGTTTGGAAACTTACATGTTTGAAAAGGTAATTTAAGGTATGAATATGAACAGGTTGCGGGAAATGTATGCATGCAAAATAAGTCATTACATATCCTAAATTTTCTTTTATTTAGGAGTAGGCAGTAATGGAAACAAATACTGAATATTTAAATGTCCAACTTGTCACACACACTTTTCTACTTTAATAACAGAAAAGAGTTCGAACATTTTCATCATTAAAAAGGTATGATCACCATCAGTGTCACAATGTTACCATCTGGGTGCCACATCATTGATCGATTTTTATCATCCAACATTATTTATTTATGGGGGCTTCCAGGATGCACTTGCACAGACCTGTCACAGGTGGAGCTGATGAGCACAAAAAGGAGCAGGTAGATGAAGAAGGTGTAGAGCACCGCGATGATGGTCCCTTTAGGGATGGACTCACTGGGATTCTTCAGCTCTCCTACGCAGAGAGGGAGTCCAGTGGGTGAAACCAGAATGAGAAGGTCAAGGGCTAACATGCCTCCCCCCCCCAAAATGCTATAGTATGTTTTCATTCAGCAGGATCAAACAGCAGGATAATCTGAGGATGCAAAAGACTTAGGCAGCCAGAGGCAATGACGTTTAAATTATCTTCATGTTTGTGTGAAACTATTATGACTGTCACAATGTATCAGCTTAGCGATTTCAGAATTTCTACTAAAATCACCCCAGTATTCAGACCAGCCATCCAACACACCCATTAGTTCTTCATTCGACAACTAGCATACCTTGTATTTATAGCTAATCAATATCTCATTGACTTTTTGTAAACTATTTAAATTAATTTAGTGAGATGGTGGTGAAATGTAATAAATCCATGGGAAGGAGAGGTTTGGGAACTGAAGCGGTGTTCATCTAGCCATAAATTAGATATCAATAACTTTGTGGAAAACAGAGGAAATTATTACTAGTTTTTAGTTCTAATTCTTAATTTGCATATGTTGTGATCCTAAGTTATGTTTTTAGTTCTGAGCAAATGTGCACTTACTACCCAGATCTGCAGGTTTTTTAGTCTGCTGTGTCTACACCTTCAATAAAGAGGTTGAAATAGTGGCTCCCACACATCCATCCATCCATTCAGCCACTTTTTGTATTGCAACATCTATGGTGATACGATAAAATATTTTGTCATGGTAATTTTGCTATGTCAAATAATATCAATAATCATCACAATATAGTTAAAATAATAATTTATTTACTTCTATGCTCTATTTTTGCTTGAAATTCCTTTACACGGATTCCGAACATGAAAAAGGCAACAAAATTAAAGGACTGCAAACAGAAATCTAATTTTAATAAATGAATCATTTGAAAATAAGCCCTATGAGAAAAAAGTTTAACACTAAAAAATACCAGCAGTACATTTTATTACTAGGTATTTTCCTGACTGCCTGGCAGGTTTGACAGGGACTGGGGCAAAATGCCCTAAAAATGATACCGCGATATTTTCAGAGATATTTCCATTTGTATTCTAAAACTCATATACAAGTCAAACAGTAAAATATCAAAGGTGGTTTTAAGTTTCTCTGATTATGATGATCCAATTGTTTTACTAATAGGTATGGAGCATGTGACAGATAGAATGATAAATTACACCAACTACAGACTCATGCCTTAATGGAATTTTTGCAAAAATAGTGCATTATAATTGTCGGTTATGCAAGAAAACAAGTGTTTAGGCCAGGGGTCTCCAACTCCGGTCCTGGAGAACTGCAGTCCAGGTGGTTTTCTATCCTACCTGGCTTCTGATGAGCCACACCCCTTCCTGGTATTTACCTGAGAACAGGTGTGGCTCATTCC
>JABFEB020000002.1:25713597-25728851 GCA_019775895.2 Stomatorhinus ivindoensis | reverse complement strand
CATATTGATTTGCCATCCTGGAGGAGTTGGACTACCTGTGCAACCTCTGTAGGGTCCAGGTATCGCTTCATGCTACCAGTAGTGACACTGACTGTAGCCAAATGTAAAATTAATGAAAAAAAGTCAGAAAAAGGCAAAAATGTCAGTGGCCCCCACCTGTTAAACCATTCCTGTTTTGGGGGTCGTCACATTGTTGCCCCTCTAGCACACCTGTTGTTAATTTCATTAACACCAAAACAGCTGAAACTGATTAAGAACCCCCTCAACTACATAACTGACCAGATCAATAAGTTAGAGTGAGAATTGGTGCTATAGTGTGGATGAGAGCAGATCAGGAGCCACATGGGCAGATTTATCCTGTGGAAACAGAGCTGATCATAGTTCCTGCTAGCTACTACTTAGTATGGATTTCATCAGCAACCTGGTTTCCAAACCCAGTCTGCGTGGAGCCCCAGACAGCCCACATTTTATGGGTGTTTGGAGCTAGGAGAAAAAGTTGGGAAACTTTACCCTTGTTGGTTCAACGTCCAGTACATTTACATTTGTTTAATTAGAAGATGATTTTAAGTAATATATAATTCAACAAGCAGGGTCAGTCAGTCCACTGAGCAATTGGGGGTTAGGGGCCCTGCTCAGGGGCCCAACACTCGCTATGATTTTTTTAAGTAAAGCAGCTGGTTATAAGCCTTTAATTTCATTTCCAGATTTTATTTAGTTGATTATTCCAGTGAATACTAATTCAGCTGTGGTAGGGTACACTAAAATCTGAAAACGGAAATCAGGAAACAGCAAACAAATGTGGGTTTGTGAGGATGTGGCCACTAGGGCTGTAATTGAAGATTATTTTGGCAGTTTTTTTCCCCCCTGATTAGTCAACGATTATTTGACACGCCCCCCATCTCTGCTTCCAGTGGGCACTGCTCCTGTTCTGCGCTCCAGTGCATGTTTTACTTCCCTTGCTCAGGTCTGAATGTCACCTTGTTGTTCAGACTCTGCCTCTGCCATAAGCTCGCAAACCTCAAATCATATGAATTTCAAACTTAAGCGTGATAGCTTAATCAAATGTATGTATGACATTAATACATGCGATCGCAATAAAATTAAGGTGTTAATTAAATAATACTAATTAAAGTGCAAGTAGTCTTTTAAATGAAAAAATGTACAAATAAGTAGCTTAACTCGCATAGCAGCCTCTGCCCCAGCATGAGGACTGTTAACCTGCCTTGCAAGTTGTGGAAGGTGCAACTCTGCAAATAATAACTTTGTTTAAAGTGATATAAAAGTAAAAAAAAAAAACAAAAAAAACAAACAAACAAATAGTCCATCCTATGTCAAATCTTGCTAGGTCTGGAAGTCCAAAAGTTTAAATACGGCTTCAAATGTAAACAAAAGGAACGTCTTTCAGTTCAAAATTACTATTAAGGAAAGTTTACAAACACTTTAAACTGCAGTACAAGAACATGAACATATCTAAGTGCTCTGGAGTGAGGCTGGCTCTCGTTTTGGGGGCGATGTTTCCAGCTGCTGAGAAGAGACGCTCCGAGGGAGTTGAAGTAGCACACACAAGATACACAAGAGTGATCTGGCCAGTGATGCAAGAGTCAGATACTTTGCCTCGTTCAGCTTCCAGCAAGACCCCGGGACTCACGGAAGTACATTAGCACCGCCACAGGACAACAGACGAAGATTAGCCTGGGGGCTAAATCTGGTACTTTACATTTGATTTTAAATATTCATTAATATGCACTGTTCCTATTTAAATAAATCTTACTTCAGTAGTGATCACTTGGTTGTGCGCATCCTTTCAACGGCTCTCGCTGTCACTGTCTGCTGAGTCACAACCAAACAGGCCCGCGTGAAGTTCCTCTCAGCTGTGGCTGTGACATCTCCATTCCCAATGGAGGGCTGGTTATTTACAGCAGTACTGCCATCCATGGACTGTAGGGACAGAGCTTATACTCTATTCTGAATGTCACACAATTCTTTGAGGTATCTGAGTGTGCGGGCACCTATAATGGCAAATATGCCATCAGTTCATGATTAGTTTCAGTCGGGTGGTTTTTCTAGTTCACGAAGCATGAGCGCCACCAGATTTTAACTAATCGTGAACGGATTGTATGTTTGCTGTGCTGGAGTTCTTGGTAACTTAAACATAACCAAAGTTATTTGTGTTCTGATACAGTATGCAAGTATTCAAAAATAAAACAAATATGTAACACAAAATTGAATCAGTGGAAGCTAAGTGTAAAATAGAGTTTACAGGAAATTGCAACATATCCTGGTCTTTATTTACTTATTTAGTTAGTGTATATGGACTATTCAGACAAATGATTTCACTAAAAAGAAACATTTAATATACCTATTTTTTCTGCATATGACAGTCTGTAACTGCAAGGCTATATTACTGCATCATTCAATTACTTTACTGTTGTTGAAATAAATGGCAAACCAATAAAATTCCAAGAATAAGTTGCCAAGTGATAACAGCAGAGGTATAATGACTTCTTGTGAGACTTCAAAAGGTTATAAAACATCCTTTTAGTTTGCTTCAGTCATTCAGTCCCTTAACCTACTGTTGCATCTATAGAAACACCAGTTGTACCAAACTTACGTGAACCAATTAACATCCATACATTTTCATCTTATCAGCTATCACTCTCAGAAAAAAAGGGTAAAAAAATGTTGCTGCGGTCGCTGCGCCCTGCTTTTAGCTTTGTAGCGAGAGAGAGTCTCTGCTGACTTCAGGGCAGAGCAGAATGACACATCATGCCAGATATCACAGGAACGATGCGAGTAATGCTGCCTCGTGGAACTGGTTACACAACACCTGCAAGAGTAATACAGAGGACAAAGTCGTGGACGGCAAGTTTGTTTTCACTTCTATGTTTCTTGGGGGGAAAGTATTGCTTTTGGATTTTGAAAACATCTTAGGGATCATTGTGAATGTTCCAAAACTTCCAAGAGTGTGAGCAAATGTTAGAATAAAGTTAGAATAAAGGTGTGTGGACTAGCATGTTCATTCTGACTGGCCAGGACCCGAATTCCTTACAGTTTAACCTATTCGTATTCATGGCACTTTTCTGAAGCAAATTCCCACCCACTTGCGCTAGTAGAGGGCAGGCAGCTGAAGCGGATAGGCGGGTGCAGAGATAGGGAAACCAGATCTTCTATTCACTAAGGCAGGAACCAGGAAACTCAAAGATCTCATGCAAGTTTTGGGGGCGGGGCTGGGGTTTCACACAGGAGACACACTCTGGCCACAGAAGCAGATCCCGACCCTGCGATCAGACCAGAAAGCCCCTGACTACTCCAGAACTTCAACATGAGCAGCCAGATCCGGTTAGATACCAACCTGGAAAAAGCTCATGCGATGAAGAATGAGGACAAGGTCTTCAGGTACAATGGGATTCTGTATCCCATCCTCAGGAGCCCAGAGGAGAATTTGAAGGCCCTTGTGAATATGGAAGCCAGAACTGATGATATCATGCTGGTGGCCTTCCCCAAATGTGGTAAATGTAATTTTATATTAAAAATGACTGCTATGGCAGTTTAAGAGACTCACATATGACATTTAAATTCATATATATAGTAGTAGGATTAAAATATGATTACTTAACTACTGCTAATCATAATAATATGAAACTGTGAGAAACTTTCATCAATGCCTCTAACCGACTGAGTTGATGCAGATATTCTGGTGTTATTGAAGCTATCCGTGCACTATAGGCCTACGTCACATTTATGTACATATGACAGTTTTTTCCCTCATGGAAATAGTACCATAAATCTAAACGTAAACAACAGATGTTACATAATTACTGAAGAGCTGTCGAGTGACCACAAGATAACTGGAAAAAGTAAAAAAGTAAAAGCTCTCCTCGGCCTGTACAAAAAATAGTTCCTTCCTTCTCAGGCTTCAACTGGATGCTTGGGGTTCTGAAGAAGATTGTAGCTGCTGTCAAAGGAACAGAAAATCAGATAAAGATGCACCCACTGATTGAGTTTCTCGACCCAGCTAAGCAACAGGTACTAAACCCTGTAACCTTAGCATGAACCTGAGGGATATGAGAAATAGGCATATGTTTCTGAGGCCTTATTACATATATAACTACCTTGCATTGGCTCAGGAGAAGCCTTGAGAAGTCTTGCTTATGATAAATATATCATTGAATGGTTGTTGAGGCAGCTAATAAGGCTGTTAGTTTGATGGTGGGCAAAAGTATTGAGAATATAAGTTTTAGGAATGATAGCAGAAGTGCCGCCAGAATGTCTAGAATCTGACAAAGTCAAGCATATGAAAGGAACATGCATCTCCTTATGTTCTCTACTGTTCACCTGGACTGAGAGGACATGGTGTGTCCAAGCATTTACTTCAGCTCACACAAGAGGCTGACCAGAGGCCTGTCCTTTACGTTCAACATAGCTGGACACCAGTGCTGTCATATCCCAGCAAACATTATTTCCATGGTTTTGCCCTCAAGAACTATTCTGGGTTACAAATAGCCACAATGCACTCTGTGTGCTTTAAATATTTCATATGCTCATTCTATCCACACTGTGCTGAAAGATTTTTGAGTAGCGCCTGTATTTTTTTGGCTGTCACAACACCCGGAGGAGCCTTGTTACATTTCAGACCTGCGGTTACCCGCCACTTTTACAGAGCAGTATTCTGTTTGAGAGCATGAAGTCACTTATGCGTATTACATGGCTCTATGCCTCTCAAACCTGACCCTCAGGACGGAGTTTGTGTTACGAGGCCAATTTGCTATGGCAACTGGGCGCAGGCCATGTGACCTCCTTTGACTGTGTTTGCGCTGCAGATGCTGGCTGACTTACCATCTCCCAGAATCCTTGGGACACACTTGCGACCCCAGAACATGCCCTCTTCTTTTTTCACCAAGAAAACCAAGGGTCGTGCTCACTACACACATATGTTAATCATGTCTTTCCAGAAGCCAAGCTGACTTACTTCGTGCATAGGTTAGAATTCTGACGTCCATGCTACGTAATGGCTACGGCTTGTTAAAAGCAGCCTGGTTATAATCACTTTAATACTGATCCCATTTCAAGGTTAACCAACAGACAATGACCAGCACTTATTCTAACATAAATGGGTTTTTCTGAAACTTTAAGCAGCCACTGAAGTGTGGTCATGTGTAAGTTCTTAGCCAAAATTCAATTCACTTCAGTTTATTTTTATAAAGTGCCTTTCAGAACAGTCGCCCCATGGCGTCTTAATATGAGTAAACAGGGAAAGGGGAAGACTAAAAAATGAATGAATGAAAGAAAGCCAGATGATAACAGAGGAGAGGAACCAAAAACTCCCAAGAGAGGAGCAAGGAACCCGTCGTGCTCCAAGGTCAACGAGGTCAAAGTCGAGATTTAAAGACTGAGACCAATTCGGCATCCGGAAAATGAGCTGACGAACCATTCCACAATAAAGGGCTATGCTATGCTCATTTTTAATGTCTACTCATGAACAATGACAGGGTGGACTGAGCTGTCTGTGACGCCGCCTCTCTGTAGATTGTGGTTATGTTCCGGAACCCTAAAGATACAGCCGTCTCCTACTTTCATTTCACCAACAACAACCCAGTGCTGCCGACCCCTGAGTCCTGGGACAAGTTCTACTCAGACTTCATACAAGGAGAAGGTACTGTTGCCCACAAATGCCCACAGGCACCTCAGGAAAGAAGTGTCTCTTAATATATCTATATATATATTAATTTATTAAAATATGTATCACCTACCAATTAATGTAATTTCATGGAAAATGTAAGTAATGTTCTGGAGTAAAGTTTTGTGTGTTGGGGGGGGGGGGTTGTTGTTTGTGTTTTCTGTTTCATTTCCAACTGAAAAATTCACTTTATCCCCGCTCCACATTTCAACAACCAGCAAGAGTGTCGAGTCAGAAGATGGTAGCTAGATAGCTGGTTAGCAGAACATGCTGCTTCAGCATCTCCTCAACATTAGTGAGGTGACTATGTAGCGGACAGTGAGGGTGAAGAGTGATAAAAACCACTGCTATCTGTGTTTTAATGTGTCAGACAGATACTCAGCCTCTCCTGATTCAGTGGAATTCCCAGAATTACACAGGGAATTTTTTTTTATGGCCTTGCTGAACTTTTAAGCATATAACTTTTTTGCAACGCAGCACTGCTTCACTCTCTTAACCGCAGACCAGAATTCTCTGCCAGCAGAGCTTTCCATGGGTCCGGAAGATGCTTTATCCCTGCACTGTAGCCTTGCTTGTACTTGATATCAAGCAAGGCTGCATAGACTAATATATACTGATAAAATCTCAGGGACCAGCAATATGATCTCTCTTTACTGTAGTGTGCCATTTCACCGTTGAGTGTTTTTTTTGGAGGAACAAGACCTTTAGGTATATGCATGCAAATTCTGCTTTTCATAATTGCCATTCTCAAAAATGTTCAGGCAAGAACATAAATGTATCATTTATTAACTATGTCTTCCGTAAACCCTAATATTGGACACACCCTACAAAGCCTCATATGTATTTATGTTAGTCTCCATTCCCTCCTTGCAGTACCTTGGGGTTCTTACTTTGACTGCGCCCTAGCATGGGAGGAGCATATCGACGACCCCAACGTTTTGGTTGTGACCTTTGAGGACATGAAGCAGGTAATTTATGTGGGTCTTCCTGACCCCGAAGAACCGCAAGTTCCAGGTCTTAATAGATGTTAATAGGGACCTCCAGGGTATGGAAAGACATACCAGCTTATTCTGACAACACAACAACAAGGTCAGCCTTGTAAACCTCTCAGACATACCCCAGATCTCAGATCTGCAAGGGTAAGACTGAAAAATCATACTGGTGTAACACCTCCTGAAGTGTGGAACTTGGAGGCCTAAACTCAATCATGAGATACTGTATAATATTTTTTGTTGTGCTGTAACTGTTTCTGGAATGTTCTTTATGTGTGATGGGGTCACATGATATGCCCATCTTCATTTGTATCGGGATTCCCACTACTGTTCAGAACCTGTGCCAAGGGATAGAGCAGATCGCCCAGTTCTATGGCTACAGCTTGACTGAGGAGCAGGTCCAGAGCATCGCCAAGGCAAGCAGTTTCGACGCAATGAAGGAGAGCTCCAAGAGCACGTTTGGACAAATGACCGACGTTATATTCAGGAAAGGTGGGTCAGGGCCAACTCAGCCGTTCTCTGCTCATTTCTGCCACTTCCCAGCCACATACATCTTCATTGGAGTGTCTAAGGTTCTCCTTCAGTCAAACACATGCTTATCACAGTACTTTATGCCAATAGTCACGTGCCTTCTGTAATGTAATATATATATATATATATATATATATCACATAAAATGTTGTTTTTCAGGGTAGACACATCAAATTCACATTTTATTTATATAATTGATGCTTTTATGTGACGTTCATATTTTTTTTGAGAAAGCTGGCTCAGTTGTGGGTTAAGGGCCTTGCTTAAGGGCCCAGCTGTGATATCACTCTTCTGAGCCTGGGATCTGAACCTATGCCCCTCCAATCAGAGGTACAGCATCCTAATCCACTCAGCCACATAAGACAGCTGTTTTTTTTTTTTGTAAAATGCTTTGCTCCAGCGTGGAATGCTTATACCTCCAGTATCTGCTGAGAAAGCAAGATGGTTGTCAGCCTCTCATAGGGACGAATATTTTCAATAACGGGTCTGGTGCAATCCCACAAGCTTTCTGCGTCCTTCCTGCCTTTCAGGTGAGGTGGGAGACTGGAAGAACCACTTCACTGTGGACCAGAGCCAGGAGATGGATGCTGCTTTTGAGAAGCACCTGGCTGCGACCAAGCTGGGCTCCAAGCTGAAGTACGATGTATACTGCAAGTAGGCTGTGATGGCCAAACGGAGACAGGAGCGGGACACACAGGAGCGGGACACACAGGGACATGTAGGGAGTCTAAACCTCATATATTAATAGTAAATGATTTTAGGTTAGAAGTAATACTTCTGTATAGGGTGGGTTCTTTATAAATTCTTCAAATGCACTATATAATTGTTGCTTTTTTAACAACGTTGTGGAGCATATCTGCTGTGCATTAAAAATTTGCCATGACTGAATTTCCCCGCTTTTCTGTGTTTCTTTCCACAATGGTCCTGAATTTGAGTGAGAACTCTTGTTTGCACCATGTGGACGAGGGATTGAAAATGTGTGCGCAGTGTTTCGCTGATTAGTGTCCTGCTAAGACAATTTCAGTTTAGTTCTCTGCTGCCACCTAGTGAGTAAAATTGTCGAGGATACATGTCGGACGCAATGACATCCTTCCAAGATCCACTGTAGGAAAAGTGCTGCTCCGAGTGCAAGGGGGCTGTGGGCTTGTGTCCAGGGCACCTCTCAGATGAGGGGGGGGGGCCTTGTTTCCTCCTCTTCTGGTTCTCTGTCACTTTGAAGACCGAGGTCTGATTGCACCATTTTGCTGTTCTCTCATATGATTGGCTAACCTCACCAATGCCTTCTCCTCCTTTCCAATACGCACTGAAAGGAGGCTATTGCATCCACACAAAAATAAATAGACTTGGAGTTATTTCAGCCACTTGCTATGATTTAAGTAAAACAGCTACTTAAAAGGCTTTTATTTCAATTCAATTCAATTTTTTAACATAGCGCTTTTCACAACAGCCACCCCAAGGTGACCAACTCTACACACGGAACACACGGCAGAGACTTGAACCCAGGTGGCAAAGGTGTGAGGCAACAGTGCTAACGACTGCACCACCATGCCCCCCCAGACAGGAACCAAAAACTCCCAATTAAGGAATAAAATCTCTGGGGGTCCAAGGCCAACGGACTTGCCCAACACCACAAGAATAAAGTTTTCCTCTTAAGCAGATTATGACTACCCCTGGCATGGATGGAAAGAACAGAAATTGACATCACAATATATAATGCAACAAACTATTCAACAAGCAGTAATTACCTGGAAAGCTGAAGGTTTCTCACAAGAAAATTCACATCACTTGCATTTGACAAATTCTCTGGCTCCTATCTTTTAACTGACCAAAGCAGGATAATTGTGCATTTGCTTGTGCAAGTTCCATCCTGTCATGTGAGTGCCACGCCCCCCTCGTTACCCCGTGTTCAATCCTGATGGAAACCACCTGTTGTCGATTCGTGCCTGATTGTCTTCGCCTGTTATGTATCAGTCCATGATGTCTCACGTATTTAGTCCGCAACTGAGTCCGTCTCCCCAGATGCATCATTGTGGTGTCTTGTGGCGTTTACCTGCTGTTCCTGTGTTTACCCTGCGTTGGACGATTAAACCCCGTGATTTCCCCGACTCCCTGCCTGCCTGCTGTTCTGCCTTCCGTTCGCCTCTCGCTGTCGACACCCTGCACAGCAATCGGGACACATCCCATCTGCGAAAGCACGTGCCACGATGAAAAAGGCCTTTTTACTCTCTCTCCACGCCTTTTTTGCCAGTAGCCACAGTCGTATCTGAGCTGCTTGTCAAACCAAGTCAGATCCTCCTTAAAGTAAGGCCCCTGGGTGTTCAGCTATTCACATACCTTAGCACACTTCCATATTAATTTTCTAACTGACCAGAAAACAAACCTCAACCCTAATCACTACTCTCATTTTTTTTCTTGCTATCTTCTTCCTGCCAAGGCAATGGGCCACATCAGGCACTTCCAGCTCACCCCTCTCCATATCAGGCACTTCTTTTTTTCACCCCCCTCATCCTCACTTTCACTGAACTCAGAAAGGTCACACACACAAAGACACCATCTACGACTTATTTTTACTTCCAAGTCATCTATCTTAATTTTCATTTCTGCATTCGTCTTCTTCAGATTTTCATTCTCTTCTTGGAGCGCTACACCGTTGCTGTGAATGGAGTTCAGTGTCACAAAGACTGACAATATTAGCAGAATTATCCTTGACCATACATTCACTTTGATCCGATTTCTGATTGATCTTAGCTGAGAGGCCTTGAATGATACTCTCTTCCAGTTTCCTGATCGAAAATGTCATCCTTTTTCCTTTTGGCAGGGTGAATTTTGCTGGGCATGTTGAGAAAAGATTCACAATCTCCCCCTTTCTTAGCTTTGCAAGCATATGAGTGTTTCTTTTTTTCTTTCACAGCTTGAACTCCCATTTCCATGGATAAATCTGCTAGCATCCTATAAGCTCTATGAATATCTAAAATAAATGTTTTGCAGAATTTTTTGTACAAATTATTCATCCAGATAACAGGCCAAATGTATGAACTTCCTACTCTGCAACAGCAATTCAAAAAAGCATTTTTGTCAGCTGTCTGAGGCCTCTCCTCAGCTGACAAAAAAACATCTTAGGTAGTCCCTGCTGACTGACTGATGTCATGCACCATGAAATGAGGAGTAGAGGGAGGTGACGTCCCCCTCCGAAAAACAGAAGACCTAACGGGAATATAAAGAATTGCATTACGTTCCCAAGTCTGGTCACAGAGGTCCAGAGACCTAGATGTTTCCAATGTATCATTTTGCTTGAAGTAATAGTCTCATCAACTGGCTCTTCTAGCTAACAATCCTTAATGCTATGGTATGTGCTCTAAGACCAGCAGATCTGGACTCCCCTGACACAGCAGAATTCAGAAGCAGTGAAATTTCAAAAGGTCACGCCTTCTGTAAAGGTTAAATCAAGTTAGGGGGCTGAGAAGCCACATGTGGCCAGATGTGGCCACTAGAGACAGGGGGTGGGGCATGGATGGGGTAAGGTGGGAAGTGGGTGGGGTCATGTAGGCCGTGGGCCGGGTCATGTAAGTTGTGGGCTGGGTCAGGCAGAACAGGTGGCACATTCGCGTGGGTCAGCCGGTGCTTCTTGAGGTGGCCCAGCTCGCGGAAGCAGCAGCCACACTGCGCACAGCGGTAAGGTCTCTCGCCCGTGTGGATGCGCTGGTGCTTCTGCAGACTGTCCAGGTGGCGAAAGCGCTTCTCGCAATAGCGGCAGGGGTAGGGCCGCTCGCCCGTGTGAATGCGCTGGTGCGTCTTTAGGTTGTAGAAGCGGCGGAAGCCACGTCCGCACACGCTGCAGAGATGCACCTTGTCCGGGCTCTGGGGGAGCCCGTGCAGAACCGGCCGAGCTTCTGCTGGCCCAGGATGCTCTGTGAACTGAGTATCGGCAGCCGTGGGAGGAGGCAGGACGAGTTGCGGGGCCTGGTCCGAGTCCGTCTTGACCAGATCCGGCTCACAACAAGACTCATCTTCCACTTTAATGACCCCATCATCCAGCACCTGGATCAAGCTGAGCTCACTCACATGGCTGGCTGCCGGTGAACTTTTCTCAGACTGAAATCTGGGGGTCTCTGTCGCCTCCTGCTGGTGGAGACCTGCAGTTCTCTGTTTTGTTCCAGTGTAACCTAATGAGAGTACAGCAGCAACAATCGATTTATAGCCCCCTCCAACAAAGTATACATTATACGATCTGTCCCATAACAACAGGTCAGCAACCTGACCAGAGTAAGAGGTTAGGAGACAGATAGAAAATATGCAATATGATTGTGTACATGATCAAGATTAGGCTTTAAAACCCATCTTTGCAGAGTTAAAACCATGATACACTAATTTACATGTTCTGAGATCATGGAAAACACAATCTCACCCACTGTACAAACACAACCTGCCTTTGAACCACTGAATTTAGGTAAAACTAGCCTGAATATTGAACAACTCTACTAACCACTCTTCGTTCCTTTGCTGGTCTGTACTTTGTCGTTTCATTGAATAGTCTTATTAGGTTCTTACTATGTTTGAAATGCTTTGTATTGCATTATATATAAATGCTTGCTCTGATGTTACTTGTACCTGGGATATTCGGATTTTGAACTTCATTAGCCGTTTTCGTGCAAGTGCCAAAGCAGAAATAAGAGAGAATGAGCTGCCTCTTCACTGCTATCAGAAAATATGTTGCAATATTCAGAAAATGTATTTATCTCTATGGAAAGTCTACTCCCGAACACGAGATTAGGGACCGTCTCCAAATTACTTGTCTGTAATTATCAATGGGGGATATGAAATTATATTAAAAAAATAAAAACCTTTTAACGGTTCATTGCAGTGTAACACAAATAATCAAATTAAGTTACCTGGTATGTAGAAGGCTTACTCCACCTCTTATCAGGTCAGCTTTGACTTTCTCTTAATTTTCAATAATTTTTATGTTTCTTAATGAAACATAATCAGCAGCTTCCGAATGGTTTATTCTATTGCGCCAAAACAAGTTGCGCTGCATAAAACATCCTCTTGAGGACCGAGTCCCCATCAGATTTTATCAGCTATAAGTTTCTCCTAATTTTAAATGACTGTTTTTGGTGCAAAAGAACCATTTGGTTATGAGCGGTTCACTATAATCCTAAAAAGCAAGTTTCTTCTGCTAATTATAAATAAAGCAATTTTTTTGGGTGCAAAATAGGCATTCGCTTATTAACGGCTTAGTCTGCTCCTGAAAATTAAGTTGCTCTACATCAGAAATCCTCTGGGGGACAATGACAATGCCAAACCACTTCTCCACATGGCAATTTGTGTCCCTCATTTTATCTTTCACTGTAGACCGCACTGAGAGTCATCTGATGCACACCTCTTCAAATCACCCAGCAGTAACCCACTCCACAGGGGGAAAATGCCAAGGAAGCTGTCAAAAAGCACTTTTATGATCCCTAGACATAAGTACTTATTATCTTTGGCTGTCATAGTCTTCTCTTCTGCCACTAGTACCTTCGCCTCCTCCAGCACTATTCGGAAGCAGATGCCAGCAGAATTGCATTAACCAAAATGTGATTGGGGGAACTGTGTGCTCATTGGTGAGCATTTCACACACAGGTAGAGGCGGTGCATCCCTACCCATTCCAAGGTGAGTGAATAGTACAGTACTCGTTTGCCTTGGTTCAGAATCATACAGACTACAGCACCTGTTGCATCCAGATACAGTGTCACATCAGTCTTTTTTCTCAGGTGTTGCACTAAAACGCTAACTCCAGTTTCAGTGTACATATGCACAGCAAATGGGTCCACTTGAAAGTGCTGGATAAAGCCTGGCATTTTAAAGAATTTAGTGTCACACTCCCTGAGTATCATTTGAATTAGATGAATCTCCATGAGCACGTCATTATGGAGGTGTATGCTCTTTCTAAATTCTGACCCAATAACTTTTAGTACACTTCTGTTTTAAAGTTACAAAAGGAGACAGGGAGTCGATCCTCTGGAGGATTTATGATGTAGAGCAACTTAGTTTTCAGGAGCAGATTAAACTGTTAATGAGCGATTGCTTATTCTGCACCAAACAAATTATCTTAAAAGGTTTAAAATGACAAAGGGAGATGGGGACTAGGTCCTCTAGAGGATTTCTGATGTAGAGCAACTTGTTATAAAGCATTAGGGTAAACCATGTAGTAGCTAATGATTATTTCATTAATAAAATTATACTTGGAGGCTACAAAGTCAGAGGGGGACTAGGTCTTCTAGAGGAGGTCTGATGTATAGGAAAACTATTTTGGAATAATTGATTAATCCGTTACGAAGCCATTAATTGTTTTACTAATCTACTTCGGCTTTCAATTCTTTGGTTTAAAACAGGACGATTACACACTTTTTCTTTTGTTCAACACTTTATCCAAGGTCTCGAAAGGCTAAAAATCGCCGAGAATACCACGAAGAAAACCTTTTAAGGAATGAACGATGACTATTTTCTGTAAATAACTACGAGGAGCTGATTATTAATCTTTAATCCAAGGGTAATCAAATAATCGATAGCCTAAATGTTAATGTTTCTTTCCTTTCGTAAGCTGTTGACAGAAAATATGTCATTAACTGGTAGCTCAGGCTAGCTCCACCTATACCAAGTTGTCTCCTTAACAGCTGTGTATTTGTAATGTACTACCTCGCCTAAATGAACCGAATACGACGTTACATATACCACTTAAAAGCTCTGTTAAAGATAATTTACCATGACAATAAAATTAATACTAAAAATGGTCCGACCTACCTTCTTCTGCGCCCTCCTCTGCTGCGGAATACAACTCATTACTCTGATCATCTCCAGTTCTCAGAAGTTGTGTTTGTGTACGGGAGCTCTGACCCAGGCACGGCATGGAAGATGCATCCGTTTGTGATATAACTCTCCTCCGGTTATTCCCGGGTCTGGTCCATCCCGATTGAACTGTCGGTAAACAGAGAACAACACTGCGGGAGGACTTCAATATCTGAGCTCTCGCGCATGGGTCACCGAAGGACTGCACATACCTGCGAGAAGCGTCGGTACCGGATAGCGGATCGGGGGACGCGCTCCGCACCCCCTCGAGGGGATCTTCCGCGCGTGTACGGTCCGTAATGGGTGAATGCGGTCGGTCCCGGTTGAGAAGCAGGCACTGCTTGATGTTCCTCTCCGCCGCCGACATGTAGAAGCGTACAGCCTTCAGCTCGCTTTCCGTCATCTCCAGCCTCTCCCTCAAGCTGCGGTTCTCCCGGTGAGACTCCGCGGCGGCGCTCTGAGCCTCGGCCAGCCGGACGTCCACCACCTTCGCGGTTTCCTGCAGCACGGTCTCCACCGCGCACCTGATGGCTTGCTCGATAGTGGAGGCCAGCTCGTATTTTAAAAACAGCACGCCGGGGTCCATGATCGACCTTTTAGTTTGCGAAACACCCGTTATCGGTTAACAAAAAAAATGCAGAAGGGTCCTAGTCAAAGGCTGCAAACTAGCTAGAGTAAACTGTCAATTATCCCACTATCTGCGTCATGCAACTTAATATCATCAATTACTATTTATCCAATCACTGTGTTACTGATAACAATTGAACTACAACTGGGCTATCTTGTCTGTATAAAACCGTCATGCAAACCGAGAAATCCACCACCCGCTTTGTTGTGGTGCCTAGCGAATTGGCCGGTCACTGGAGGACTATCGTCGTTCTTTAAGCTATAAGCATAATATTAAACAGCCTTCCCGTTTGAGGTAACACTCTGTCTATGAACACAAAAATACGTAATTGCTGCCAACTCCGTTCTGCCCTGAGGGTCCCTTCAGTCGCAATGTTATGACGCGCGGAGAATTTTTTTTGCAAGGGAGTAGATGTTATACACTTGGACAAGATGAATAAATTCCAGGCACGCATAGGGTTCTTTTCCAATAACGTGATGATTTTTACTTCACAGAAAACACTGAAATACAAGCACATATACACATGGGCGTAAATTTCATTTAACAGTAGGGGGGGACAATAAATATAAAATATCTCATGAGAAATTTTTGAAGGGG
>JABFEB020000002.1:25696446-25707086 GCA_019775895.2 Stomatorhinus ivindoensis | reverse complement strand
AACACGACCACCACTCACGCACCCAACACGACCACCACTCACGCACCCAACACGACCACCACTCACGCACCCAACACGACCACCACTCACGCACCCAACACGACCACCACTCATGCCCCAACACCACCAGCTCCCACCCCCCCCACCAACCTAATAGTTGGCAACTACGTCATCAAGAACGATACCGTTATGTGCGGGAAGGCGGCTATGGCGATACAGATCAAGCTGCAGAGCAGCTCCAAACCCAGCGAAATGGTATGACAGCCGATTCACTGACACACAGACCAGGATGCTCTGCAGGAGACTGGGAGTTTTCTATATAAATGAACATGCTTAAAAGTAAATGACTTTCTTATCTTCTGTATAGCCCTACTTCTTAAAATGTGGTTTTATGCTCACAAAGGCAGATTGACTGTAGTGAGCAGCCAGTAGTATTAAGCAGTTGCTGTGTCTGTCTGTCTGTCTGTCTGTATGAGTGAGGTGAGTGTGTACTGACCACCCCCCCCTTCCCCATCCAGGGCAACTTTATCATCCAGCCTAACAAGACAGTTCCCGTTGGAGAGTGTACAGACACCACTTCAAACTTCACCCTGTCATTCCCAGAGGGAACACTGACCTTGCTGTTCCAGAAGGTAAGAGCTCTCCGGTGACCAGGGGCCATTCGATGCTGGCTGGCAGGAGACCTGCTCTGTGTTGTTTATATGAGGCATGTGGATCGTCTGGCTGTGAAAGGAAGGGCTGCCATGCTTCGGCGTTTAAAGCACAGCTTTTGGGAAGGTGTGGAAGGGCAGATTTAATGAAAAGGGAACTTTATTTTTAAGTTGCAGTTTTTAATATTTGCAGCCTGTGGTTTACAGGCATGGACATTTCTTTTCTGAAATGTCCAGAAGTCTCACTTTGAAATGGGGGCTTTCTAGATATCTTGCCTTGTTCTGCATTGAATCTAAGAAATATCTACATTCTCAGAAAAAATGGTACCTTTGCTGTATAAATTTCTGGAAATTGTGGGCAAACCAGAATTATTGTGAATCATTTAACCACACACTGTAAATCCAACTTTTATCACATTACTCTCCTTGTCTTGACATTATCCACAGAGCTGTTTGGCTTAAGGTAATTTAATGGTGGGAGAAACAGTGTTTGGTTACAGCAGATCTCGCATGGTCACCCCCTCAGCCTGATCATCAGCGTTACATCTGCCATTCGCCTGCTTCTGAATGATCTGTGTTATGTGTTTCAGAACTCCACCGAGAAGTCAGTCTACGTCACCAAGGTCGCTTTCGATGTGAACTACCCCATCTTGCCCTCAGGTAAGTCAAATGCAAATCTAATGATCATTAAATACAACTCCTCTTCAAAAACAAAATAAGCAATAAAAATAAAATACGTTTTCTAATATTAAAAACACTTGTTCATCCATTTGTACGGCACTATCACTGAAGTGCAATTTACTGGACGTGAAATACTTTTCTTTTATGAACTTTATTCCAACAATTTATTCCAGGTGGTGTTTTGCTTTGTGGACATTGATTATGGATCTGCATATAGTGCAGAATGGTTTGGGTAACTAGAGGAAAATTTGTACAGTTTTACCCTGTCATTGCAGGTCCCACCCAAAATACAGTCAGCAATCAATCGCTGCATCTCCTCCCTGCTGCCATTGGGCGTTCCTACTCCTGTAAGAATATGACACTGTTCATGGGCTCTGGCTACTTTCTGGAGATGACCAGCCTGAGGTTGCAGGCCTTCAACTTCACCAACGGAGACTTTGGTTTACGTAAGTGTTTGCCCCATTGCTTACTGGGGTTTTATTGTGATCGTCATTGAAGGTAATTCTCATAGCCACTAACATTTTAAAAGCGAGTTTGTATGAGTGATGCTTGGATAGCTCATTTAATATTAAGATATTTTGAAAATCATTCTTAATTCTTAAATCAAAGCAAACGCTCATTTAAAATTGTCCTCATAGTTCAAATCAAGCTTGACTAAGAATTCGACAGACCTCCATGAGTGAAAGCCAGCCGACACTGCGATCCTGTTGAATCCAGTTTAAGATTTGCTCTGAGCTGAGTCGCAGTGAGGTATCATTGGCTGAGTTCGCATTGGCTGAACTGGAGCTGTGCTACAAATGCATGGTCTGCGCGCCTTGCGTCTCGCCCCTGACGCCATCTCTGCCCCTTCCTGCAGCTGACAACTGTCCCGCTGACAAGCCAGACTACACCGTCGCCATAGTTGTGGCCATTGTCCTCATCATCCTCATCGTCATTGTCATTGTGGTGTACCTGATCGGCAGGAAGAGGAGGACCGATGGGTATCAGGCTCTTTAATGGGGGGCGCTGAGGCCCTGTGAGCCCGATCAGATGGATGCTCTCATCCCAACTCCCACCTCTTATCCTTCTGCTGCCACTGATCAGAATGGTTTTTTTTTTGCTGCTTATATATAAAACCCCTTTCTATCTGTGCGTCTTGTCTGCTACAATTTCGTTTACATAGTTACCAAGGGTGTTGCGGTTAATGTTCCTTCATGTGTTGTATGAGAGCAGTTCTCTCTTTTTTTTGTATTATTGAGTATCTCCCATATTGACAGGTGGTGGTGGAGGGATTGACGGTGATGTTTGTCTCAGGGAACCTTGGCCCTCTCTACCATACTTTGCTTTCAGTCCTTTGGATGCACAGTACAACCAAAGCATCCACCCTGTCACTGCTGAACAAGATGTGGTAACCTCCACTGCCAGGACTGTGGCATCCACACGTGTCACTGGTTTAGAAAACACTGGCCTTCCAGAATGTTCTGTCTCATAGGCTGTGCTCTTACTTGAGACAGGCTAGCTTGTGAAATGCTGTGTATGACCTGAACTCTGACATGAATCTGAGGACAGGTGCGAAGCACCCTTAGTAGACGTGCATTCGGTGCCACTTAAATCTTTCTACAATTTTGCACACCGTCAATTCTGGCTTCAGTGTTGCTCTGCTTTCCTGTACTGGGTCATTTATATGCATATTTTTATATTAAGATTTGCTGGCTTGCTTATTTTGTCTTATTTCTCCAGTGTTTTTCCAACCCAGTTCTCCTTCTTACTACCCAATTGATTAATTCATAGAGTGAATTACTAAGGATTAATTCATAGAGTGAATTACTAAGGATGAGAAATAACCGATATGTTGAGAACTGACGGGAGAACTGCATGAATGACACGCGGGCTGGGCCAGCCTCAAAGCTTTGGTGTTTCATGTTGTGTTACTTATCCAGCACCAAAAACCAGGGGGAAGGTATGAGGATTGGATCGATGTTCACCTGCAGTTCCAAGCGTGACACTGTTGCTAACAGAAATGTAACTCGGAAAGTTCCATGGGAGTGAATTCTGCATCCTATGGAAAGTGTTCCTCAGAAAGAGCTGAAATATGATTCAAATCATATCATGCTAGCATCTTTCAGCTGATGCCGTCCTATTTGATGCATGTCTTATTTGATATAAACCAGGCAGTTATTGTCAGCTGAATTTCTGTGGGTCAGTGCTTCAGGGAAGGCTATGGAAACCAAGAGCCCAGTGCCAACTAACTCCAGATGGAGAGAGGAGAGAAGAGGACTAAAGGGAAGTTTTTTTTCTAAATTTTAATACTAATGAAGTCATTTGTTTGTTACTTATAGCTATGGAAAAATAAAATTCCTTACAGACATAATGATCAATCTCATACTTGCTTGGAAATGTTACATCATTGTTTTAATCGGTGTGCACAATTAAAAATCTGAACAAACTAGTCTTCTGTTGGTTTATCTGTCCTCCAGCCATCCTTAAGCTACAGATGATTACAGCTTAACATGGTTCTTTCTGCTAAAATAGACTATAAGACTGTATAGTTTTACCTCCATATGGAAAGGTTTGTACCCTGAGTGCAACATGGCTATAACGTGGACCTCAGAAAACATCTCAGCAGGCTAGTCTGCAATGAATTAATGCATATTTTCAGGTTTGTATGAACTCTAAAGACTAAACTGATAGCCATGTGCACGTGCGACACTTTCATAGAAACTGGTTTTTAATTCCAAAATATCTAACCATATCAAGACTATACAGCTTAACGCAGGCGGAAAGCGATGCGTATCTTTGCCTGGTGGTTTTATGCTGTTGCAATTCCATATTCTTTTTATCGAATCTTTTTAATTGTTTAAAACATAGTGTTCAGTTACTCTACGCGAATTGCGTAGCTGTTTATTAGAGCGACGGGCACGTAGAATGCGTGGGTTGCGACAGGATCTGCACATTTTTGGAGTCAGATTCCCGGTAAGCGGAAATGGATTGACTCGGGGGAAAAGTGCAAACGGGCTTAAAGGGCGTTGGTAACCGGGGCGCCTCTGCGTTGTTTTTTTTTGGGTTGGGGAAGAAACGGTGCCCGTCTTAGCTCCTAATAATCGGATATTCTATTTTGTTTGGGATCTTTCACTTGGAGAAGGTAATCAAATTCAATCCAGCATTTCGGATTCATGGATCTTAATTGTTTTAGTACAAAGGATCTGTCACAAAGTTAAAGCGAATGTAGAAACCGTTATGTCTTTCACAATGGCCAGCAATCAAATAAGCTGCACAAAATTAGCAGTAAAATACTTTTACTGTTTCATTATTTCAGGTCTTTCGACATTTGTACACCATGGATGAGGTCTGTAAACACTATAATGTCAATATTGATACTTTGAACGCATTTTTTCCAGCATAATTCAGTATATATCGTAATTTTGTAAACTGTAAATATTTTTTGTTTCCTGGATTGTAGCCGTTTGTTTTGCGTGATATATAAGGGTTTGTCGGTACAGTGATTTGTCATGGCCTATGACTTTTTTTTCTTCTCTTTGTCCAAACAAACGAACAAATAAAGTTGGACCGCTTATCCGCCACCGATCAACCCCAAGCCAGCGTCCCAGAGGAGGGACCACTTGTGGTCGTCACCTTCCAAAAGGACCCTCATCAAATTCATAAGTACTTGGAGTCCGAGCCCAAAGCTCTCGGGGTTTGTGCATTTCTAAGCTTTTACTAATTAATGTTTAATCAACATTTAATTGGTATTTTACTCCATTTGCTTAATTTCCAGTAAACCCTGGCCTGATTTGCCGATCAGCTCATTTTCAATACATCTCCATCCTCAGCGTCAACTGAAATGTTGGCAAATAGAATTTTGAGTTCACATTAACAATTACGCAACGGCAAGCGGAACATTGTGTTCACATTTGATCTCTAGGTTAGGTTTCTCAAACAAAAAGGTATTTTCAGGGATTAACTAGTAAATTGGTTGCTTTTTGACCACTGGTCTGAAAATTACGTTATAATAAATTATCTAAATGTGACTTTTTTTTCCTAGTGAGTATTTTAACGCAGTCGATCTGTGGTTGTCATCTGGAAAACCGCTGTACAAATGAATGGATTTTTATACAGTAGACTACATATTACGTGAACTTTTAGAATAACCGTGTAGCAAGTAGGGTTGGTCCTAGAAATACAGACTGCTGATTGTTTCATTTTGTAAAATTAAAAACTAAATAGGCATAATAGAATAGGTAACATTTTTATGTGGATAAATCATTAATTAAATAATAAGGCCTACAAATAATAATAAATTATAATTATAAGCCTCATATAGCTCATAAAGCAGGTGCTTAAGTCTATGGGGTCTAGATAGCAGCGTAACCCACTTCAGTAATGAAAAGTGAGCCTTTCGTTGATGAGCAGTGAGTCTATGCTAGGAAGCTAACAGCCTAGCGTAGGGTAGGCTGCAGTGTGCCAACGAATAACAAATATTATTATTATTATTAGTAGTAGTAGTAGTAGTACTAGTAGTCATAGTAGCACATATGTATGTATCTTGCACAGACCTATATTTCATAAGTCCCCCTCCCACCCGCAGTTCATACAGGCTTAATCTAGTATCAAACATGTAGCTGCCCAGATTATCTTTTTTGGAGAAGTTGCTCTCACTGTAAATAAGGATGGAGACCCCTGGTCTATATGCTTACATCACGTATCCATTTTCTAGAGGTGATAAAACTTACCTAACACACCTCTCACTTTAACATGTCTCTGTCCTTCATTGTCCTTCTGCAATATTGAGCTCTGATAGCTTCTGCTCCTTCATTTTGAAAAAGTTGGTTGTCTTCTCGTCACCAATTTACTTGCGGTTATCTTAGGTCACCGATATCGGAACAAACCAGCGGCACCACAAAGCGAATTTGGCTATTTGGCTGGCATGTAGGCGCCCCCCCTCAGAGATGGGTGCCCCACATTCTGTAGCTGTTTTGCGTTGGTCGCGCAGAGGAGTCAAGCCGGACAATTTCACTTAGTCCCAGACAGGCTAAGTTAGCACCCCTCGGAAAGAGGTGCCCAAGGCGGCCACGTGCATTGCCTACAGAATTTACCTGCAACTGTATTTCTTGTATAATTATTAATTTCCCATGCTGGTGTTTATTCCTTTCTCCCCCATTAGATCTCCGAGATCCTATTCAGCTTGTTTCAGATAAGCCTGTCTATCATCACCCTTAATTTTGACATCAACCTGCAGCATTCAGACTACGCAGTTATCGTTGGCTCTGTTTTCGTACGTATCTGCATGGTTTCTAAGGGAGCGTGCAGTATTGAGTTCTTGCTGGTCTGCTCCGTAAGGGCATTTTACCAAAAATGATCATTACAACAATTACTATTAAAATGTGAAACATTGCTTTAGATTTATTTTTTGTATTTATTAATTTTATAATAATTATTTATTACTTTTTCAATATTATTTCTCTTTCCTTAAAGTCCTTCGTTTTTTTACTGCAAGTCAATGCTTTGACCCACACACACTCACACAATTCAACGTGAATATCGGAATTGAAGACTCAAAATCTTTAGTACAATGTAGAAGCAGCACCACATCTGATTTATGCTCCCTCATGGAGTTTGTGTTTACAAAGATAGAGAGCGGAAAATGTCGACAGAATTTTTTTTTGGATTTCAATCAAAATTCTACCGGACAGGAAAAGAACTAACCTGAGAAATCAGAGTGCTTCAGTTTATTAACTTTAAACAAACACTCCATGCTGTAGGTCATGATTGCTGGGGGAACGGCCATCGCAGCCAAGAATCTCCATCTGCCCACAGTAAGTCCTTATAAATGCACTTCCTGTAAGTGGAGGGTGGTTTTTTTTATATACTGGGAACAAGCATGCAGATGGTCACATTTGAAGAAGATGTATGATGTGGCTTCTTATCTCTACGTTCCTCTCCACATAGGTGAAGGCCTGCCTGGGTCTGCAGGTGCTGGCATGTTTGGCGTCCATCAGCAACATGTTCATCTCCGCCGGCAAGATGACATTGGCCGTGGGACCACAATTTTGCTGGATGCACGAGTATTACAATGTCAACTCAAGCGTTACCAAGGCTTGTCGGATGATGAGTGTGAGCTGAGCTCTTTACTGGTTTACCCTCCGTGGTTCACCGTGGGTGTCGTAGGGGCCGGGTGACTGAATCTGCCATTGACAGCTGGGGTGTTAACAAGAGGGGAGTTGATTGGTCAGAAGGGCGAGGTGTGTCCAGCACGCTATGAAAGAGTACGCGTCATTCGTCGTTCACGTTATGCCTCCCTCCTGTGCCAAGGATGCCTACGACCACTTCAACACAAACGGCTTCCTGGTGAGCACAACCCTCGTGGCCATCAGCGCCACTTTGGCCGCCTACTGCTGCAAGGTAGTGGACTGCTGCTGCCCCAAATCAAAAATGGTGAGGATGGGGAAATAGAGGTGCCTAAGGAAACATGCAACATAGAGCATATGTGTCAGTCTTCACGTTAGTGCTCTATAATTTGCATATATATTACAAAATTTCATGTAACTAAAACATGATGCTGCAAAGTCTCTATTTTTGCTGTGAAAAACATGGATAAAAGGGATTAAAGTAACTCATTTTGTAGACAGTTCTCACAACTGCGATTCATCTATGATGATGCACATCACATTTCTGCTTATGCTTTGGTATATAGGTAGAACATGGTAGCCCAGAGTAAATGTTCTTCGACACTAACAGACTCAGGGGTCCATTGTAAAGCTCATTGATCATGTTGCAAAATTAAGGGAGGACGTTGTTTTTGGCTTTTATTTTTTATTAATTTTATTGTTTAATATAGACCTAACAGGAACAAAGGAGCTAAGCTTTCAGACTGGATACAGGGCTGCACTGTAAAGGCTTGAAAATGAAATAACATAGAGAAGTCCTTCACTCACACTGTACATTATTTGTTTCTGGTTGTCATGCTCATTTCAGCCATTGATCACCGTCAACGTGCCCCAGACTCAGCAGTAATGAAGAACGTCAGGTGGACATCAGGCTGAACCAGGACAGCGCTCATGGAAAAGGTGGATTTGTGCATCATCTGAGCGTGCCTGCACACGGTGGGATGTTAATCCAAGAAAGACAATGTCACTGGACCATCTCAGCCATGTCATGGGCATCGTTTACAGTGTTAATCTTGCTATGTAGTTACCTAATACCTCCTCATGTAACCGTCACATACTCTAACTAATCTAATCTAATCAACCATTTGACCAACCACTAACACCACATAAGTATAATGTGATCAGTTATTATGGTACATAATTAACTAACTCGATTATAATAAGGGTGCATGAGTAACACCAATGACTTCTTACATAATGAAACCAGCATCAAAATGTTAACATTTAGTAACAGCATACTGTGATACAGCAAAATATACTGCTTTATTCTTAACTAATAAAATGCTATATCTGCCATCTCCCAGCTTTTCCTTTAATGCCAATGTGGCATTTTAGCAATATACGACAGAGTTGGCAGAGTAGCTCTGTCACTTCCTGCTCTAACCACAGTACAGGTTCCTAGTCTGTTACACAATCATAATCCCACCCATTGTAAGGGTTTAATGGCCTCTTTTCCCCATATCAAAAAAGTGACCTTTTATTGAAAAAAGAGGCAGAGATAACATTGTGAAAAGCACCATCTAGGTACCAGGGATGGGAACAAGTCAAGGAACGTCAAGTCTCGAATCAAAACATTGCAGTCCGAGTCAAATCTGGAGACATTTGCCCTCAAGTCCAAGTCGAGTCAAATTATTTCCATCATTTTTTGCTGTCGAGTCGCAGGTCATCAAATTTGTGACTCGAGTCCAAGTCAAATCGTGAATCCTTACCTATGTCAGTTTTTTTTTACCTTTAGTGATTAAAACTTGCTGCAGTAAAAACCCACCACAGTACGTCACAGGATACATTGTTCGCAGACAGATAAGTTAAAAGAAAGTGTCCCACTCAAGGTTGTCTTCACACAGTTTTTCCATCCATGTCTATGCAGAGAATGATGCATCTTTCCAACAAACTCTCTAGAGATCTTGCATTCAGCCAATTGAAAATGCAGACAACAAGGAATTAATGTACACTGAAATACTAAAATAAACATTATGGTGCCCAGAAGAGGACTATATCCTCAAGTCTTCTCGAGTCATAAGGTCTAAGTCAGGTCCAAGTCAAGAGTTCTTGCCCTCAAGTCCAAGTCGAGTCCGGAGTCTTTCCATCAGTTTCGAATGCTCATTCAGTCAGCCTCACTCGGTTATATGTGAGTATGACAAATACTCTCAATCATCCAGAAGGCAGGAAGGAACCCTAATTTATCACCAGCCTCAGGGAATTGTTTCTCATTCAGGGGGAGGGGGTGCATTTTACAGAAGTACAAAACTGTGATCTGAATTTTTTGCATTGTTTTCAATGTCAACATCTTATGCAAAGAGAATGTAATAAATGCATTTATTCTCTGTAATGGCTGTGCCCTGGGCTTTGGTCTCCTTCGTAACAGCAGGACAGTCCTGGCTTTTTCAGGCATCACTTGCTCCATTAGGAAACTGGAGAATTCCGAGTTTGGTTCATAGTGACCTTGTTTTTGACGCTACGGCAGCAGGAGGCATACAGAAGGAATACAGAAGTGTGTAAAAGTTCATCATAAGACCATTTTCCCACCCCAATGTCTCACAGATTCATACTTAGTTTGTGGGAGCTTTTTGTTCACTGGTAAATCAAGGTAAGGTCACATAGCCCAGGAGCAGCATTTGTGCTAATTGATAAATGTTCACCTATTGATGGGCTACTGAATCAAAAGACACCCGGAACCAGTCAGTACACACAGCAAAGTGCTGCGTAAATGGAGCCCCACTCCCCAGAGTAAGTCAGGGTGTGCACTGGTGGTCCATTGCCCATAAGTACATTCTTTGTGTATGTGTGTGTGTCAAATATATAATTTTTTTTCCTTGACATTTATTTAGCTTTTACGTAAAGCAATGTACAACTGAGAAAGAATGGTCAGGTAATCCCTGGAGCAAGGGCCCAATCGTGAAATCACCCTGCTGACCCTGGGATTTGAACCAGCAGCCTTCCAAAAACAGGCACAGACACCTACCCCACTGAGCCACACACTGAATCTTCCAGCTGCCAGTGGAGATCACCCAGCACCTCTCTATAAAGTATGATGATTGACACACCACAGTCCAGAAACACTGATTACTTAACTAGCTGACATTTCAGCTAATATACAGGGTGGGCCATTTATATGGATACACCTTAATAAAATGGGAATGGTTGGTGATATTAACTTCCTGTTTGT
>JABFEB020000002.1:25661339-25688154 GCA_019775895.2 Stomatorhinus ivindoensis | reverse complement strand
AACTGGGCACTTTTGTAGATGCTGCAGTTGTGCAGGACCCTCCAGCATCTGCCCACAAGGATGCGATCGATCTCCTTTGCCGTATGAATATGAGTGTAATGAATATTTTAATATTTGCTGTATTATTCATAGTTATGACTAATGTATGATCAGGTCAGAATTTATACCGGCAGTCGGGGGTTCAGTCAAAAGTTTGCATCACAAAAATTTGTCAGCAGCTACTACTGATTACATCCAACCACAAGGTCCTTGTGTGTGTATATAGTCAAGTTTTACAACAAGGGAACAATGGGAGAGCTTTTTTTAAGCATCTATGTGATCACTAGTGCTGAAGATGCTGATGAGATTACCTTCCATATCTTCAAGCCCTGTATTTTCCTCACCACTGCTTGCAGGAAACTGGCTGTAGTGGAGAGAGCAGTTCCCCCTCCTTACATGTCACTTTGCTTCCTATTCACTATTTCCTCTGTGTCACAGCTCACAGGTGCAGTCACATCCACAGCTGTGTTCACAGGTTCCCGACAACACAAACAGCACCAGTCCCGGGTGCTCTGGAATTGCCTAACAGGCAGGAAGAATCCCTCCATCACATCTGCTTCCTGTGTCACGGTATGTGCCAACCGGTAACCTTTAGCAGCCGACACACACTGTGACATCACTTACCAGAGCTCCCCAAGAACATATGACTGGAAAAACACCAGGGGTTGGAAAAACTGGAAGGACACCAACATCTGCTTTATTGATCAAAAACAAATCTGTTTACTTATATACTATTGTCCAGGGCCGTGACTTCTCAAGGGACAAGAAGGTGCTTGGGTACTTTGATTATTTTAATATGAAGAACAAAAGTTGACCAAAAACTTAGAGTCTGGACAGATTATGGTCAGACTGCATGGTTACAAAATGGTCAATGTGTCAGACACCATGTCTATTCAACTGGAAAACAGAACATGTGACAGAAGCTGCACAGGAAAAAGTCAGTTGTGGACTCGACATTTGAGGAAGAAACATCAATTGTATCCGATATGATGATGACATCACACTTGTAGCAGAGTATGAAGATCTGAAAACGCATTTAAGGAAAGTAAAAAAAAAAAAAACAATGAAAAGTTAAGAATGAAGAGAGAATCAAGTCAATTAATGAAGACGTAGAAAAGGTAGATATGGATGTTGGGTTACAAAGATGGACAATAAAGGATGTAAATGTCAGAGATGTGGTCATGAATTTGGAGATTTTTGAGGCTGTAGTGTAAAGTTTGATTACAGAAAAATCAGAAAAAATACAGACAAAATGTACCAGATTTCTAAGAGGAATCCATTAATACAAAGTGATACTGTCTTTGGCAACTAATAAGACCCTAAAAAATAAGGAAACAATCGGAATAAAGAATAGCTGTGGAACATGGCAGGAGAATTCTCATGAAAGTCACGGTGATGGTCAGATATCAGCAATGCCAACAAAAAACAAGTTACGCTTTTCACTAGGACTGTACGCTTAGTTTCCGCTAGATGTCACTCTCCCCTCGAGTGTACGACGTCTCACTGTTTATGCTGACAAGAATACATTTTTTCGTTGATGAACAAAGATAAATTATTAATAAAAGTCAGACGCACGACATTAAATGGAGAGGCAAAACTGCAGGGTACGAGAATGGTAAAACACCAGGTTTCGTGACTTTGTGTTTGACCTTTTCGAAAAATGAATAATCCCAGAATATGACGGACTGTGGTAAAGATATGGAAGATAATGCTCGTTGTCTTTGTTGCCTTGGCGATCATCAGCCCCTAGGTCGGTGAACATTAATGAAGAACATTGTTATTAATGGAGAGTTTGTGTATATTAAAAAATGAATCATTTTGTCAAAAGTGTCACTTACAACCTCCTCTGATGAAACCTTCCCTTATGAAAAATAGAAGTCTGTTATTGCTGTGTACGACACACATATAGGCCTAAGCATACATCCCGCATACAACACGAACATCGCGGTTTTGATAGCTACTTTTCTCACAACAAAATCGGGCTTAGTGTTAATGCTTTCCACGACGTTCGTTTGCATTCGAAGAATTCATCAAAACTGCGGCAGATCCCTACACCATAACAGTAACATAAATCGCTATTTATGTTGATCTGAGTGACATGTCCTGTTTTTAAACACAATAAACAATGAATTGTTATTTACTAAACTAATATACCTGTTTATAACCAACTTTTCGCAAACTGATGGAAGCGCTAGCTATTTTTGTCTAGTTTGATTCGAAAGTACGTATGATTTCATACAAGTAGCCTATATTTCTTTGCCAAATTGCTCCTTTAGTTTATTTCGATTGATGTGCATTCGTATATCGTACTTTGTAAACTGTTCGTAATGTAATGTAAAGTTAAATGTACGTTTAAGGTACGTTTAAGGTTTCATGTATTGCGTAATACAATGACGTTTACTCTTTAGAAACCGATGTCTATTGGATATTTTTAAATGGTTTATGGTGTCTATTGTTATCAAGATTGCTTTCCCTTTATGGTAAGCGTACAAAAGTTTAGTAAAACTAAAATCAATTAGGGCTACAGTAAATTTATAACCATTACATGCAGCGTACTAGAAAAAACATCTGACCTGGTGGACGCTGAGGATGTATTTGCATGGTTTTGTAAAGGTGGAGTCCGGGAAAATATGAACACTGAGCTTAAATCAAAGAGCAGAGGCAAAGGAAGACGTCCATAAGACCCAGTACGGTTACGCGCATACAGAGTGTCAGTTTATTTACAGGCAAATTCTAATTCTCGTACTAAAATAACATAATCATGCACAGGAATTGTCACATGGGAATTGCACTCACAGTAGGTTACATAGAGGTTAATCCAGTTTTCATAAAAATTCGTTTGGTATTGGTCCTGAGGAATTAGACACATTCATACATGCACACACCGCCTAATTGCTTCCACTAATTTGCTTCCCAATGCATCGTATGCTTTGACGATTTTGTTAATTTCTAGAGATTTGTGATACTTAAACGTATCTGAATTTTCCCCAACGACTAATACAACAAAAATGTATATCTAATAAGTGCACTTCACGCATTTTACATTTTCACGAGTACCCAGGATTTGAGTTCAATTGTTAGTGAATGTTTTTAACAAAAAAATAATTAAATAGTACTATTACATCACAGCACAATTTTGAATACACTGTTCTGGTGCACACATGTAGGTCTACAGATTAACACTCCAAGATATTTAACTCTATAAATATACACATATTCACACTTTTTATATACGTCTATATGTTTTATTAATATTTTTTAATAAAAAGCAAGAGACAACAAATCAGTATACCTGAAGTGAAGGGACCATGAAATGCCTTGTCAATATATTGGCTTTAAACATTTATACACAATATTGTCCCCCTATATTATTTACACATAAATGTAGAAATGTGTAATCTACGGAGCCCCTAAGGGGATATGGTTTAGTATGGTTAGTATCTTGCGAAATCTCGCGAGATTTTGCGTTACTATTAATTACTGCACTGTACCCATTTAGTAATCGACTAAAAATTATAAAACTGAATAGCTGCGGCTAACTTACATGCAGTTACTAGTAGTGAATGGACAGTGCAATGTTAATATATATGTATAAAAATATATAATCAGAAAGTTAAATGGTATGCTTTGTCCCCCATAGTTTGATGCTTAAAGTACACTTTACTGGGCTTGTCTGTGCCATATAGTTTTATAGGTCCATTCGTTTTATCCTTTGAACGGACACAATGCAACCATTAATAGTAACGCAAAAGGTTTTGCGAATTAAGTAATGCAAAAATTGCCAAGAAATTCACCTCCCATGTCCCCCTTAGGGGCCTCGTAGTAATCCTTGTGCAGAAATGCGTACCCAAACAAAAACATTCAGTCTTAATGTTGCTTATATATTATACATGAAAATGCGTAGAACCTGTAAAAATGTATCTGTCTCTTCGCCTATCTGTCTCTATCAACCTGTGAGATCTTCTCTGCTAAATGATGCATTAGATGCAGTGAATGTTTGTTGTGTGGGTTTGAAAAGGCTGCGATAATCTGGGAGTGAGAGATAAGCGCCGTTTATTCCGCGGCTCTTGGGTGCCCATTTTCTGTCCCGACGGGCCCAATTCTCCTGACACCTCCAGCCGCACACTGATAACGATTAGCCTATATATTATCTCCACAAAGAACAAAGATTAGCTAGCAAGGATGAAAAATTACCCCTGGACGGTAATAATCAAACGAAAGAGGATCCTGAGATCCTGAGTGTATTTTATGAGTATCCCACCCCATGTCCTAACAGCCATGCCCGTAATAAGTATTGTAAATGCACTTGCTCTTTTTAAAAACTAACTACAAAGGACACTGCGGTTGGAGCGTGACTATAGGAGTGGATCCCATGTACTTTTGGAGGTAGAACTATTAGCCTACTACCACTTCAATTAATAAATATTAGGTCAGCTAAACCTGCTTGTTTTTTTCTTCATGTTCTTTGTTCTTCATTATTAGTCTAAATTATTACTATTGCTTTATTATTATTACAAATACTTCGTTGTTATTATTGTTGAAATTATTATTTAATAGAAGTAGTAATATTAGCCTATTATAGGAGAACCGTAATCGGCAATACTAACAACATAGTGATGTCACAGCACGTGAAAGGATGATTAGTTTGTTGCACAAAATATCTATTTTTTATTCCCTCTTATACACAACATGCAGTTCCCAGTCTTACGAAAAAAGACAGCATCCGTATTTGACCGAGATGGGTGTAGACAGAGACATTCATTAAAAAGGTTTTGTAATAAAGGCTTGGTCGAAGTGGATGCTAGACGCTGATAAGGAGTTATCGCGCGCACACATCAGCTCGCGCTCCTTCCAACAGCCAGGCGAGTTACAGAAGCACCCAAGAGACGCTTATTATAACATCCATTTTTGCACAGTATCATGCAAATTTTACTTACATATTTTAACACACATACAGACACACAGAGATTAGGTATCCGTATCTTTGTGGGGACTCCCCATTCATTTCTATGGGCATAAATCAAATCCTAACTATGATTACCCTTACCCAGCCCTAATTTAAATCATAAGTAACCAAATAAAATAGAAGACTTTGAATATTTTAGTTTGTTATTGCATTCCCAGATTTATTTTCTTATATAATATTGAGTTTCCCCTTGTAGGAATAGAAAAGAATGTCCCTACATGGTCAAATAACAGGCTTTTATCATATCGTGATTTGGTCCTCACCTTGAAACACACACACACACACACACACATTTTGGTCTTTTACTTACGAAAAAAATGTCCATATGCAGCAGCTTAAAATGTTACCGTAATATTTTAACACAACAGTCGGCCCCGTATCATTTAATTACTGGCAGGTAATGCTCTAGAATAATGAGATCAGCTTCTTAAAAGCTCAACATTTATTTGCAATGTTTGTAAGTGTTTCTTCTGTGAACCAAATCTTAATGTTTTTTTAATTAAAAAACGCAACATGTTGTACGCCTATTACTCTAAAGCTGTTTTTCAATATATTGCGGCCGACGGAGAATTGTTTTGAAATATTGATTTTGGTGGCATTGTCTGAAGCCTATTTAATTATTTCCATTCGTTCCCATTTCTGTCGTAAACGTTTAAAACATGCTAAACCTCAGAAAAGCTCCTACACGAGATTTGGGCTCGCACGCACCCGCTGCAGGTGCAGCAGCTTTTGCGTTATCGAAACTTACACCCATGTTCCAGGCGTAGAAAAAAATTATTATGTAGGTGAGGTAGAAAACCGGATGTAGCGCTAATTCTGAGTTTTACTGTGACAAAAGTCGTATGTATTTTGTGGTAAAGATGACCATTAGAAAATTCCCACAAACTGTAATGTCCAGTGTTGAAGGATGCCGCTTTATAAATACGACACATATACGGGAGTAGATGAAACATTTGACATTACAACCATCAGAAAGAAATGTGTAGGAGAATTGGTGACATATACTTAAATATTGCAAAACAAATGAACTGCTTTGAAATCACAAATCGCTACAATAAACGTGGAAGAAAAAATTCCAAAATCAAAATATTGTTTTGGGGACGTTCTCGTAAAACGTGCAGATGAAACAAAAATGAATGGGGCGGTTCACAATAAGCTAGCACAAGAAGCTAGCACATTTACCGATAATACTGTTCTTGATCTTTAGTAACTCCCATTGAATAAGTCAGTAATTCCACATTCATTACTAATGAGTTACAATTAGTTTTATTTAGGTCATTATTAAGACATGTATTTCAAATACATACATTAATTTCTTAATGTTTAGAAAAGATCAACAATATGTGGTAGAGCACATCATGGGGCAAAACACGAGTCTCAGATTGACCATCCCTTCAGTTGGACTTCAAAGCACAGTTTGAAGAACACTGGTACACGGACTGAAGTGAGGTAAACAATTAAAATGTAGGTACTGTATACATATCTTAGGCAGTAACATTTTATAGGATAAGTTGTGCGTCATATAAACAAGTAGGAAGAAACAAGCCTGTTTTTCCAAAAGGAAAAAAATGCCAAAAACCATTGAGAACAGTAGCCTATACATCCCAGTTAGTCCAAAAAAGCACTGTTCATTTAACGAGTAATGAACTAGTAGTTATTAGAAATAATCCATATAGTAGATAATTCCCAATTAGACCAGCAATACTCAATAGTTCCCAATGAAGTACTAGTGAACTACTATAATAATTAGTTCACTATAATCTATTGAGTAATTAAGTATCCTCCTTAGTAGTGAATAGTACTAATTTAGGTGTTAATGAAGCAGTACTCCTTTGTTGCTGCTTATAGTTCCTGCATATTTACCTGTTAACTACGGGACAGTATTATAAAGTGCTACCCATTTACATTATCACTGAATCTCACTTACGTCTTTAACATATGAGTATATTACGCTTGGTGTACTTTAGCGGTTTTGAAAAAAGCTGAAGCAGTATTACACAAAAGCCTAGTATAAATATTCCAAATTAAATCTTGCAGCTATAATAGGCCTGTAACTCAGTCCCTTATTCCAGCCCGAATTCTAACTTGGTATCATCGATTACCTGAATGCGGAACCCATTGGATTACATCTACGGTGGGCATTGTGAGTATATCTGAATACTGGGGTGGGGGTTCCCTCCAAATATTATTACGGCCTTCATTACGCAAAATATATATTTTTTAAACTTTGTCCCCAAATTATCGGTTAATGAAAGGCAATAGCACCGTACCTGAGAGATCGCCCTGGACCTGATTCGCTACTGGGTCTCGTAACTCCTGGTCCAGAAGTTGAGCGCATACCCGCCCATCCTCACGGATCTCACTGAAAGACTCGGTGTCTGCAGCCACCAGGCCGTACGGTTCCCGTAGCGCCTCGTCCATCGAGTCGGCAGCAGCCTTCGCGGTTGCAACTTTTATTTTGTCTGCATTCGGCTTGCCGGACTTGGCTGCCTTCGCTTTGCTGGAGATGTGGGGCTTCTGCTCTTGAGTGGCCGTCACCAGCCGCGCTTTACTCTCGTCCCCCAAACTGCACCGCAAGGCGTCCAGCTGCTGCTCGGCCGTCTGCAAGCGCATCTTCAGCGTCTTGTTCTCCCGCAGGGTTTCGTGCATCTGATCGCGCACATCTCCGAGCGCCTGGCCGACCAGCTTGGTGATCTCCAAAACGGCGATCTCCACGGCCACTTCGAAGGCGCCGTGTATGGTCGCCGCCAGCTCGTCCTGAAAAGAAAGCGACACTTCGCAATTCAGCGGCGACCCCGCAGTCGTATGGCTGCGTGTCGACATGGCCACCTTGCTGTCCCCCTTCTTCTTTATCCCGGTACTGGTCGTTCTGTCAAGGGCCATGTCGTCGCATGATACCGCCGCAACACCGCGCGTTATCCCAGGGCAGCTATCAGTAAACAGGAGATCCGCGATACAGCCGCGACACTTCTAAGGACCTGGACTTCGGGAGTCGGCTACATGCATGCTATGCAATGGCACACGCCGGGCAAAGCGACGCTACGTGCTCAGCAGCCGAGAAACTTATCAACAGAAGCCGCACGGAATCAGATAATAGCCGAATTTGGTCATTTTGTTAACCGCACTCTGTGTGACGGCACGCAAAGCCCCTCTGAATGGATACGTCTCCCAACTCGCATAATTCGTCTTTGCCCCATGCAAGTTTTAGTGATCTTAACTTAACGATCTCTCTCTTTTTTGCCTCAAAAACCGCTGAACTTCCCCTTTCCTGTTTACAATCTTGTTGGCCGACTAGTTTGATTTACTGGGTAACAGTACTCTTCAATTTAACCATCCTCAATCTAGACATAGCTTTCCCTTGGTATTAATTTACTGTCAGAATTCTGTAAATAAAAATTAAATGTTTGATCTCTATTTATACAGAAAATTAAAGTATCCTGCCACGCAATCCTTAATACCTTTGGTCCAACTCTGTGATATGTTATAGTTGACCGAGCATTTTCAGTACGTTGGTCCTATGCACTGGAATGACTTTCTTTCACCGGCATGTATTTTTTCCCGGGCTAGAAATAACTGTACTTAGAATAGGGTTAGTGGGTAAATGCTGATGTACGCTTTCTAACAAGCGCTACTGAAAGTATGCTGGCAATCTTTCCTGGTAAATCATGTGCGGTCAATATGTTTTCCTGGTGCAAGTAGTTTTCATGTTGTATTTAGTTAAAGTATCAAAATCTGTAAACTGCCATAATATTTTTACTTTTGTGATTTTCATTTAAACTTATACTATTTCTGAACCTGGAAATATAATTTCCAAATGTTATGGACCCTGACTTTGTAAAGCTATATGTTGGCGAAACCCCAGCTGTTACTCCACGATTTTCTTCCCTGAGAAACCAGTGAAGGGGTTTCTCCCAGGTCCTAGAGCCTCCCATTCATCGCCCATTGTCCCTTTTCTATTTACAAATAAAGGTGGAATAAGCAAAGACGTTTTCGTCCCCACACAAACAGCCTATGACCATTCAAAATAATACTTTTAATGTACTCTCACGTAATTAAAACAAAACTGAAGTGGACCAAATTCAAATGGAGACAGTGCTTTCAATGATGTTTTTTCCCAAAAGGATTCCAGAGAACTCTGAACAATAATTTCAAATAGTTTTAATATTTCTATACTTGCAAATATAAATGAATAAATAAGGTTGTGGTATGATGCAGACCAGAAGCACTCTTCTTTCTAAATGGCCTGACCTTTACCAGAGTCCATAAAGGGCAGGTAGAAGCTAAGGAGGCAGTAGGAAGTAACTCACACGGGTGTATTTATCATCCCAGCGTGCAGCCACTGGCACTGACAGCCTTTTCTCCAGTCAAAATGTCAATGAGCGCCAGGAGCTGTTTGCCGGGCTGAATTATCAGAACAAGCAGTGTGTTCGCAGTGGGAGAGGAGAGTAGAAGCACAGGAAAAGGTCACCTGGCCAGCTCTTGGCTGGTGTCTCCCTATCTTTGGTCCTGTTGATGACAATAGTTGCCATCAGTGCAGGTATAACCAAATGGAACTAGAAGGTTCTTTGTAATGAATCCAACATGTTTCAGCCATATAAAAACACGTCACTTTTGCAGCAACCTTTTCTAAGAGTAGGCTCCAGGGTTTTCTGTCGAGGTAGAGCAACTAATTTACTGTACTATCCTTGGAAATTTGGCAACAGAGCCCAGTGGTGCTGTAAAAAGGGGGGGGGGGAGGGGGGGGCAGGTAAGATGATTCCGAGGTCCCCTGAGAAACAAGGGCTCTACAAAACTTGGAACAAAATTATGATTGGTTTGCTTTCTTTGGCACCAAAATTTCCACGACATCCCTGACAGAACCAAATCAAGTTTCCCAGATAATCCGGCAGGGCTTCTCAATCTCTGTAGGCAGGCCAATCAAAACCTTCTATTATTAATTTACTAGAATCACTGGAATCTCACAAGAATGAGAAAATAATTAGCCAATTATTCAATAAAAGACTTTTCATTATACCTGGAATGTTTTCCTTCTATCTTCTTGGCATTTTTTATTTTTGAGCAAGTCTTGGAATGGTAATTTGAAAAACATTCCACACATATCTACAATATAAATACATTACATTGATGATGTTATATTAAATTCCATTCAGATTCTGCCCTTTAAGTGGGACACTTTAATTTGTGGGGGTTGGGGGTGTTGAAGCTCAAGACCTGGGTAGGCGGGCCAATTAACATTTGAGTCACTTCTTGTCACGAGCAACTAACAGTGGTGACGATCTCACATTGACACATGCGACTTACCAGCACAAAGAAGGCCTTAATTGTTATGGACGTAGAGTTCATCCACTATCTATGTACAGTTACAAGAGTACCTTAAATTTAAATGAATAGCATCTCCGTTTATTCGGGCAGGTGATGGGCACTGCCACAGCTCCCAGGACCCCATTCTCATGGTTCCGTATTATTTCCTCTCAAAATCAACGTCAGTCATCATGACATCACTGGCTTTTTCCTGATGGCAGATCCCCATCCTCATCATCACTTTTCACACTCATCCCACCCCCGCAATCCCTCACAACCAATCAGGTCTGCTCATTTGCCAGTATGAGGGGCATATATATAGCGAAAGAACTGGCTGCGTGAAGCCAAACCCAATGTTGAGGAGGTCGCTGTATCTTTTGACCACTTTCATCGTATCAGATACCCAGGTCACCACAGGGAGAAGATGTGGCGCTTTCAGCTACAGGTGCTGCTTGTGAGTCTCTTTGCATCGGTCCTACCGTCCATGGTCAACGGGGCCCCACAGAGAGACGCCCTGGACGATACGTCACAAGCAGAAGTCACTGAAGACAGTCAGGTGAGGGGGCTTTCCGTACGATAGGAGCGACAACTGAGGAAGTCCTAGGAAATCCAGAGCCTTCTGAATGATCATCCACATTATCAATGGCAGCTTTGTAAGTTGCCTGTGTTAGTCTGTCCATCCATTATTCTCGAACCATAGTTCTGTTATACAGCTGAATGTAACAGAAGGTTGACCTAGTACTGGTGAAATACTGGCGCTGTCGTGCGATACGTACAGAATGGCACTTTAGATCCAGCCTGATTTTATGTCAAAATTTGCAGGGTTCTTTTATATGCCAACATGAGTGCATATAGAGTTACTGATTGTCCATCAGGTATTTTGTTGAGCGCTATTGGAAGTTCTGTGATGTAGAAAATCTGTATATTATGTATTTAGCATATGAGGATTTTTTATTATATTGCAGTCATTAGGCTCTCTTTGAATGTGATTCCCAATTTCCTACTGAATGCTGTAGCACACCAGCCTAAATTTTGAAAATGCAACACGCTTTATCCCAAGCTTCTGGGTTAGGTATTCAGAGTCTACATGTAACCTAGTAGAAGAACTTTTAATAGGTTTATATAAATATTGATATACATAAAATACCTTTCTAGGTTTACTTCACTGTTAACATTGTCTTCTATAAATCTGCCAGCCCTGAAAACCAATGTGATACAGTGTCCGATTAGTTGTTTTGCATTTTATTTTACCCTTGTCCATTTTTAGGATTTATCCCACATGCTGTTGCTGGAAATTTTATCCAGTGTAATGACTCAGGTGGATAACGAGGTCATGCCTGGGATGAAGGACCTGGAGTTTCGGCGGAAAGCAGTACGTCAGTTGCCGCTGCCTCAGCGAGAGCGGAAGGCTGGCTGCCGAAACTTCTTCTGGAAGACATACACCTCGTGTTAATCTACTTTGCGATGTAATCCGTGTGTCAGTTATTTCATGACCCGTTTGAGTCTGGTATGTTACCTGTTAGAGATGTATAAGCTATTGTAAACGGCATGTTTTAATACACAACAAGCTTTGCCTAACTTCATTGGTGCAGAGATCTTTCTATTTGCCTTTGTGGTCAGTCTTCTTCCATTTAAATAGCTGCTTTTTATTGATCTATAGCTGATGGCATCTTTAGGTCAGTTCCCTTTCTCTAAAAAAAAAAAAAAGATAAAAGGAAAAAAGCATCCGAGCTGGACGTAAGTCATAGAAGAAAGAGCGACTAATCTTACACAACCAATTGCAAAGAATGACCGTCACTAACTTCCGGTAGCTACTGTACAATGAAAACTTTTCAGTTTAAAATCTGCTTCAAAACCAGGAGCACCATCTAATCCATGGTGGCATAGTCATGCTGAAAGACAGCAAAGCATGTAAAGGTGCGGTTCTTTCTGGAAAGCGAGGGAGTACTCAAGGAAATGAGGAATCCAGAAAAGGAACTGAAGACACTGCATAAAAATGAATGGCTTTATTAGGAGCTTCCTACAATCGACTTAAGCTAAAGATAATCGCCTCAAACAGCCTGCAGCTACAGTTAAGGTCCTTCATGTGGGAACAAGCACACGCCCTCAGCCCTGTAGAGAGCAACATGCCAACCACAGGTTAGGCCCATGAGACACAATCCATGGGTGAGAGCGGAACTTTCTGGTAGATGATGGAGAACAGGCACGCCTCAAGACCCGTGGACTGTCCTGCACCGTCAGACGCTACTCTACACTCCCCATTGAAAAATATACCACAGTACTGGAAAAACCCAACAAAATTAACTCCACTAAAAGTAAAACACGTAGCTCAAAATAATGTCCTTAATGAAAAAAAATGCAATTAATTACAAACAAAAATGAGATCTCGATGGAGGCGATCAATGTGAGATATTCCAGGGCAAAGAAGGTTCTAAAGTCTTCCCTGAGCTTCCAGTCTTAACATTTTCGCGTCGGCAGGGTCTTTCACACCATTCGAAGAAACAATTGCATCACTCCATTCCAGAAAAGCCAACTCCAAAGTACAGATTTTTGAATACCTCTCTCTTCTGCCCAAGGATTAAACAATTTAAAAAAAAATCCAAAATGCAGCAACAGTCAACCAAAAAAAATTAAACCTCTTCCAGCTCTATGCGACTTATAAAACTGGAAAAAAAAAATCACACACATTAACATGACTGAGCAATCAATAGAAAATCTTCATATTCTACACTTCTAAATGCAGAAAACAATGATCTGTTACACTAAGTTGTTCCAAGTACGTTCTCAGGACTCAATAAGTTCCATGTCAGCAAGTGCTCCTCGCCCACTAGGTTCCACTGAAAAGTTATGATTAAAAAAAAAAAAAAACATAAAAAAAGTGACATTTTACACTCCAGGAGAGGGATTCATCCCAAATTCAGAACAAAAAAACCATATGACTCATATGGACGGGGAAAAAAGGAAAAAAAAATTAAAAATAGCAGGGCACCACCCTTAAGGTGTTTCTGTGACTTTATACCAACAGCAGACAGTGCCCTATCCCATAAGCCACTGGGGCTACCTTTACAATCACATGACCGGGGCTAGTGACAGGATGCACACTTTACGTCGAAAGACTGGACACCTCTCAACATACAGCACAGGAACTTTTTGCTCCTTCATGCAAATCCTTTCCATGGTATAACTTAGATCTATTACGTTGCTCAAAATATTAGCTCTGGTCTTCTACCTGTACGGACACTAAATATCTATGAAGCAGCTGCTTAGTGGGACAATAAATGAGTCTTACTCAGAAATTTCAGTGCCTCCTGCAGGCTGCAGGTTAAAATGGTGCAGAGGAACAAGACAGGAAACACAAAACCATGCAACAATTGACTAGGTAGCCATTAAGACGGGCAGCAGGCTTGTCCCCTCCAGAAGGGCCACTCCGAGGCAGCCGGAGGTGACGACCAGGATTTTGTGGAATAGCTGGCCTCACTATGACTGAGATGGTCTGGTGCCCATGCAAGTCTTTGTAGCCCAGTTAAACTAACATCTTGGTCAGCTGGGGGCACTGTCTTCCCCTGGGCAGGATGGTTCCTCAGCAGAAATGAAATAGGACGCAAACAGGGGGTGTCAGGGCAGCGCTAGCAGTCGGTGGAGATTTTGGCAGACAGGTCCTGGATCCGGCGGGCGCTGCAGCTCTTGCACAAGATGTGACCGTCCAGCGGGTAGCAGCCGCGCCCCTCCCCCTCCGACGACAGGAGCAGGCCGCATTCCTGGGGGGGGAGGGGGGGTATCAGCCAAAAGCCACTGTCCCGTGCCTTCTTTATCCTGTTTCTAGTCAAATCAGGAAGTTGTCTGGCTTGGTAACACTATCAATACCCATAATGAAGTGTATTATCACATTATTATGTAGTGAATTATCCTGTGCAATGATAATAAAGAATGATTATATATATACTATATAAAATCTGATGTAATTCAGGCGCCTCCTGACAAACACATATTACAGAATTTAAATCTCACATCTACCCTGGGGTCAAATTGACCCCCCAAAGGCACATGTTAGGTGACTTCTCATAGGAACAGCATTATCGTGGGAGCGTGTAAAAGTTAAACCATGCCCTTGTTGCTCAGCCACATGTAACTCTGGTTGCCTTGTGGGTTTAAAAATACAGTTCCCCAGGATTTTTTTTTTGACACACGCCCACTCTTGTTGAGACGGCATTAAGGCAGCTGGGGACACCATCATTAACTGAGTCAGACACTATTCTGTAGGTCCCAGGACGAAGCCTGAAGCCCATGCGGGGGGGGGCTCACGCACACACCGCTCACCTCACACATGTAGCAGTTGACGTGGAAACTACGGTCCAGAGCTACGATCCTCACAGTCTCCTCCTGGCCCGGCTCCGGCATGATGGCCTGACCGCACACTGAGCACCGTGGGGCGAACTTCCTGCAGCGGGCGGGAAAGCGGACGCGCGCGTACATGGAAGCACCGAAGGGCTACATCGCATGCAACCCAGCGCCACCTCCTGGCCCCAGCCCTGCTCCTAACCTGTGGAAGTCCTCAATGCAGTGGATCTGCGACGTGGCATCCACAGTGAAGGGCACGCCGTCCAGGCAGCGGCCGCACACCACGCAGGTGAAGCAGCGCGGGTGGTACGCCTTGCCCATGGCGCGCAGCATGCGGTCCAGGATGGGCTGGGAGCACTTGGTGCAGCGCTCCAGCGTGCTCTGCAGACGAGGGGGGGGGGGGGGAGGAACAGGCCATTCTCAGCCATATCATGCTCTGAAGAACAGTTCACAGTGACAGGCAGCCAAGGGCAAGCCAGGATTCTCATCGTGAATAACCAGACGGAGGAAACAAAACAATGGCACTGGGATACAGAGAAACATCTGTCAGCTTATGGGGGGTGGGGGGGGACTAGTAATGGTGAAAGGAAGCTTCATGAATCACTTGCTGTATTTTCTAACCCCACTAGATGGTGCTCTCTGTTCAAAAGAGGGTTCAAAGCATGTCTCAAAGCAAACCATGAGCACCATCTAGTGGGGTCAAAAAATACAGCAAACGGTTCATAAAGCTTTATTTGGCCATCACTAGGAAATCATAACCAAGGTAAAATAAAACAAGACTATGAACACAATGCAGCACGCAGACAGACAGGCGCCCCCAAGAGGTTTTTTTTTTTTTTAGCATTTAAACACAAAATGAAAAGGATAAAATAAAGAGAGCGTTTTTTTCTCAATGGCTTCCAAAACGATAAAGATCTTATCCCAACATTACATGTCCTGCCCTGATGTGCCACGCCCCCTCGTTAACCTCGTGTGGGATCCCCATGTGATCAGCGGTTTCTGGTTGTTGTCATTAGTCCTCTGTATTAAGTTCACGTTTCAGTTGGTTTCCCCAGTCCAGTCATTGGGTGCGTTCGACTTGCTTACAGCACTGGCTTAAAGCAAAGCATTCTGATCCTGCATTACGGTTAGATGCAAACTGGAACCGCCTCCGTGACAACACACCTTTGCCCTTATTGGCTGAAGAGTTTAGTTACATGCATGACGTTTGTATCCCAGGCAGTTCCGATGCCTTATCTATTTCTCCCAAATATCACGCAAAGTGGTGAACTGGTTTTCAGTTAATTTACCTGGTAAAATAAAGTTCAAATAAACTACATAAATGCTCTAATAGTACATGTAAGTTAGTGGTTTATTTATTGTTAGTTACTGTAATGTTGCGCTGCTTTATTTACTTAATCATCCAGTCTGTGAAGAAGGCATTAAAAAAAAATACAAAATAAGAAAATAAAATTCCGAACAGAGTATTGTCGATGGTATACATAGTCTTGTTTTTATTGAGCTAGTTTCGGGAGGAAATTCATTGTGAAGTCTTAAAGCACTTATGTAAGTCGCTCTGGCTAAGAGCATCTGCCAAATGCAGTAAATGTAAATGTAAGTAAGAATTGCATTGTAGTATGACTCATTTCCTGGCGCGTACAAAAGGACAGCGTTCACAGTTCGACTTCTGATATTCAGCTCGAGTTCTTGGTGAAACTGGTTTGTTCGACTTTCAAGAAATTCAAGTTCTAGTGAGTTCGAGAACCGACCGAGGTACCACTGTATATAGAGGGATACCAATGAGACGCCACTCCAGCAAAAAGGTTTGGAAAGTGAATCACTTAACCTGCACAGGTTCTGAAATAATTAGTAATGAACACAGAATGAACTGGAAGAGTCCAAATTACAATGGGGGGGGAGTCTAAAAAGCATGTCACTGTGGGAAAACCACGAAGGGGTGGGAGGACTCACGATGTAGCAGCTTTCGCAGTAGCTCTTCTTGTCCAGCGCGTAGAAGGGCTGTCCGCGCAGGCGTGTGTGGCACGTGATGCAGGTGAAGCAGTCGACATGGAAGACTTGCTCCATGGCCACACAACCGCTGCCATCACCCAGCACGTTGTTGCCGCAGCGTGCGCAGCGTCCTGAACGTGACCCCAAGAGGATGCAGGCGTGTCATCGACCCCACCACAAACCTGAACCCATGCTATTTAATCTTCTGTTAGCAACCAGTAGGCTCACGTAGGGCATACCAAAGTACTCCTCAGTGTGGGGGTGATTCATGTCATACACCAGTTTCTTAGTCAATCTCTCCAGCTCCTCTTCTGGCCTCGGTACAGCCCCCTAGTGGTTGGAGGTAAGAGCTGTCGGGACTATAGCTCTATATTGCATGAAAATGTTCATAGTTGATTTGACCTGACTGTAGGTGGTGCGTGGAACCTCACCTTGACAGCGGGGTAGGCGGGGCCATGGCTGGGGGTTGGTGGCTGTGCATCAGCGCTCCTCTTCGGCAGGGATCCCTGGCTGGACCGGGGTCCTGTACCAACAGCAGCCCCTTTGTAGACACCCCCGGCCTCCTGTTCCCGGGCCGAGATGGGGTACCAAGGCGTCTGTCCTGGGGTAGCTTCAGGGTAGGAGTGTGGGGTGTCCTGTGGCCGAGGCGGAGGGGGGGCATAGGCCTGCTCGGCGTGCTGGCCCGGCTGCGAGTAGGTCACCGGCTGCGCTGTCCTGACCTGCACGCTAAAGCGGGGGCCCATGGGGGTGGAGGCAGTGCTGTAGGAGGCCGGCACGGGCTGGGGGTACTGCCTCGGTGGGGGGGAGTAGGGGTACTCCTGCTGGGAGCCAGTGACCGGGGCTTCCCCGGCATAGGGAGACCCCAGGTGGTATGAGGAGGGGGAATACGGGCCATATCCCACGGAGGACCGGCCCAGGGGGGGCGTGCCAGTCTGGGCCACAGGCATGTATCGCTCCGCCGGAAGGTGCTTGGCGTAAGGAACGTTGTCATAGACCTGAAACATTCACATTTAATTTATTAACCAATCATTTTTACTGTCCTTTGTTTTAGGAAGCAGGGTGAGCCAGTCCCTGGAGTGACTGGGGGTTAAGGGCCTCAGTCAGGAGCCCAACATTTCAACCAGCAACCTTCCGATCACAGGCATGGCAGTGCCCCAAAATGGGTCAAACAGGAGACGCAGGCAGGGAAAGGACTCGCATGCCAGGCGTGCCGAGTGCCTGGATCACATGACAATATACATGCAGAAGAAAAATACCAAAACCCACAAGCTATTCCTAGAGATCAGCAGCTAGACATGTGTTCAGAGTGGCAACACACCCATGTTAGGGGCCAATTTCATTCTCATTTCCTAAACTATACTAAGATAAACATAACATAAAAATTCATGAGCTTTATATAAATTAAGAAAAACACATCATTCAAACATAATAAAGCTGGCAAAAACCTATATTATGGACTACCAGAAAATCAACTTACTGCTACTGATAGAATCACAGATACATAAATACAAGGAAAAAAGACAAGGAGAAAACTGCCCTCTGGTTTCACTGGTTGCTATTCTTTCTGAAATATGAGTTGAAGCTGCAAAATTCAAATAATTCACATGCATGATTTCCTTGCCTCTGTGACTGGACACACAAGGTGGGGATGCACCTAACTGGACGTTAACTGCTCACCTGTGTTCTTGAGTTCTGGGGGCGGCTGTCCAGGTCTGCCAGCATGCAGGTCAACGAGTCGATCTCTGCATCGATGTTGGTGAGGTGTCCTCCGGGCTTGTCTGGACCTCGGTTCTGCAACGGTAAGCGAAAATCCTTCAACCCATATTTGACTACCTGATGATGTAGCTTTGCAAAGGAGCATAGCAAAAAAGGCAGTGGACACTCAGAACATCTCACCATGTTTTTGGGCTGCAGACTTAAGAGAAACCTAGGCAATGCAGTGAGAACTGCGCAGACAGCGAACTGGGGGCAGGATTCGAGCCAGCGAGCCTGGAGCCGCCACACCGCCCCTTACACCTTCCAATTTTACACTCCAGAGATCATTACTCGCTAAGCCGCCCCCATTTTTATAACCCAGCACAGCCTACAATCTGTCACTGCGTCTTCAGGAAGCTCTCCGGCGCCGAACAGCACTCATCATGCAATGAATCACTCACTCCTCTCCTCTCACTGCAGCAATCGCTCCCCTTCCCTGACAGGCTGAGTTTGTGCTGACATCAGCAGACAGGCGATTCCTGGATTCACATCTCATCTGTCACACCATTAACCAGTTTGACTGGAGGCAACTCAGGAGAGTGAAAGGTTCTGAGGTCGTAACCGCAATGTTTATATATATACGTGTCAGAGAAACACCATCTATAAATGATGCAGAATAACTGATCCACACCTCCTTTATCTCTAGACAAGATCATCACTCCTGCTACCTTCTCCCTTTCCTGAATACCTTAAAGCCCATCTGACAGTCTCTGCAATCGGCTTCCCCTACCTGCTCACCAGGCACCCATTACATGGCTGTGCCGCAGAACAGTCAACAGCGGCAGGAAGTCCCTGGATCACCGGATGACGTACCTTCCCCGTATTTAAGTCTCGACTAAAGCCTAGCTCGTCCGCATGCCTACAGCTAAAGGTCCCGCCTGCAAATCGGGTCCAAAGCACACTTTTATTTTGTACGCCAGCCGGCCAGCAGGTGCCCCTCTCCTATCACAGGAGAGGATGAACCGTTAGCAGTTCCGAGCCCCTTTTTCGGAATTGACCTTCTCTGTTCACCTGACATATGCTGCCTTGTTCCTCAGGGGATGTTCTGTACTACATGTGGTTCTTTCTTCTCCGAAGAAGGCTCTATGAGTATGTAATGGGAAAAATTACGTCCCCAAGTTGTGACTGGTCTTCTCAAACCTGCTCAGGACTATGTGATCAAACATCAGACCTGGGCAGCTGGTCATCGACAGCATCTACAGCGAAAGTCCAGCATATGTACAGGGCTTCTAGCGCCGGTGTTCCTTATCTCCTGTCACGACCATGATTCTGTTCTCCAGGCAATTTTTCATTACATACAACACCTCACATGTCTTTTTTATCAAATGATTTTGGTTTGCTTCTTGGTGCTGTTTTTATTCAGGTGTTTTCTGACTTTCAGACCCTTCTGGGAAAAAAAACCTTGCAGTGGGTCCAAGTAAGACACTTTGTAAGGTGCAAACCTGTGAGCTGTACGGGCCCATGTGCGGATTCCAGGGGGAGCGGTCCTCTTTGGAGCCGTAATAGTGGTCGCTGGACTTGGGTGAGAGTGGGCGGAAGCCGGGTGACCCAGAATCCTCCGGGAATGTTGTGACCCCTCCTGGGAACACAGACACATGGATGCTTCAGTGTAAGCAAATGTATTAACACACTGTGTCTGAAGTACAGATGTTCTGTTAAACGTCATTCATTCCTCCATCCATCCATCCATCCATCCATTATCTATTTCCACTCGTCCTATGCAGGGTCACCGGATCTAGAGCCTATCCCAGAGGGTACGGGCATAAAGCAGGGAATAACCTAGGATTGCACCAACCCATCACTGGGCTTAAAGTATTACGCATAAGACGAAGCGATTCGAATCATGCGTTTAAGGGTCTCAGTAAGTGTGTTGAATTCCAGCTGAATGGAGATACGAAGGCTGCCTGACACACCACGTCACCCAGGTCCTACCTGAGGGTCCTGCAGCCATGAACCTGAGGCCCATCCCACCGGCACTGCCGTTCTGGTCGTAGGCTCCGAACCTGGGCCGGCTTTCCCCGGCTACCTTCTGAGGGGGTCTGTAAAAGCCTGAGCCGGCCTGCGACACGTGAGGGCCGGGTCTCTCCGGACTTCCCATGGTCTTGGGTGGCAGCCAGGTCGGACCAGACATCTCTGAATTCTGCCGGGAAGGAATTCAGTGAAGTTCGTCAGCTGACGTTAGGATACCTGCTGAAGACCAATCTTGGGATGTGCCTCAGCAGCCAAAGCTGACCCCCTCCCCCAGCCAACCTCACAAAGACACTCCGAAAACATTAACCCTCCATGAGACAGTATGGACCTAACCTAGAAGTCTCCAGGCCCGCGATGACTCCATCCAATCCTGAGTTCTCTTAAATGCCCCTCCTTACCTACATTTTCCAGCCAATGGGTGTTCTGCTCAGGAACATGGAATGTACCATCCATCGTTGAGGTCAGTTTGAAAATTACCCCCCCCTACTCTTACCTGGTAACCCAAGGACAGTCCCACAGTGCTTGGTCTGATGGCAGTATTGCTATGGACTGGCCCAGTGATGCATCAAAAGCACCCTTCCTACTGGCCTGACGGCACCACACGCCTACATGTTTATAATCGGGATATGGGTGGGGGAGTTGTTCTGACAGACCAGGAGAATTCTAGCAGTCGGACAAACCCGTCTTCCGCTCCATCCTACAGTCAGACAAGCGCATGTCTGTGAACAAGTATACACACAAGATGACATACAACAGACACTACACCTCCCTCACACATGACAGCAAGCGAATTAGAAATTCATGCTGTCCCTAACCAAAACACGAAACTGTAATGTTCTCCTACACAGCTCTCTAGGCAAACATTTGGTGACGTCCACCATTCCAAATCATAGCATCGAGACTCCCTGTGTGCAGCACTACTGCACGGAAAAAACAACGTTTTAATTTTAGGCTCAGCTGCTCGGAGCAAGTAATGGTGTAAACATTAATATTAGGACAAGTTTCATAGCTAACCTGATCAATTTTGAAAATATCGTTTTCATTTTCTCCATCTCGTTTCTGCATGCAATAAAACCACAGGATCTTAAATAAGAGTCATAGCTGTGCCGTTATATTCATATGCCGCAAAGACTAAAAATCATGTCAAGGTTAACCGTTCGCCACCTTTTAAATTTAGACTGATTTGGCATTCGTGCCAATTATTGAAGGAGACAGTCGGACGATCGGGGGTGTCGGTGGAGGCGCAGCACTTGCAGATGCCCACACCGTGCAAACTTCAGTCTCAAACGGACTAAGTGCATATACGCGAATCCGTGGATCGGCGGGCCCGGGAAGTGATCGCAGAGCCGACCGAGCCTAAAGGCGTTGGGAGACGGCCGATCTGAGGCATCCACGCCCGGGTTATCAAAGCGACTGACGCAACGATGGCTGACGAACGCCGAACATTACGATTTAGCGGGAGGCAACTTGGTCAAGAGTGACTCCTGCGGGCGCTTCATAGGCTTGCTAGCCTGTACAAAACAGGACGGGATCATGCAAAGTCAGCAATTAACTAAAAAGTGGATAGTTGCATCACTCCATAGCAGCACCGACAACATTACTGACGCACCGGGGAGAGGAGTTGTTGCAGATAAGAAATAAACAATCTAGAAAGTTCAGCTACAGTCGCAACACTCTTTCTGTACCTTTTAAATGCTGAAGTGCCCCTTTTCGCTACAGTCTCCTTGTGTTCACGTTTCTCATCTGCAAAAAGAAACACGCCGGTAATGTAGCTAGAGCATGTAGCAGTGATCGATATCAGATCAGGTTAACTGTTCTCTAACACTAACTTGGGAAGTAAGGAACCAGCCTTGCACAGCCTGACATGCAACACTACGACTTGATTTAAGCACGCCAGTCTGGATAACCAAGTTCGGCTGTTTGACATCCGTTTTTCCAATTATATAGACCGAGAAATTAAGCCCCAAAATGATGAATACTTGTTGACTATGTTTACTCGGTTTTGCCCGTAAATTTCCTGCTTGCCGCCACATTTACGTTTGAGTATCTCGCACAATCCTCCAGCACTTGTTGCGCCCCGCCAGACGTGCGAATTCCACTTGTCAATCCTTCCCTGGTTTCGCTCCCAGCTGGCACTAAACTCTCAAAACAAACTTTTCGCAGTTTGTCGGGCTTCCCTGTTTTCCGCCAGTGTTCTCCCTACCCTCTCATTTTTTTTCTCGGGGATTCTGCCTTTTTCCACAGGCCCGCGCTCTCGTCATCGCATTCCTGACGCGTGACGTAGGCGGTCGCGTGCCGTGGGAGGCCGCGTGTGTCTCACCCGCACTGGCCGCTGGCGGTGTGATGGATGGACGGATGGAGGAATGAACCGAAGGATGATTCGATGGATTTCTGGACAAATATGGATGCCGCGCTGGCGCAGTGCTTAAAATATCCGCACAAACCATTTTTCACCTGACGTGTGTAGAGTTTATGTGGAATATTATCTTTTAATAGGATTGTCTCACTTTTCTAAAAATTACATGCAACATTTTTCTATAAATATGTGCAGCAGCTTATTTTTCAAATATTAACTTTTAATATATGGGAAATATGTATTTAGGTACATCCATCCATCTTTCATAACCGTTTATCCAGTACAGGATTGCATGAAGCAATGATAGTCCATTACAGGGCATATACTCACAGAGAATTAGCATTTTCGAAATGTCAAGGAACCCAAAGGAACTGCAGGGAACACATATAACACTGGAAAACTGTGCCAGTGGAGTAGGATGTAGGATTGGAGTCAAATCAAATCCCCACCTTGGAGGTGTGAGGCCTATTCTCATTTATCTGGGCTGATTTGTAAAAGTAACAGATTGTGTGAAAGGTGAATGATAAGCCAGGAAATGCACTGGACAAACTGTGATAAGCCACGTTGGTGATACCGAATTTCTTATCGGAGGCTGACATATGTACCTAGACGGGGGAGATTGCAGGGCCAAATAAACGGGCTGTTCAGTAACCAGGGATTCCCCTCCACTCCCAACCCCCAGCTGGGTATCAGACGACTGCCTCTGACTGCCTTTCTGCTGGCCGTCATCGCAGCTGGCCGCCATCGCAGCAGGCCGCCATCGCAGCAGGCCGCCATCATAGGTCTATCAGACCAAGCATTTATCCACTAGGGTTCAGTAAATGATTTATTTTAATTTCTTAGGAGCCATGGTAGAGCAAAGTGGGCAGAGTCAAAAAAGAAATGGCATAAGTAAACAAGTGTTATCTATAAATAATACTACTTTTAATAATTGTACTATTATTTCATACATTGTTTGATTCTATAATACTGCTCCCTGCGTTCATTTGCATTGATGTTGTGGCCTTACTGATATGTGCTTCAGAGCCTCCGGGGACCATCTGCCTGTGTTGAGTTTTACTGGGTTCACAGTCACTTCCTGAGGTCCCTCTGTCCTTTACACTGAACTAAATAACCAAACCAAGTGTCTCAGCTCAATAGGTAGGGTGATGTGCTAACACTGCGAAGTCTGCAAGTCATTTTTGCTAAAACGATCAACAATTTGGCGGAGAATGGAATAAAAGCCAGACAGGCAGGATGGGGAGAGAAAAATCTTGTCAAATCTTGTGAGGCTGTTGCCAGATAACTATAGGTAGGAGAAATAACATAACACCCCAGAATAGACCAATCACTGGATGCGAAGGACAGGTGTAATTATTCAGCTGACCAATCCTGGTCACCAGCACTCCATCCCACCACAATTGTTTGTACAAATAATCGAAATGTGTTTTTGCTGACGGTATCAGCACTCCCGGGGGTGTTCACATTTTCTCTTTTCACCACCGACATCTCTTTTCTCCCACAAGGTGGTCTTTTGTTTTCTGGGATGTTGCTGAAACCTTGGCGGCAGAAGCAGTGAGTCATTTTCACTTTGGCGGAGTAGCGGCAACGGAAATGTGGAGTTTCTCCACTGCGGGGCACCGAGATGGAGTGGGTGGACGTCTGTGGCGAACGTCTGTAGCCACTGCAGAGGTGTTCAATTATGATGCTTCCCCTTCCCCCCACTAAAACCAGACCACCCTTTTCCTCCCCCCACCTTTCCTGGAAGTTCCCCAAATCCACTCAGCTTTTTGCCACATCTGACCATTTGGCGCCAAAATCAAAGAAGGAACACCAGTGTTGCATGCTTTCAGACTCTCACACTCACACTAGAAATCTTACAGCAAATCTGTATTATTCCATTATAAACCTAAAATTAGCTACATCAAAACTTTTGGGTAGTATGCAAACATTACAGATTATTTACAACGCAATAAAACTTGTGCATACATGTAACTGCATGTACATGTGTGTGCAAACTTCTGTCAAATTGAAAATATCACACCAGCGAGCTGAAGTGAGATTCTGGAACACAGACAGGTCTAAACCTTTGACCCCTCCAGGAACATTTACATTTATTGACTTACATGGCAGACTCCTTTATCTTCAGTGACATACTGTACATTTAGAGAAAGCAGGGTCAGCCAGTAGTAACTGGGGGTGAAAGGGCTTTGCTCAAGGTTCCAGCAGTGAAATCATTCTCTCATCTGTAGGACTTGAACAGATGACCTTCTGATCACAGGGATAGAGTCACACATCACCATGCATTTAGCAGACTCATCTGTCCAAATCAACATGCAAGCGAGGTAGATCGTACAGCGCAAGTGTACAGCTGTCAAGGAGCCAGCACAGACACAAATTCTGCTAGGCTCAGCTTCCAGCGCATGGCTGCAAACAAGGGCAAGATAGTTATGGGAAAAACAGTAACACAAACATGGGAAAAGAAACCTGGTATTTGTAATCACAAACGCTATAAATTACTCATTAGGTTGGCTGACTCAGAGGCAGCATAAAATTAGTGGTCACATATCTCTCATCAGAGAACCTAGCATGAAAGTAAGTCTGCATACAGGATACAAAAATATAGAATAGTGTCTGGCGGTATCAAGCAAACCATTTTCCAATGGAATAGACCAAAAACTGCAACTTTTGGACTGCACCTTCAGGTGCACTGTGAAAATACATGGAATCTGCATGTGACACCATTTGATTACCTTTGTGCAGAGGGTATTACTGGAAAAATCCATCATTCCAGGCTGATGACTGAAATTCAAGTTTCAGAGCCACATCCTTGCTAACACTGGCAGGCAGTCCAATGCGCTCCTTCAAATATACATTTTTTATTCCTATGAAATGGTCTGCCTTAGAAGAGAGAACTGATATACAGCTGACACTGTAAGGGCGGTAAGTGACACTGTGTTCACCAGAGCCATGCTGTGGTTCACAGGCTCCGACTTAATCAGCCTGTGGATCCTTGCGTGAGGCACAGTCTGGCTTAACAGATCACACTCTATGTTACTGTAAGGCAGCCTGCTCCCAATAACCAAGCTCATACCTGCCCTATAAGGCAATGTTTCCCAACCCGGTCCATGGGGACCCGCAGCCAGTCCATGTTTTTGCTCCCTCCTTCTATAAGATGGTGCTTTACTGGTATAACCAAGCTGATGTCTGTTTTTCAGTGTCTATGCTGCTTCCTGTTTCACAAATTGCGTCAGCGCAGTACAGGGTAGCGGTCAGCTGTAATCTAGGCACATTATTTACAATTTAGAGACACAAACCGGCATACCCCAGGGAACACCAAAAGAACGCTGAAGAATGCCACCTGGTACACAAAACGATATATTCTCTTGTTGTTTTTCTCTTTTTTGTCAGGCTGAGCCATATGTGGCAAAGCATGCTGGGAGCACACTCTCTTGTCCCTGTAAGCACCAAGCAGGTCTTTTTTTGGAATTTTCTGCAATGGCCACAGTTCATTGTCTACTTTGTTGGTAGTTTTACCTACTCTTCTGTAACAACACTCTTAGTTTCGGCCCTGAAGCCCAAGCTTTGCACTGCAAAATGGCCTGAGCTGTTACCCAAGCGTTTCCCTCCCCCTGAGATGGTGTCTTTGATCCCAAAGAGGGGAGAAACTGGGGAGGGGCTCTGCTTGGTATGGCCAGGGTGACATCTTCTGAGGAAACATCTACTTCAGTTTTTTTTAAATAAAAATGTGGGTCATTTTCCTATCATCGCTGCATGAAGATAAAATTTCATACTTCACAATAAATACCGTGAAGCAGAGACCTGTTTATTCTGATTTAGTGTGTAGATACTGTAATGCATATATTTTAAATTTCTTTTTTTTTTAAGTCTAAACTGATACAAGCACTCATACGTACTAACAGCAGCCTCAATCCACAGGTTCACAGTATTCATTAATTATGCAATAATTGTTAATCATACAATTAGCATAGCTGCTGTAGTCATTGCATGGTAGAGATACTATTTACAATTATTGCCTCTCATTATTCAAGTCTAGACTAAAAACACACCTGTTTAGTTTAGCTTATAGGGACTCTAGCTCTAGCTAACTCCTCACTCCC
>JABFEB020000002.1:25605108-25633196 GCA_019775895.2 Stomatorhinus ivindoensis | reverse complement strand
CTGTACACGCCTATTTCAGAACGTACCTCCTGTACACGCCTATTTCAGAACGTACCTCCTGTACACGCCTATTTCAGAACGTACCTCCTGTACACGCCTATTTCAGGATGGGCCTCCTAGACACGCCTACTTCAAGACACATATACTTTTAGACATGCCCTTTGGACACGCCTCTCTCAGAGTAAGGTGCTCATGCCCTTCTCTCCAGACTCCTCCACCCCCCAACACACACACACACACTTACCTGGTCACTCAGGCTCTTGCGGTAACCCTCCAGCTCAGACAGAGTTTGGTGGCCTTGGTGGAAGAACTGGGCCTGGGCATCCATCAGAGAGATCATCTGATAGTGTCAAACACACACACACACACACACACACACCGAGTTACTCACAATGCAAAGGCATCAGAAAGACATGTTATATAAACCCCTCCCACACAAGATTCCTACTCTCCCTCCCTCCAAAACACAGACAAACCTCGATGCTCTACAGGAAACAGTTCAGCAGATGTAGGGCCTAAAGAGTCTTATACTGGGAAGGTATGGCTTACCGCCATGAGGAGGTCAGTCTTCTTCTTGGACTCGATGACATTGATCTGAGGGCAGATTTTACGGCAGGGGGGTCGTGATTAAAGTACAGTGGAGCTCTCCGGATACAGCGGTCAGTGAATCATCCACTCCCACAATGCCGCTGGCTGCCTGGCCCTGTGCGTCCCCGTCCCCCACCTGCAGCACGTAGTCCAGCGCCCCGCCGCGGAAGGCCTTGCGGGCCCCGAGCAGAGCGCCGCTTGCCTCCTCCACCTCATGCTGCTTCCCCCGGGGCGCCTGGGCATTCCTCGCCAGCGCCGCTTCCAGGCTCTCGCTGCTGCGCTCAAACTCCTTCCTCACGTCCTTGAACTTCTTCACATCCCTGTGAGGGTGACGGAGGACGGAGACATGGGGGGTCTGAGAGACGGGGGTGAATCTCAATATGCACGGTACTCCTGTTCTCCTGCACCCGTCTTACGTCATCTTCCATTGCCGAAGACCGGCTCGGACACTAAGAGCACAAACGCGGGAGGATGGTGAAATCTCAGGATGTTAGTTTTGCTCCGCCCCAAATATCAAGGCTGCATCGGGTGCATCCCGGCAGAACGAGACCGATCCCATAATTCATTGCGTCACAAGTTCATTCCTGAAAGACAAGTTCGCAAGACCGGTCTTGCCATTACCAGAAGTATGGTCTTTGAGTTCATGGTATTGAGATTCACCCCAGGGCCTGCCGAGCAGACAGACTGGTTTCTATGGTGATGTTTCAAACTGATTTCTACCCAATCAATGTGGCAGTGCTGAGGCTTCACCCCAGCTGCTGTCTGCATGGCTAATCACTGTGTCTACGGTGAATTTTTAATCCAGTCACTGTGTCTATGGTGAGGTTTCTATCCAATCATTGTGTTTACTGAGATTTTCATCCAATCACTGTGTGTAAGGTGAGGCTTTTATCCAATCACTGTCTACAATTAAGTTTCTATTGAGTCACTACATTTGCTTCTGAAGTAAAGAGGAACAATGAGTAACAACTGACTGCAAGGCACTCTGCCTCATTTCTGTGAAATTAATTAATTAATGTCGCGCCCCACACACCTGGTGCAAATGGGTTAATGAATGCACAAAAGCTCACACTCACTCTTTTACAAAGCTCTGCAACTTCAGCTTCACGGACTTCTGCGTCGTCTCAATCACCTCCTGTTGGGGGCAGGGGGGCACATTTATTTTTTATTTTGTTTGCTTACTGCAACTAAAATTGCAACCGAACAGAGACAAGGCTAACCGAAGAATGGCAGAGATATGGATATAGACTGAAATATAGAAATATATAGAAATATAGACTGAGCAGAAAATTTCAGCGTCCCTACAATGACTAAAAAGGAACATGAAGTCTAACAAGGGAAATTAGGCCAGCAGAAGGTTTCAAAAACACAGAAGATGCCACTCAGTATCTGCTAGTATGCTTTATCTGTTTGCCTCCATACATCCATCCATATATACATACATACATCCATCCATCCTCCGATCCATCCATCCATACATCTTCTACCCACTTATCCTGAACAGGGTGCTGGGCTGGCTTTGAATTAACCTACCTGGGGACCCACGGCTCAGTGTCTGTGCTGCCGATTTAGCTAACAAGTGTATTTTTTCCAAGGTGGGATGGGGGGACTGACATTTGACAGGGTCCTGGGCTGTAGCCTAGGATGGGCTATGCTTTAATCTGCCCCTGATCATTGCGGGTGGTAGCTGACAAATACTTTCTGGGGTTCGAAACCCCATTTTTCCTGCTAAATCTGCCAGCTCTGCAAACTCTCCTGCTACGTGACTGAGTAGGAGTCAGACCTTGCTGGCCGGGGGGGTGTTAAGGCCCCCTGAGAAACATTTGGGGGCCAATATAAGATATGCAGCCCCCTCTACTCCTGGGTAGTAACTTATCTCGTCCACATACAAGAGAAAACCACATCAATAAACATCAGTGATATTTTGCGTCATTACAAGGGAAACATTTTATTGCTAATTCTTACCAAACTCTAGCGAATGCTGCTGCTAGCGCCAAAGTAAACATTTAATACTGACGGTAACTGCAGTCACCATCACGTCAGACTTACTTAGACCGAACGAGGGAACGCGACGTTGGTGACGGAGAGTGGAGTCGGGGCAGGGAGGGAAGAGGGTAGTGATCTGTCACACTGTGTCAGTGTGATTGGGGACAAGAAAGTGGGAGCAGCCAGGACACAGATAGGAGGATGAAGGTGACAGCTGGAGAGCATCTCTTACCGACTGCGCCTCCAGGATGACGGACAGCTTGTTGGAGAATTTATTCAGACAGTCCTGAGGAGAGGGAGGGAAGGTTGATGAACCATCTTCACCAAGATCGACACCATCCCCAGTCGTCCCGGAGGATCCACACGCATCCACATTCCCTCTGCATCAGCCCCTGCCGTCGTGTCCCCCAGAGTCTCACCGCAATCATACTGTCCCCGGAGAACTGCAGGCCCAGCTCCGCCAGGCCCGCGATGAAGCCCCGGTTGCTCTGGCAGTATGCCCTTCCGGCTTCCAGCATGGAGTGACACTGCTTCACCAGCTGAGGGACACGGGACGGGTGAGGAGGCACCCAGAAACGGCGATGGCAGCAAAACGACAAGTTGCAGGGTAGGCCGAGCGTCGCCATGGAGACAGAACACACAGTGCCAGGCCCGCGGAAAGGAATGTCCAGGAGCGCAGAAGGGGAGATGAAAATCAGGTGGGCAATTCAAGACAAGATGACATGCACGCTAACCGACTAAAAAGCTAAATGTGCCTTGTCACTACAAACACAACCAACAAATTATGACCGGTGTGTTGGAAATGCAATGGTGCCAAGCTAACTGCCCCGTGAAAGGTAAATATGTGTCTAACTGCTTTGAAAATCAAAATGAAAAGAGGATGGAAAACCGGCAGCCACGTGACGGAGAATCACACTCAGACATTCTAAGAAGGCAATTCCTCTTTTATTTCAGGTAACTTGATCCAGTTCCTCCACAAACCATACCAGAACTAATCACACATCTCTTCTCTTCAAACAGAAGCTTCAGAGGAAGAGGATGTGTAAAGGTTTCAGGACAATAGGGCTACCTCCCCTTCCTGTGCACACACAGGGTCTCTGTTGCTGTAAACACTTCGGTGATATGGCTACATTTGATATAATCACGCAGTGAAGCACTTAAAGGCAAGCTGAGCAGGGAACACAGAAATCCCTAAAAACGACAAAGCAAAAGTTACAATAAACAATCCTTGTGTGGCTTGGCGTTGTGTGAAAATTGCTCGCTTTTGGTGGTAACAGAATGAATCTTGTTCCCACCTTCTCTAATCGAGTCTCCAACTCGCTGACGTCTCCCTCGACCCCCTCGATGGCGGCTCTGTGAGAGATAAACACATGGTCACATCGGGAAGCGTCACTACTTGAAACACAGGTAGGCAGGCAGCTGAAAGTTTAGTGCCATGTCAAAACTGGATCTGTGGAAAAAAATTAAGAAACCACTCTGTATTTTTAAACAAATCTGCATTTTTAAATCCTGGTTTAGTCCTGATTCTGCTGGCAGATGGCTACACTGAGCGGCAAAATTCTTAAGACAGCAGTACAAGAACAATGTGAAGCAGGAGACACTGGCAATGACCAGAAACCAGCCAGGCAGAGGGCAGAAGCGACTTTCTAATGGCAGAGATGACTGTCAGCTTATTTGGCAGTTTCTCATGAATCAGACGATGACCTCAAGTAGAGCTGGGCGTTATGACCAAAAATTTATATCACGATATTTTTCAAAGTTATATCGGTTTCACGGTATACAATGTTTTTTTTTTTAAGTAAGACTGGGCGTTTACCACATTATACAGGACACATTTTTGTTTCACGTTTTTGCATTGTTCCCACATTAACTATATTATTTTATTATTAACCATTGCACCTATCCGCTACCTTAACGATAACATATGGCTAACGTGTTTGTTGGCTAACTGCTTATAGATAAATGCCTAATGTTAAGGTGTATGCCGGCCAAGTTAACATTTTTTATAAGTGTTTAATAGTTCAGTGTCGACACAACTTTGTAGCACCGTTTAAATAGAGGCTCATCGACATCCTTAGCCTTTCCATGCTCGTATAAAATACAGATACTCCTCTACTTACGAATGAAATCGACGCGCCGTCCGTATCTTGAAATGTTCATAAGTCGTAATTCAACGTCATTTTAAGGGTATACGCAAGTACAAAGTACTAGGATGCTGGGAGTACGCACGCTACGCTGCTGCGGGAGTAGCGGCCAGAAGTCGTACTATGCGGAATTGGGGCACAGAAAAAAATTGATGTTGCGGAAAGGAAACGGGAGCCCAATGAACACAATTTGGACTTGCAGTCCTCTTGATTCGTATGTCTGAAAGTTCGTAAGTAGAGGAGCGTCTGTACTCCCAAACGACAATTTTGTGTTTTTTTTTTTTTTTTTAACTAAAGCAGCTTGCAAAGAGCTTTCAACTGCAGCATGTGCCATGTGCGGCCACCTTGGCATGTGTGTGCGTGTTCACCAGTGCACATGCGTTCAGTGGCTATTGAGAGGAGGGGAGGGGCTGCGCTAGTGTGTGCGTGTGTGTATGCACACTTATGCTGTAGTAAGTGCTGTGTGAAGTCTGCCAAATGAGGTGAAAACTGCACTGTTGGTATCAATAATAATAAAAATGAGTATTTAATCAGATACAAATTTTTTATATCGATTAGTATCTGAGAATCGATTTTTTGACAGTAAGCGTCTCATTATTTTCAACTTCTGCATTAGCTATATCTTCTCTTATCTCTTGTGGTACATTTTTAGTGGTGAAAACAGTTTCCATCTGAACGTTGTGTAGGCTATTTAAACCGGTATTGAGGTATAAGAAAAATTCACATCATAACAATATTAAAAAACGGATTTCGGTATGAACAGGTATTCCGCCCTGCACTAACCTCAAGTGTCCTTCAATGGGGAACAATAAGTACAGGTGTGAAGCAGGGAGTTTCAAGCCACCGAAAAGATCAGGCCTTATGTCAGGTTTACCCAGGGCTTGGCGTTTTTTGGTTTTGTAGGAAGACTGGCATCAGGGCAAAAATACTCCGGCTATTGCCCTAAGTGTTCGGACCTAACGAAGTCCATGGTGTGAAGTGCACTGCTAGAACAACTCATAACCGGGTCCTAGAAGCAAGACTGAAGCCCTATAAAGCAAGGAAGAAGCCCTTCATCAATGAGAAGCAGGGAAGAACCAGACTGCAATTTCCAAAAAAAAAAAACAATTATCTATGTATACAGTGCTCAGCATAAATGAGTACACCCCCTTTCAGAAGTAAGATCAAAATCTCAATGAACACAAGAACAATTTATACAAAAATTACAAGAAGAGTTTTACAGAACATTTCCTTAACTAATGAACATGAAAGTAAGGTTAATAATATTACAAAATCCTCAGTTTTACTCAAATCAGGTGATGCAAAAATGAATACACCCCATAACAAAAATTACCAGTAATACCAGTAATCTAGTATTTTGTATGACCCCCATGATCTTTAAAGTCATCTATCTTTTTCCAGTCTTCAAGAATAACCTCTTGTAGAGCCTGGATGCTGGATGGAGAGTGACGCTCTTCAGAATTCTTCAGAATTCCCCATAGACGTCCAGTTGGGTTCAGATCAGGAGACATACTTGGTCACTGAGTCACTTTCACCCTCTTCTTCTTCAGAAATGCAACAGTGGCCTTAGTTGTGTGTTTTGGATCATTTTCATGTCAGAAGAGGGCGCGTTGACCAAGGGCGTGGAGCGATGGTCACATCTTCCCTTTCAGTATAGAGCAGTACATCTGTGAATTCATGATAGCATCAATGAAATGCAGCTCTCTGACACCAGCAGCACTCATGCAGCCCCGCATAAGGACCCTGTTGCTACCATGTTTCACTGTAGGCACCATGCATTCTTCTTTCTACTCCTCACCTTTGCGATGCCATATAGTTTTGAAGGCATCAGTTCAAGAAACATTTATCTTGGTCTCGTCACTCCAGAGTATAGAGTCCCATTAGTCTTTTTCAGGATGGGTCCGGGCAAGTTCTAGATGGGCTTTCTGTGTGTGGACTTCAGAAGAGGCTTCCTTCGTGGACGACACCCATGAATGCCATTCCTCTGCGGTGTACATCATATTGTGTCATGGGAAACAGTCACCCCAGTTTGGCTTTCACCTTCTTTAGCTAACTGCAGTGAACTCGCAAAGCGATTTTCTTCACCCCTTCTCATCAGAAGACGCTCCTGTCAAAGTTCTATCTTCTGTGGATGGCCTGGACGTCTCTGTGAGACCGTTGCAGTTCCATCGTTCTTACATTTTCTAATCATTTTTGCTACAATATTTTAACTGATCTGTACAGCTTTGCTGATCTTCTTGTAGCCTTCACCTTGCTTGTGTAAAGAAATTATTGTCTTTCTCAGACTTTTCTCTTCCGTGTGGTGCCATTGCTGTGCTGTTGTCTCAATTTTTTCCAAAGTTGAATATTAGTATGGTGATAGGAGTCAGACAAAACTGTGCATATATATATATAACATAAATTGATTGTTATATAAACTGGTAAATAATTCAATAGCAAGATTTCTAGTAAAAGATATAAGATGTTTCCACACATCTGCACTTCCTGCACTGCTGGTCAACCCATCAGGTGACATAGGTGACTGCAAGTGGCACTGTCTGCTGAGGGGACGCCCTCTCATCAAGCTACAGGCGGTGATGCTTGCCTAGGGTGAGTGACACTGATGGCCCCCTTCTTAGCCGATGGCGGCAAGAGCCAGGCGGGGAAATCTCACACAGCATGACAAATCTGAAAGGGTGACACATCTGCACTAGACTCTGGTTTTCATAAATTAAAGTTTTTTGGAATCAAGCTTCTATTAAGGAAACAATGGAATACTTAACTTTTCCATCAAAAAAGAAACTTTTCCCAGAAAAACAGACTTTGTTGTTAATTAATAAACCTGCAACTGTTTTGCAAAACTCACCAGATGCATGCAAAGCTTTTCATGTGTGATTGTAATAAACTCAGTGTAACTCTTTCCCCAGATAAGCATAATTTATCTGCAAGCAACATCTTTTGAGAAAAAAACCGACACACGTTAATGGTCGCTGTCTTGAGAATTTCTCCAAAGCCTTAACATCAGTGTGGTATGCATTTTTTTTCTTTAAAAAAAAATGCCTGAAAATCCGATTCTGTTTAGGTCTGGTTTGCAATAACGTATTCAGGGCCTTTCCTGTTCACCCTCAATTTCAACAACAAGGGTCACTGGGCGAAACACTTACTTTCATTTAGCAGATGCTTTTGCCCAAAGGAACGTGCAAGTTTGGCAAGTGGCACATTAGGAGCACACGTGCTGTCAAGAAGTTGGCTGGGCGTAAGTGCAGCTAGGCTAAGATTCCAAAGGGAGCCCAGGTACGAGTATAAGCAGTAATGGGAGAAGGAGCCACACGACCACTTCTAACAAAGCAGGGACCCAGTAAGACACCAATCCAATCACACGAAAGCATACCATTAAGAGCAGTCAGGCAGCATGGAGTGGTGACAGTCTAGTAGAGGGGGAAATGAGGAAGGGGTGTGACATTACTATGCGCCTTGAAGGTTTTTTTTTGGATTCGGCCTTCGTCATGCATCTGATTGACATGTGCCTGTTGAGGGGTCAGTTGATGGGAAGTCAGAGTGTGTCTCAGTGAGTGAGTCAGCTTGCCTGTCTGTCTCTCTCTCTCTCATGAGCTTCTTAGCATGCAAGTGTGCGGTTTCCGGTATGTTCTGAGGAGCGAAACAGAGCCAGAGCGAGAAAGAGAGAGTCTGAGTGACAGAGCCGATGAAGGCCGGCAGGACAGAAGGAGACGACTTTGTTTTGGCCACAGCATGGTTGCAGGTCAAATTGTGGCGGGGAGAAGGGGGGGGGGGTCTAATTCAAATGGACTTAAGTTAGCGTGCAAGGCAGCCCTACGTGGGCCATCCAGGCTTTGGCCTGAGAGGAGAGGAGGAGAGAGGCTGGCTGCCTATCCAACTCTGAGGGGGCATCCAGGGACTCCTCAGAGAACCACCCCCCCCCCCCTCGCTGACTGTAACTGTGCATGCAGGTTGGGCCGGACAGAAAGCCTCCGAACACAAAAGAGACAGGAGCAGAGAGAGTCATTGCATTTCTGCAACAATCCACCCCGCAAAAGACACTTCCTGCCTCCTGTTTATCGCCTTGGTATTGCACGCCCTCACTTCCTGTTCCCCTGTTAACCCCCCCCCCCCCCCACCTCCTCTCCTCCACTCGTAACCTAGCAACCAGAGGCAGCAATTTCAAGCAGTGCCCCATCCTCTGGTCTGGGCCTGATCCGCTGAGGCATCACTTTATTCCTTTCTTGGGTCTTTGGCCTGTATTTAGTTTTGAATACGCTGTCCCAGAAGCTGCACCCCCTACCCCCATGCAAAGCATTCCTAGCCTGATGGTGAATATCACCTATAAGAATAAACAACATAAAATACAGAGAAGGGGAAGGGGGGGAAAGAGAGAGAGAGAGAGAGAGAGAGAGAGAGAGAGAGAGGGGAGGGGGGGGGGAACGTTCCCATCTGTTGCCAACTGCCTTCCAGCTGTGTGTCTAAATGGAGCCACACTCAAAGCAGCACCGACTTCACAGAGGACCCCGAAAAAAGCTAATTAACGAAAACCGATTTCAGTTCGCTGACTATTTTTTAAAATGAGAACTGTGCAGAATGAAACGACCCCCAATACCATTTTTTTAAAGGTTTTGAATCGGTCTTGCAAAAGTGAAAGACACTTTGTCCCTTTTTACCTTCAGGGAGTGTACGCTAAGGTTAGATGCGCATTATGCCTTACACGACCCCCTCCCCCACCCTATGTACCTAAGCTTAATTACAGCGCATGGGCTCCGAAACATGTTTCCGGTTACAATGAAGATGTTCCACTCCACGAGTAACTCAACAGGATGAAGTTATGAAGGAATAGAAGAGCCATTTGAGCGCAGCAGAGTAATACTGTCTGCACGCGTCTTCTATCCATTCAAATCTGCGTTTTAAGTAACCTGATATTTAATGAACTGTTATTACGTAAAACATGCATACAGTGTTAAACGCCATGCCATCCACCATATACTTATCGCTTCCGTGATCAAACCGTCATCTACAACTGTCACTATTTTCCCCGAATATAAAAATGTTTTGCTTTCACATTAGAGTAGATTAAATAAATGTTACATCACAGTCCTTCTTTATGCCGGTGACAAACACGCATTGTACAAGAAACTTGCAAAAAACACCTGCCTACACTAGGCAAAAAGTAGCAAAACCGGAAAAAAATCGCTAAAAAGTAATTTACAAATAAATTTCAAGGCAATTACCTACCTGAACCGGGGGGAGTCCTTAAGGCATTCCTCAAAATCCAGTTTGACGGTCATTCTTGAGCTGAACTGTCACTAATTATAAAAATTATAGTGTTAACAATAGCATATAAAATACTTCAAAATAATTGCAGGCGGCGGTTGCATATATCCCGTACGTATTACACTTTTTTCTGATTCACAGTGGGAGGAACACTTCTCAGAAAATATCTGTATTTTACATATTTATGATGCTTTGATCGTACAGTGCTTTTACCAAAAGAAAAAGATATCGATCAATATAACTATATCCGAACAGTACCGAGTGAACGTGGTATTATGCATTTACTTAAAGTTATATTTGAAAGTATTGATTAACTTCGAAAAAAATAGTGGTATCGACTACGGAGAAAAACTTCCGATTTACCTTACTAACAAAATACAACTAGCAGATTTCAGCACACTTCATGATCTGACACTGATGGCTCACAATGGCTTTTTCAATCGCCCAAGTCCTTATGTATTTGCTGTCGTTTAATTCCTCAACAAGAAAAACCGGCGCAAAGAGTCGCTGCGCTTTACGAACAGTCCGGGTCCAAAGAGGCATGTATTCTAATTAAATGTATAAAGTTACGCAGAAACGAAGACGAGTAACATTGAAAATAAGCATGTCCCTTGATGCGTCTCTGGGGGCAAAGTTGTCAGTAAAACAAAATTTCCTTCCTTCCTCCCCTTGGCTCACCTCCTTCCACCCTCCTCCGCACACTGTTTCCGGGTGTGTACAACCGTGTTTTACTTGTCGATCTATGATGAGGGGTAGAAACAGCGTTTTAAATTCAACTAATCATTAAAAGAAATGCATTGCTTTACGAAACTAAACCGAAGAAGAAGTTTGTTATGAGACAATGAACACGCGTATGTGTTGCATCATACGGGGTTAACTCTGCATATTCCTTTAAAGATTTAAACTATTTTGTTATATGCATCGTCATTTCCCCCTAGTTTATTCGTTCGGGATATTAGTAATCGATTATAATAGGCTACAAAGCCGCACACCCACTATTGATTATACCAGCCTGTTGAAAGTCATGCCTATATACTCGATCGTCCAGCGTCCCTATAGGCAGGATCTAACCCACCTGATCGGTGGAAGTTCGCACCTTTCAACCAGCGCCTGGCTTGTCGGTTCTTTTATCCAACTTTTATTCAGCTGATCGTTTAATGCGCCTTAGGTTAAAAATACTAGCAGGCCGAAACTGTTCTGTACATGGGCTTTTTCACCTTTTCAGTTTCAAACTAGAAAGCATTTTAAGAGCTGGTTGAATGTTACCTAATAACTACAGAGCGGCGATCCCACCCTCCTGGGTCTGAGTGCATAGTGATTGTGTGTACCCTGTGGCTGGCATATCCAATCCAAGGTGTTTGCTTGCGATACTCTGCTGCTTCACCATGTTCAGAATCACTGTTTGGCAGACGGATGTATAGAATTTTGAAAGCTGACAGATTGTTTTGGTTTAACCCACAGATCCCCTCCATGGAATAATTACTATGGTCGTTGAGATCACGTCTTGATGTAACACCTATTAGTCATCCTGACAACAGAGCTCGATGATATACAATTATAGTACATTTTACTTACAAAGAAACACTCGTTGGATAACTCATAATTTCTAACTGTAAACCATACACTAGTTTGTACGCCTAGCTAGTTAAAAAGACACACATCAAGTTACTGATGTAGTGGCTGAAAGACCTTTTATGGACACTGGGTGAAATATTTCAGTTATGAACATCGGTGGCCCTGAGTATGAATGTACTGATGTGGGTCTATATGTGATTTTCTCACCTTTTTTCCAGAATAAAAGGTCACGTTTTCTCAATAACAGAACTGGGAGATTTGGTAAATAGAATGAAAATCCAGATTCACCCAGGTCAAGTGTGGCTTTGTCGTTAATCGGGTGTCTGGACAAGAGCCTGGAGAATGATTTAGCTGATAAAGCTGTGATATTCACCCATCTTACAGTGTCTGCTGATCGGGGTCCTGAGCAGGCGATGGCCTGCAGCCCCTAGAGAAGGGCCAGTTATGTACAGTAATACAACAAATCTGCTTTATGTGCGTGCCTGTGTTTTTCACAGTAAAGTGAAAATAAAGGAATTGAGTTTATTAAATTCTCTTTATTCATATTATTAATTTAGACTTTAGGCTGAAATAATGGTCATAAATTTTACAATGTGGGGCAGGGTGTGTAATTGGGGGGCTCCATATAGTTTTTTTTTGCCTAGGCCCCCCCCCCAGTGCATTCCTGAAGCCAATCCCAGGCAGCATAGAACACAATGTGGGGGAACTGCCTGGGCACATGGCACACGGCACAGGGCACAGGGCACAGGGCACATGGCACACGGCACAGGGCACAGGGCACAGGGCACATGGCACACGGCACAGGGCACACGGCACAGGGCACACGGGTAAATGGCACAGGGCACACGGGTAAATGGCACAGGGCACATGGCACATGGGTACATGGCACATGGGTACATGACAGGGCACACGGCACAGGGCACATAGGTAAATGGCACAGGGCACACGGGTAAATGGCACAGGGCACACGGGTAAATGGCACAGGGCACATGGCACATGGGTACATGGCACATGGGTACATGACAGGGCACACGGCACAGGGCACATAGGTAAATGGCACAGGGCACACGGGTAAATGGCACAGGGCACACGGGTAAATGGCACAGGGCACATGGCACATGGGTACATGACACAGGGCACACCGCACTGGGCACATGGGTACATTCACAAACTACAGGACATTTACAGACACCAATTAATCTGCTGGTTTTTGGACCACAAGATGTAACTAGAGATTCCAAATGCACGCACACACGTGCCACACACACACACACACGCACACACACACTCACAAACAGTGTCTGCTGTTGTCTGCAGGTGTGACAGACTCAGCCCTTAATACTGTGTTGTTCTATTAATACCCAACCACCCATGTAATATAGCCTATTTACAGCATGTAAGCAGTATCTTTACAGTATCTAAGCAGCATATAAGTGAGACTCACACATAAACTAAATCAAGCCAAACTATGGAACTTCTTTGGAAAACATTACTAAATAGGCATTCAGTCGTTGAGTCACGCGGCCAGCTCCTCCCTGGGATTATTTGGCAACTGCCTAACTACAGCCTGCTCGCTGGGACTGGCCTGCTGTGATGTGTGCGAATTTGGTACCATTACTTTAACGGTTGCGCCGCATTCGTAAATCGCTCCCTCTTTTTCTACCACAGCCGCACGCTTTCACGGACGCGATTTGGCCAATCACATACACTACGGTAATGTCAAGTATTCACAGAGATGCAGTCGAACTTCACGTACAAGACGCCTTTCATTATAGAAGCAGAGAAGAAATTTCACGAGTTGGATGAAGATTAACAATTTAATTAATTAGAAATGAAGCACACGGATGTCTATATAAGGAGTCGAGGCTGTCACTATTCTGTGAGGCCAGTGGCTCCCTCGTGTGTCCACACGGTGCCATCACACAAGCAATTTTTCAGATCTGGTATGGAAAATGCGTATATAGCTCTCGTCCTAGTTTAACAGGTGCCGGATTAATAACCTACCTTCTAATGAGACACTGGATTAAGCTTTACATAGAATAAATTGTAATGGTATAGTAGTTTTCTCGGGATTCTACGCAGAGAGGCATTTAAAGACGAATTTCATTCCGTCGGAAAACCTTATGCAAAACTCATAGGAAACTAATAATATGAACAGAATAATTAGACTTAAGATTTTAAAAAGCATTTCCTTTCCCTAAACGGCTAAGGGTTCGTTGGTAACTCAAGAAATAGTGTCTCAAAGTAAGGAGTTAATAAACAGTAGGGTAGACAACATTTTTTTGTTTGTACGTCATGCAATGGGCGTGCGATCTACCGACGGCTCAGAAAACTCACGTTGACTTACATTAAGATTATCGTGCTAAATAAGACCGCGAAAAGACTCGAATCTAAACACTTCATTAATACACAGGACACGTCTGGCAGCTCTGAGCAGAGTGCATTGCTGATTTATTCTACTGGTTTGAATTTTAAATGATTTTTCTCCCCCCACATTTCACTAGAGAGTTAGCTCACTAGGTCTCGCCTGTCTCGTGCTTCCAATTCTGTCACCACGCCAGATTGCCGAGTTTCACGGAATGACAGACCAAACCCGACAGCCATACGCAAGAAGGGGTGTGTGCATGTGCGTGCTTGTGTGTTTATGCGTGTCGGACTAGAGCAGGGAAAGCCATAGTGAGCGCAACTGATTGCAAGAAGCCGCCTTCTCCGTTGCTCGAATACCGCAGCAATTAATCCATAAATCATGACATAGTAAAACTGGACTCGCGTGAGAAGGCTCTTGACCTGAAGCAGGCACATGAAATACAGGTATAAAGCCGAAGGGACGCAAGCCGCATAACCGTTTTTATAATGCGGGCGTGAGTTACATACAGTATTACTCTGCGAGAGAAGACGGTGGGATTGGAGGGATACAAGACCGCGCTCCAATAGTGCTTCTCGTCTACGCCAAACCGAGGGGAGCGGAGCGAGCAAGGCGCAGGCCAGTATGTCGAACCGAAAACATCGGGACAACCAAGAGATATGCGCCCGGAAAGTGCGGGAGCTCGCCCAGTCCGGAGTCAACAAGCACTGCTTCGAATGCGGCCAGCCCGGGGTGACTTACATTGATATCACTGTAGGCTGTTTTGTGTGCACGTCGTGCTCCGGAATTCTGTGAGTATGCTATACGTTAACCTGACGTGTTTAATTATAAAGATATAAATTATTATTATATATTAATTTTTATTAACATTTCTGTTTGTGCGCTATTTCTGAAGCTAACGTTAAAAGAAAACACGAAAATACCTCTGACGTTTTAAAAAAAAAAAAAAATTCTTCGCCATAGATAATCACTACTCTATTATTTTCAGGCGTGGCGATAATGTTACGTTTCATTTCGTCATGATTCCAGGTTTGACATCATATAGCCCTCTTACGTGAATGCATGTTTCAGAGCGAGATCCCCTTCGAAATACTTACTTGGGTTATTTATGACTATAACATTTCATTGCATTAATTTAATTAGATATTTAGAAACATTTAATCTACTCACCGATCTCACTGATACTCAGTTCTAAGCGTTTAAGTTTGCCTAATTATTGTTTTCGTTTAACACCACTTCTCAGGCTCAAAAACGCCATTTGCATGTTGGAGTTCGTTATTCTTTTATGTCCATTGTCACATCGGCAGTTATTGACCACTACTGGTCAAATCATGTGCTGATTTTTATTTTGTATGTTATTACACAAATGTTGAATAGTTAGCTACTAAATTGTTGTAATATTTTGGATTATTTATGGTGTTTGCATTTCTATATTTACATTTATGTTATTATTGTTGTTTCATGTTAGGAGAGGCCTCAATCCTCCCCACAGAGTCAAGTCCATCTCCATGACAACCTTCACCCAACAGGAAGTGGAGTTTTTGCAAAACCATGGCAATGAGGTGAGTGGCAGGCAAATACTGTCCACAGAAAAGTGCACGAGGGAGTAGCTGTTGGTGTTGGCACCGAAGGACACTCCTACTTCAAGCTGGTAGCCCTCAGTCTCTCTTCAGTGTGACTTGTCGTCTACGTCCACCAAGCCCCCCCGCTCAGTTAACGGCGAGATTGCTTTGAAGTTCATGGATGAAAGTCACTTTCATAAGTGTCAGAAATGGGGTCACCCCTTCGTGCGTTTGTGAGAATCGGTGATTCCTCAGAGCCGGTTGCAGCTGGATTGCCACTCCAAATTGGGAGCGGACACACGCCCCAACCTCTGGCGACCTTTAATAAGGCGTGTCTCCTACCCACATTGCCAGACAGACGAGTTGAGTGACGATTTAGAGGAATGTCGCGGAGGGGCACCCTAAGACACGCCTACTCCTGTCCACTCTATTGTGTATGTATGTCTGTATCATATTTATGCGCCTCAGCAGGGTATTAAAATACAACCTTACACTGCCATTATTCCCAGAAAAATGCTGCTGCACAGCCAGTATTTTAATTTGTCATTTAATCACTGTTATCTGCCATATTTGCTTTTCAAATACTGCTGGGGACACTTGGCTGGTGAGGTGATTAATTTTCCATTGACGCTGGTAATTAATAAGCACACGCCTTTCATGGGTGTGCTGGGCAATGTAACCTAAGCCGATAAAACGTGAAAAGAGAGAAGCGTAACTCTGCGAAGAGGACAGCCTGTAATCGTCAGAAATGAAGGGGGACGCTAGTGTTCTGGTGAAGTTGAAAGCTGAGCTGTTGTGGCTCTCCGAGATAATTGTGTAATTTTGTGTAATTTTGGCTTCCCAGTATGACTGCATTTATGAATAGGCGTGGTCTCATTGCTATGTTGGCTAGGGTACATACAGAGTTCTCCAGTGAATTTCATATGTGTAAAATGAAGCGCTCCGTTATTTGCATGGGTATAGATACTTTGGAATCCTTGAGTTTTTGTGTATCCCAATCCTGTTCTCATTTGACAGGCAATATTAATACATACAGTTAAGAGTGAAACTTAGGGTCTGAGTACTGGATTGAGCTGTTTGTTCCTCACTCCTGGAGCATTTTTTTGGGTTTGCGCTCAAACTAGTGACCATTCGATGGCACTGTGGCCAAAGACTGTCACCCCCTCAACTTAGACGTTTCTAATCTTTACTTTGGTGGCTACTGATGATTAACTGTTTCGCTAATGATGCTCCAGCCATAAACCAGCACGGATCACAGGACGGCCGAACGCGTACCCCCCCCGTCCCCCCCCCCCCGTGAGGCAGTGCGCTGATTGGGATCCGCCATGTGTCATCTAGGTGGGCAAGCGGACATGGCTATGCGTTTATGACCCCAAGACGGACGGCTGCTTCGACACCCACGATGCTCAGAGGCTGAAGGAATTCCTCCAAGACAAGTACGAGAAAAAGAAGTGGTGAGTAGGAGGAACACGCACCCCCTTAACACGCACCCCCTTTCAGTCTCACTTTTCCTCATTCTGAGGTGGGTTTTCATAGTAATGTCAATAGTAATATATGGGCAAAAATAGTAACATCAATGGAGTTATCACAGGGAATTGTGACGCATAGTCAGAGACATGGGATCCAGGAGAGGTGGGGGCCTGTACCTCCAATATTTAATTTGGAGTCAGTCACCCCACCCCAAAAATCAGGGGTGTGAGGACCAAGGAAGACGTCCCCCCTCCCCTGTATTTAATTTGACTTATTTACCCCCCCCCCCCAATAAACAGACCATTGTATTTAAATTATAAATTTTTCTCCCTGCAATCTCAGATGCTCTGCTACACTATTGACCCCACCCCCCAGTATAAAACCCTCTCCTACACTGTTGTGCGTAACAGAATAATAATTATAATGATTATGATGATGATGATGATAATAATAATACTATTTAGCATACAACAAAGTAATGATGATATCCCCCCTTCCCCTGCTGCTTCAGGCATTTTTCTAAGAACAAGAACTGGAGAGAGGCAGAGGGTCCATTCAGTCCTGGCGGGCAGGGTCTGTCACCACCCCACCCCCGAGCCCCGGGCCAGCTGTCCTCGGGGCCACCCACGCGCACGCTGGTGAGAGGCGTCCACGTCTGCCAGTCCCCTCCCCTCGGGGGCAGTGGGACGGGGAGCGCAGAGGGGAAATAACAGATTTTAAACAGAGGCCGGAGAGGCATTTTTTTTTGTTTTGTTTTGTTTTTTTCCCCCCAGTGGTACGGCTGGGAAAGTGAAGAGGGAGGGGGAACCTTTGCCAGATTATGAAAGAGGGAGAGTGACAGAGGTATCATGTGAGAGGACACAGTGAATCAGGAAACCAGAAGGGAAAGTTTGAGCACTGAGTTTTCCTGGCTTGGAAAAAAGCCAAGTGGATTAATCATAGAAGCCCATGACATCATAGAGGCATACAATGCTTATCCGGACATTCCGCCAGAGTATGCCTATGAGCTTCAGATAATGAAAATCAGTATCCATAAAACACCTTAACAACCATTCTGAAGCCACAAAACTGAAGCTGAATTTATAAGTCCTGTGTTGCTCTGTAGTCCCAGTCCCACTTGGCGTCCTGGGACAAAGCCCCCGGCCCATCGCCCGCAGACCTGCGCACGGACGTCTTCACCGCCCGCCCGTCTCGCTCCCAGAGTCTCCGAGACCCTTCTGTGAAAGGTGCGTTCCCCGTCGGCAAAGTCCCCCTTTAGCTGTGTGTCGGGACCGCTGCCAACTCACCATCCATCAACCTCTGGCACATTTTTGGGAGGTATTTTTCACAACGTTGCTTTAACAAAGATAAAAAATATGCCCCATTTTCCAAATATGGGAAAACATTATCATTTTGGTCTGTAGAAAGAAGGGGCTCTGTGGCATTTTATATTTAAAAATAAAACATTTTTTGAATATGAGAGCGATCTCGGGAGAAAGGTTTGGAGGCCGTTGGTCAGTCTTGCATGCCTGATGTCAGTCTTGCATGCCTTTCAGATACCATACTGTGTGGGATTGAAAGGCAGCGTCCCAGCACCATCTTACCCGGAATGGCCCCCCAGAACCACGGCCCCTCCTTCCCTGCCCTGCCACGCCCCTCAGGTAAACCAGGTGAATCTAATCAAAAAACATGTAAATCTATAATATACATCACGGTCTTTTTGCTCACTGTGGCACTTCTTTTCTTCTCTCTCTCCACCTTTTCCCTGTATGCCCCCAATCTTTCATCCCCCCCCCCCCAGCCAGTAGCACTTTTAAAAACAGTTTCACCTTAGGTAAGATGCACAGAACACCAACCAATGCGCTTTTCACGCAACACATAGCACACGCTGCCAAGTCAGCCATTATATTACGTCAGCATGGCAGATACACTGATTGTTATCAGCAGGCATGCTGACACTCCTGCACTCTGGAAAGTTCTTTTCTTCTGATTTTGTGGGAGGGGGCAGTGGTGATGGGTCATGGCCACCTGTTTGGGCTCCTGACGTAGGCGAGGTCACTGATGCATGTACCGCGCTTTCAGGGTCAGGAGTAGGGGGGTGGGCCACGTCGCTCCCCCCCCACCCTGGAAGAGTCCCAGACAAAGTGAAAGCATTGAGTCGCTCCGCTTAAGCTGCTTATTTTTACTTTCAGCATCATGCGTCAAGTGATGCAGAGGTGGCAATTCTGCTGAAGGTTCTGGAGGGGAAGTTGGCTTGGGATCTGTTAGGGGCTTTAATGGCTAGATGAAAATGGTGGGGGGGGGGGGATTTCAGGAGGCCCACAAAGACAAGAGGGAGAGTGAGCTTGTCTGTGTATCTCAGTACCTGTTTTTGTCTTCTATTGTGTGTCCTTTTGTCTTTCTGTTTGTATATATGTCTATGCGTGCATGATTGTGCATTTTGTCTGCATTTGCCTACATATGTGTATATGTTTAATTGTGAGAGTGTGCATTTTTGCCTGTATGTATGTATGTATGTGTGTGTGTGCACTTTTGTCTGCGTTTGCCTGCGTGTGTGTACATGCACACCTGTCTTTCTGTCCAGGGTTACCATAAAAGGGGGAGGGGCAGAGCTGGGATGATTCCATGGGCCTCTGCTTGACAGGGGCCCAAAAAATGTAGAACATAATTGGATTGGTCTGGGTTGGGAGCCCACAATCTCTAGTGGTACCCCTGCTTCCCCCCGGGCCTGTGATATCAGTGGCTCTTTGCCTTTTCTGTGCTACACTTCAAAGCTTTAGATCAGAAGAGTTCCAGGTCACAGGGAAGCGAAACATTAAAGGGGGCAAGAAAATAGCATGGAGTTTCTTCGTGGCAAAACACTGTAATGTTACTAAGCATTGATAAGATCAAAGAGTAACATGTTGCTTAACAATGTTTTCAAATATGAAAATGATTAAAATGTGAAAGGCGATATCAGTAACAGATTTACACTCCTAATGCACGAAGTAGTAACATTTTAGGAGAGAGAATGATTTTGTTTGATACTGCACTTGCTTGTGATTGGATAATGCCCAGCTGCCTGTCTGTGATTGGCTCAGGTCGATCAACATCCTCGTCCGGGGGCTCCATCCCTTTCAAAGCCATTCCAAAATCACTCAGCATTGACTCTGGGGGCCTAAGTCAGCACATGGGACTCAATCCGTCTCTGGCAGTCCCGGTTTCACAGGACCGGTACGCTGCTCTGTCCCAGCTGGACAGCGTCTTCTCTGAGTCCAGCTCACCTGTGACAGGTAAGACCCTGCACTCATGTCATCAAATAACCAGAGCCAGAGAGACGGAGAGGGAGTCGCATCAGGAATGTCATACAGAGTGTTTTTAAAACCGCTTATTTATAGCTAGCGAGAGCTATCAAGCATTGTCGTGAGCTCAGCTTTCTTCATTATTAAATGCTTATTGGCTTTAACGATACACACACGCCCTACAACAGAACAAAAACAGACTATAAATAAATTCACAAGCAAGTAAATAAATAAAATACAGAGATAAGTCAAGCACAAAGAACCAAAATACGAAGAAAAGGGATACATTAAAAGAAAGCGAAATGGACGGCAAGGAAAACATACTGCAACCCTCATCAGGAAAAGTGGTGGGATCGCGATGATGATGATATAAACAGATCAGAACCAGCCTTCCCACCCTCTGACAGCACAGAGTTAAGGCTGTGCTGCTGTTTCCTTCTGCAGACAGCACTTTGCAGCCCTCTTACCATGTAAGACCTGCCTGGTCTCACTCCAGAGTTCCTTTGTGTCAGAGTCACATGGAAAGAAAAACAACCAAATATGTCTGAAGGATTCTCCTCTTGGTGAAGCTTGCAGTCTTTCATTTGGGAGGTTTTTTTAAGATTTCCTCATACTGGGGGGGGGGGGGTGTTTTTGGGCCATTTAAGCAAAATTCTTTTTACACCTATAAATAATGACCTTTGGAAGATGTATGTCAGAAAGTAATGTGTCAATGCCGCGATGATGGATCTGTAGTGAGAATACAGCCAAAGATCTTTTCTAATTTCTTATTGACCTTATTCCAAAACCAAGATCTCACTGGGCAGGACACTGCTAATTTTTGTGGAAATTACATAACCTTTGTGAATTTATTTAGTTAAGAATATCGAGACAGGCCTGCCGTTTTTGAAGCCCATTGTGTTGAAATTTTTTAAATAATTGAACAGGTTAAAGTACCCGACAACATGAGGTGAGAACATGTTCAAATTATTTAAAAAATAAATCCATGCCTGCTTTTAAACCCACATGAAACAGAATACATGATGACTTTTTAAAACTTGAAAGTGCTGCACTTTTGACCCTCCTGCATATTCCAGCAGCGCCCTCTGGTGGATTTACGCAGGGCAGCACGCTGTTTGGCAACAGGTTGTCTTCGAGTTCTACTCCAGCTAGGTAACAAAGCAGAATCTATATAATCTGTTGCCGACTTAAACCTAAATGCTTCACTGTGACTATACACTGACTGCTGTTCCCTCTCTGTTTACCAGCTCGCCTGGTATAACGGATCCAGTCTCCAGTCCGCATGTGTTCTCAAGTAAGACCCCTTGCAGCACATTTGCCGCATTCTGTCATCCTTCCTCTGCATTTGGTTGCATGTAAAATAGCTCCAGTTTTAATTTGATGCATAATAATCATGTTATTCATATATCCGTCACGGTGATTCTACTGCTGTTGCGGCTTCTTATGTGAGATCTTTATCTCTAGGTTTCCCCACCCCATTCTTGACCTCCACTGGCCCTCCGGCCTCCTTATCTCCCAGTAACCCTTTCAGCACCACGCTGGCAGGTAAACACGGTGCCGTGACTGTGTGTGTATTTTTGTGTGTGTGTGTGGCCAGCATGTGTTCCCGTGGTCAAGAATTCTGCTGATTCTTTTTTTTTTTCCCCGACAGGCGACTGTGTTCGCGGGGCGCCGGCAGTCTTCCCCCAGTCAGCGAGCTTCCCCGCCACCAGCGGCCGAAACGTGTTTGCCCCGCAGTCGACAAACACTCAGGAGGCCAACGGTACGCCTGGTGCCACCCCGAGTATCGCATGACCGCCCGACATCGGCGCCTATTGTATCACGTTCCGTAGTTTCCATAGGAACGGTGCATACGGCAGACATGCCGGTTACATGCTTTGGCAGGAGATATTTTTACCACGACGCAGTGACTTCTGCGGCGCGTGAGCCGTTTGACCCACTGGCACTCCTAACCCCTGAGCACCTCATGAACACTGACAGCTGTGTGACTGGGCTCACCGGTCAGGGTACCGACCCTTGATTCTCCAGTGAGCAGACCGGGGCTGTGCCGGCGTGTGTGGCTCCGAATGGGCGCGGTGAGCGAGCCAAATGGGCTGGGACACCCTTACCCAATAGTGTGTCCTTACTCTTGTGTATGCCTGTGTTTGTCCATATAGGTCTCGCCTCTGTTCCCGCCCCAGAACCCTGCCCAAGACCTGCCCGTCCTGTATCTGTCAACCCTTTCACCGTGAGTAACTGCACCCCTCCCCCCACACACTTGCTTGCATGCTAATGTATTATGTAGCCATTATTTATGAGGAGATTTATACAAGCACTGACAAACTGTCATCTCTCTCTCCCTCTCTCTCCTTCTCTCAGGGGAGTGTATATCCACGTAAAGCGGCCTCACGGAACCCTTTCATCTGATTCCACACCCAGCCAAGCCACACATCAGGTCACAGCAAACGGGTTTGGGTATGAGGAGAAGAGTCACTGGTTTTATAGCACTTTCCAAGCGCTTTAGCATGGGTAGCGGTCAGCTGCAGTACCCCCACAAACAAGTAGAGGGCAGACATCAGCGGCACTACCTGACCAAAGTCCACCACACCTCAAAACCTCAGGCTTATTGCCATTAATGACCTGTGTTACTCCTTCTCATCAGCTTCACACACATTTGTACCACATTGTAACAGACTGCCGCTTGCTTTTGAGTATTTTAGATGTGGAATTTTAAGGAAACACGAAACCATGTAGATGAAGATAAAAGCAGATGACTGAGTATATTTCTGATGTGAAGACTATTTTTACCAATAAAGATATAGAAATTCCGCCAATATTGCACGACAGCTACTCATTAAGAACAGCTTTCCCATGTATTATATGTATGAAGCTTTTGTATTTTAGTTTTTAAATGCATATGTACAGTTTCAATCTGCATGTACCTAAACTATTCAAATGCTATTGAATGTAAAGTGGAACAATAATTTTAAAATGATTAACATGTTGTAGAGGACCAAACTATTATTTTTCCCCTGGTGACTTCAGAAAAAAAGCCTATATGGAAATTACGGATGATGTATAACCATAAATTATAAATACTTTGGTATATTAGGATATCCTTTAAGATTGATATGGCATGTGTTTTTTTTTCTTTTGGGGGGAGGGGGGGTTTCTTGGAAATTGTAGGTGTATCTACTATCCAGCGTCTGGTCAAGCAGCTCATTGGAGCAGGAAGGTGATGTTAAAACATGAAAAGTCATTCAATTTCTGTTATGTGAGCCTGGCTGTATTTAGAATGGGTCTTTGACTCGCTTTGTTATCAAAAACCTCGCCCCTATTATGCCATCGGTTTCAATTTTCCTGAAAATAAAGCGATGTATTTCCCAATGGGATTTTGTTACTACTAATTATTTCTGAACTTGCAGCTTGTGTGCACCTCTTCGGACCTATGAACACATTGTCGCTTAGTTAAAGGCGTTATTAAGTATTTTCTTCTTGGTTTTTGTACCGCGCAGTGTGTTTTGTTCAGAGTCATCACTGAAACACGTTGATTACTGTCGGGCATATAAGAGAAGTGATAATTAAAAAGTATCATCCCTCTTTAACTTCTCATCTACTGCTGCAAACAGAATATATGTAGTAGCGATAAATGACCGGCAGACGTCGTAAAGTCACACAAAATTGATAAAAATAACGATATAGCAACAAAAAAAAAATTCGACCACACGGATAAGAAATACTATAGTATATTGTTTATAATCAATTATATACTTAGGGACAAATGAGTGAACAAATCTTTGTTTTCTTCATGAAATAGACGAAAGTATAAAGCATATTGACGTTTATCTGTATTTATTTGCTGATCTACAATTCGATTATATTTTTTAGCAAAAAATGTCGACATGTTCATTCTTTGAATGAAAACTTGAAAAGCAACGAGTGTGTTTCATTTACACCAGTGTATGAAAAAATGCACCCATGTGGCCGCGTTGAATGCAACGCGGATAAAGGCTTGTCCAAGGTTATCGGCAAAAGTATTACACGCGTCAGCACTCCCCCCTCCCTCCAAATATTCGGTAACCGGTGGGTTGGTTCTGTTTAACTAACTTGCATTTTGTAACTTACTGTGCGCGGCCCCGAAGACGGACTCGGTTGGACTGAAATACGACGCCCGCACAAGGGCAGGACTTAATGTGCCTCCGCTCTCCGGCTGTTTCGCATTCACGGACGCGCATTGACTGACAACCCTTCGCAGTAGCACGATGTGATGGGGGGAAAGGGGGTGGGGGCCCCGCGGACGGCGTAGTCTGTACAGTGTGGTACAGTAAACGGGATTAAAGTGCTAAAAGCTACCAAATAACAGCGGCGGGCGTGTTCCTTGCGGATGCGCGGCGTGTGGATGCCGACGCGGGCAGCCGGGCTGGGGTTCGCGGAGCGAGCAAAATCCAACTGGAAAACTGCATTAAAAAATATGCATTTTTAGAGCGCAGACGTTGAGCCTCTCTCCCTAAATGCATGTGATGACGAGAGGTAGTGCAGGGAGGGGGGAGGCAAGATGAATAAATAAAAATATTGCAGGGTAGTTCAATGGACTCATAAAACTAGCTTTAGTCAAAGTTCAGGGGTGGGAAAAAAACAAGGGGAAAGTGCGGAGCAATGGAGAACCAAGCGCCGGAGCAGCAGAGCCCCGATGACGTGCGAAAGAGCGGCTACCTTCGCAAGCAGAAATCCATGCACCGGCGCTACTTCGTCCTGCGAGCGGCCTCGGAGCGCGGCCCGGCCCGGCTCGAGTATTACGAGAGCGAGAAGAAGTTCCGCGCCAAGGCGCCCGTCCCGAAGCGCTCCGTCAGCCTGGAGACGTGCTTCAACATCAACAAGCGGGCCGACGCCAAGAACAAGTACATGATCGTGCTCTACACACGGGCAGAGAGCTTCGCCGTCGCTGCGGAGAGCGAGTCGGACCAGGGCGAGTGGTTCCAGGCCATGCTGGACCTCCAGTGCAGAAGTAAGTGTGTAGGTCGCTCGCCCGTCCTCTCGGCCGTTTTTAGGCTTAAAACTCCACGTTCAGTAGTCGGACCCTGTGAACGGCCCGTGTGTGTCATGCACCCCCTTCCCACCATCTCCAGGTCGGACTCTGGGGTGGTGGGGGCGGCTTTATTTAAAATCGACCCGGCTGCTTAAAGGCGAGACGCATGGGGTGGTCTGATCGCTGTTGTCCCGCTAGCGTGGCATCAGTGTTTCCCATAATAGCATATTTATTTTGCCAAATACTACAATTGAGTTTTTCTTCCCCTTCTCAAATCTCTCGCTCTCTTTATAATTATAAGATTTTTATACTTAAGCGATTCACTACCTGTGCATGTCTGCTGTGGAAAGCGTGTTGCAAACACGTTGTTGACAGGGTGAGAGGATGATCAAACTCGGACATCCAGTAGGAATGGAGATGCGTCGTGCCTGCATGCATGGATGATCGTTTGGCTTTTTTGCTATTACTCGTGGTCACTTTGCAGGACGACCTTATCCCGGTCGCCACATTGCAGGTACTTTATCTGAAGGCGCACACGGCTGCGATCTGGACGAACGCGGTTGCGACACCGCCGGGGAAGGCGGGGGGGACTAGTGCAGAAGAGCCGGGGAAACAGTTTAAAACAAGTGGCGTCTTGTTATTGGATCGCGGCGCCTAGTACTCGCACGGCGTCCTGGAAAACATCCCCTCTCCTGGCCCCCCTCATTTAAAAAATGCGCTAAAGCCGTCGCCTGCTGTGTGATTGATAATTGCCCGCATACCCTCCTTTCCCCCCTAATCTTCGTTTTGTTAAGGACATTGAAAGAGAGAAAGCGCTCCGTGCACCTGAAAAGCGGCAGTAATTCTAGTGTGAACGTGTATTGGATCGCGGTGGTATTTTAGATGAATCCGAGCTGTATTGCACGCTTGTTATGTATATATTTTTTATTTTTTAACATGACCTGTAATCGTGCGGTCTTGGTCAATGCACTGTTTATGTCTTGCAGTAACCTAAACCTGAAATGTACACAAACATGAGGCAGAAAGTGCCAAAGTGTCTTAATTCATCTTCAGGTTTTTTATGATGAAGGTATTTTGTTGTTGTTTGTTGTTAATCGGGTGGTCGTGACGCCTGATGCTGATCACATCGGTCGGAACACAAACCATGAGGCAACCGTTGGCAAACTTAGACTCAGGTTCAAGGTACCAGGACCAGATCCCATGTTGCATAAAGATCTGATTAGAAACTAGGCTCTAAATATAGACTCGCGGTTTCATGTGTTTAAAAAAAGAAAAAGAAAAACTCCGTGTCTGCAGGACAGGCTTAAAAAAAGGAAAATCCTAAAGAAATCATTACTGCTCTCCTCACTCCACAGGCAAACAGAAACAAAGCCGAGTTTCTTTGCATTTGAAGGAAATTTTACGCTTTATATAGACTATTTCTGCCTTGCTGGATGATAGTTCCCTTTTATAATTTGAGGAAAGTATTGCACATCTGTTATTGTCGGGGAAAATGCCCCCAGTAGTGTCCAATTTCTGATGGGGGAATCCAGGGAATATTTTGGTGTTAAAGTTAAAATTTTGAGTGACAGAGGTGCATGAGTATAGGGAGGGGGGGTCTGCGAAGGGGGTCTTGCAGTTGCCAGCCATAAAACTATCTGCTAAGTGAGCGAAATAAGCGGCTGCAGACTGGCTGGCTGGCCAAATGTTTTGATACATCTTCGCCATGTCTGCCTGCTAAGCTCTCCTTATTTTTCTTTTTTTCCTTGTACATTTTTGGCCTTAACAGGGTAGGTTGGCGTCAGGGATGTTTTTTTAATGATCGGTTTTGCCCTTCATTCATTGTCACTTGGGTCTGTGTTGGATTTAGACTGGCTGTCCACCTGGAGCTTAAAATGTGAAGATACAGACAGGCATCCAGGGCAGAGGATCAGTTGGCACTTGTTTTATTTTTGAGTTTTCATGACGTCAGCTTCTCTACTACAGCATTTCTCATTCGGGGGGGTCTGACACATAAAGACGGACTTCTCAAATCCACACTGCCATCCACAATTCCATGCTCATTCAGAAGCTTGGTTGTTAGTTGTATCGTCTGCCCATTGGTCAAATGTTGTTTATGACATTTTTCTGTGGGGCGGGGTTTGGGGCGGAGTTTAACTCGGCCAGCCTATCGCTGCTTCCTGCCATGTGTCTGGACTGCTAATCGGGTGCTTCTGTAGTAGTAAGACAGCCTCTTGGATCAGCCTGGGTGCCTCACCATGGAGCCATGTGACCCACAGTGCGTAAAAAGCTGTCAGCCAGGAAGGGCAATGTGTGGGGGGAGCATTAAGCAGCATATTTGGGCTGTACAAATGGTGGGGGGGGGGGCAACTGTTTTTTAAATGTTTTTGGGGGTGTGAAATAGATGGGTCTGTAGATCTACCGGATTTAACGAAGGCATTAAATCCCTTATGTGACACAGGTTGTGTGTGAGAGTGTGGGGGGGGAGGGGCAGGTTGCAGAAGCTTGTTTTACAGACACTGAATGGGTTCACTGTCTGTGTCTCTGCAACTGAGAAACTCACCAGTAACAGTAAAAAGTAAAAGAACTTCCAAGGTCGATGCTTGTTCCTGCAGTCACCCGGGCCGCCGGATCTCAAAAGCCGCATAATGGTAGTTTCTGAAGATGACATGCGGTGATGCCGGCTCCACACTGGGATTAGGAATTTGCAGGCAGTAGCCTTCACGTGACGGTAATTAATTCCACGTGCCAGGCTGGACTGCCAGTGTATGTGGGCCAGGTTGGCGACGCGGGGACCTTTCCGGACGCGTCGATGCAGACATTTACATTTATAGCATTTGGCAGACGCTCTTAGCCAGAGCGACTTACATAAGTGCTTTAAGACTTCACAATGAA
>JABFEB020000002.1:25594810-25605008 GCA_019775895.2 Stomatorhinus ivindoensis | reverse complement strand
AAATACCAGGAGTGTTAGTTGAGGTATATCTGGAAAAGGTGCGTTTTAAGTCGTCGTTTGAAGACACACAGTGACTCGGCTGTTCAGACATCTAGTGGGAGTTCATTCCACCAACTTGGTGCCAGAACAGAGAAGAGCCAGGACCCGCGTGTGTGCGCTCGGGGGCGTGACCTGCCGTGTACCACGGGAAATCCATGTGACTTGGTGGGCCCTGTCGTGAGAGCGTTTCATTCTAGACATCACCTGCTTGTAAGATTGTATGGTTGCTTAGCGACGGCTTTTACTTTGCAAAGACTGAGGGGCCCTGGACTCTGTTGTACCAAGAAAAACAGCGCTGGCTGGTTATCGTGTGAACCGGAAGCCTCATTGAATTACTCGATGGCTGCAGGTTCTTCGTCAGCCCCAGACAGAAGGCATGTTGGTGTTAAAGACACAGAATTCTAACTGGTTAAAGGCCCAGGAGGGCTCCAACTGTTGTCCCCATGAGTGAGCTACTTAACCTGAATCGTTCCAGCAAAAATTCCTCTCTATACACAGAAGTTCTTTTGAGTAACTTAACCGGCTGCAGTGTGGTCTTCCATGATTCTCTCCTCCCTGCTGTGCCAGTTGCTTTCTGCAAAATATCACCTTCCACATGGCAGGCAGGCATCTCTCACGGTTATTAGCCAGTTCTGTGCACCATTCCGCCAGGTCTGCAGGAGGCGCTCATGCATCAGCCAAATAATTCCAATTCAAATGAAACCTCTGCTTTGATGCTAAGGATCATCACAGTTGACGAATGATACGCAGTAGCACTGCTTAGTTATTGCATTTCATCTAGTACTTTGATGTGTTGAGTAATTGAGTAAATAACCATTCACAGACGCCTTTTAATGTGTTTGCAGAGGTAGATATATTCATTGAGTGAACAAATTATAAACATTGTCATTTTGTGATTATTTTATCTACGAGAGCTTTGAAATACGTAATCTCCAAAGCTGAAACAATTCAAACCTAAACTAAGGTTAAACTATTGAAAGGTAAACTGAACTGGTTTGGCTTTTTGATAAGTTAATGCCAGGTTGCTTCCCCAAGTGGGTGGGATTCCCCGACTGTCCTGCAGGGGGCGTTAACAGTGCTGCGTGTGTAGATGGCAAAGCTGGTGGATTGAAACTTTCAGAGCCGCACAGCTGAACCCGGTGTGTGTAACTGTGGCCGGTAATGTGCCCACATGCCCTCCCCCTATTGCTACCTCTATAACCCCCCCAAAGACTGCAGTGCATGTATTTTTTTATCGCCCTTGTCTGTCAAAGCAGGTGGGAGACAAACAGGCACACTAAGGTATGTTTTTGTAGGCGTGGGGTGGCGGGGGAGGGGTCTCTCGCCCACAGTCATGCACTCACACGCTCACAGCTGTTATTTCTCTCTGTTTGTAACCCCCTTTCGTCCCCCAGTGGTAGGAAAATGGGTGATGGAGAATTTAAGAGGCTGCTAATCGTCTCTGTGTGGTGCTGTGTGTGCAGCAGAGCTGCAACGGATGTAGCCGGGGGTGGGATGGGCCAGGGGGTCAGGGGTGGGTCGTGGTGGGACCAGGGGCTGAAGTACAAAGACTGTGTTCTGGAGTACGCACTGGAGGAGCACACTCTGGCCCAGTGGAGCGGCACCCCTCTCCCAGGCCGATCTTCACTCGTGCTGTCGGTTCGTCTCGAGCGCAGAGACCGTGCTGCATCGCTGGGTGTCTTCACTGGGTACCTGGACGACAGTGGCCACCATGCGTCACCGCCACTCGAAGGCTGGCTGGGGGGGGGGGGGGGGCAGGCTTGGGAAGACGGTCATCGCTCATCAGCCACAACAACATCGTCACAGGAAAGTGATGCACAAAGGGTTTCGAACCCACAACCTTGGACTCGGGGATATTCCCTGAAGTCTCACAGTGGCACCCGTAGAGGACATGGGCTTCAGGTGATGTACAGTCATCCATCGACTTGCGCTCTATTCAATAACATCTAATTGCACTTACGATCCAGAAGCAGACAAAGACGTATTTTACCACGTGTGCAGCGTGTAGCAAAAACCGAAACAAGCTGATTGTGCTGCCATTATAGAGGTTAAGTAAAATTGGAGTGTTATTGTACTTTGTGATATACAGTAAGTCTGACCTCTTCCATATAATGATCGAGAGACGTCCAGAATGACTGACGTCCTTGGTTCCGGTACAGAACCCAGACGTAAGCTGATGGAGGCATGTAATTATCCTGCTGAGGTGTAAGAGTTCAAACCCGCTTCTGTCTAAACTGGTCATTAACTGGTAAATCCAGACTGGTCATCAGGGTGTTTTGGCCTCTGGGTGTTATCAACACTTTTGCTGTCATGATGGTGGCTGTTTGGTTTGAGGGCGCAGTAACTTAGCTGGGGGGGGGGGGGGGGTGATGTGGACCGAGCCGGGTCACCTGATGGCGGCTGCTGTGTAGCGTCAGCTTACCGGACGGGGGGGGGGGTCGGGTGTATTACGAAGACGGGTGGGATTGTGTTGCTGTGACATCAAAGAGACCGAGGCTGGGGGGGGGGCTGAGGTTGTGGCGACACGCTTCCTGTGAGGCTGGGTCCAAGGGTCTGATTTCTTAATTAACGGGCTGCTCTCCGCCGGTGGGGCATGGAGGCCGTGCCCAGAGGCCTGCTCCCCCCCCAACTGCGCTGAACCCGTGAGCCGTAATAGTAGGCACCGGCGAGTAACACTTGGCCCACTTTTAATAAGTCGATATTTTATTTTTATGTCCGATAAAGACACAGAATTGACGGTTTTTGCAGTACGGCTGTTGGGGTGTCCTCTGATCTGATGGTTTTTTCCGTAGGCTTCTGTGAGAAAATCGAGGGTGAAAACACTGACGATTTTGATCCATCCGTCGCATTTCAAGGGATAATTTCTGTGCAGTTTTTCAAAGAAACAACAACAAAGCATAGACTGGCAAATAGAGCAAGAAATATCCCTTTTTTGTGAAAAACAAACTTCATTTTAATGTGACATTTCTGGACATGATCAGCTGAATCGGAAGCGTTCCTGCACATACCTGCTGGTACCTGGTATAAGCGGTATGATGAATCTCTGGACTTCTGAACATGGGTTTTGTACTGGGTTCAAACTTGGCCCCTTGCTGATGCCGTACTGCGGTTCCTCCTGACAGAAACGTACCGCACGTGACACCTGGTGCCCCCTAGAGGTAGAGAGGAGCTGCTCGACTGCGGCGGGGGGGGGGAGCCTCCATGTTGGACCTATTTTATGGCCCAAAATAGCTCCCGGTTCGGCTGTGAAGTAGGACGCGTGCAAAGTCCCGCTTTCGCAGTCCATAAGCGCAGTTTTTGCTGCCTGATCTGGGAGGGGGGGTTTGGAGAACGATGTCAGGACAGAGCTGTGAGCTCTGGGCTGCTCGGTTGGTCCTCTGGTGGAATTCGGCATGCCCCCGTTTAGGGGAGTGGGCGGGAGCTGGGGAGTGCATGGTGGCTAGGCTAGGGCAGTATCTCATTTTTCATACCGTCATACCTTCCAGACGTTTCACAACGGTGTACAGCATGTGACCTGTATTTTTAAAAAAAAAATCATAAATATTGTAGGCTACCATAAACTCCGGAATCGGAGATAAACGGGCTCAGCAGTACGAGAGCTGATTGCTAAGGAAAGAGGAGACGGCTCCTTTTTAGAGTTAAAAAGCTCACCCTTCGGTTATTGACACTGTCGCTGCCCAATCTGTGGTCACATGTGCGCTAGGGCTCACATATCCCGCTTGTTTTTGTAGCGCTAGCCCATGCATGTGTGTTATTCTTTGGCTTTTATTTTGCTTAAGTAACCTTCCAATCGTCGCTAACATTGTGATCTACAGTGTAACGCCTCGATACAGCATCTCCCTATCAGATTCATAGGAAGAGAAGCGTCTGTATTTTTTTTTCTAAATACGGGTGTGTATTGCAGTTCTGTCATACTGCCCAGCCATAGCAACAGCTAGCTGCCCAGTGCACTGCACGTTTTCACACTGTGTCCGTTTTGTGTACTCACTGAGCTTCCCCCACCAGGGCGGCCTTGGTGCGAGACTTGTATTGCACAAGAGTCTGCTTGGGCCCCGGACTTTGTTCTAGCACCACCTCATGGCCTCCAAAGTATCCAGGCTGAGCCCTTGTGTTCTTTCCTGGGCGTTTCTGGGCCTCACTTCGGCCTGAATGTTGCGTTTTACGTAACGGGGGCACTGTGGGCCGTGGCGGCAGGTGCGCAGGGACACTCTCACGGCAGTGCCGGCCAGTGACTCGACGCCCTGACCTTTTCTCTGCTGGTTTCAGGCCGTCACTCTTCATCTCGTCCAGCCCCCACCTTTTCTTTCACCCAGGTGTGTGGTGAGAGCGATTGGGTCACCAGTTTCAAACATGCAGGTGTCAGCTTGGGGATGGGGGGGGAGAGGTCAACCTGGCTCGCTTCACGCTGATGACCCGCAGCCTCGACTTTCACGCTTACTCATCGTTTCCGTGTTTCGCCGTATCGGATGTGGCGTTACGTTTTGGCAACAAGGCTAATCTCCGCATCTTTTATCTCTCACCAGGCAAGGCCCCTGGAGACAGTGGCAGTGGGGGGGACTATGGGGTCCCATCCCCAGGCCCCGCATTCAAGGAGGTGTGGCAGGTGAAGGTTTGGCCCAAAGGCCTGGGTCAGGCCAAGAACCTGGTGGGTGTCTATCGGCTGTGCCTGACGGAGAAGACGGTGAGCTTCGTGAAGCTGAACTCGGACGCCGCCGCCGTGGTGCTGCAGCTGATGAACGTGCGGCGCTGTGGACACTCGGAGAACTTCTTCTTCGTAGAGGTGGGCCGCTCGGCCGTGACGGGCCCCGGTGAGTTCTGGATGCAGGTGGAGGACTCGGTGGTGGCGCAGAACATGCACGAGACGCTGCTGGAGGCCATGAAGGCCCTGAGTGAGGAGTTCCGGCAGCGCAGCAAGTCGCAGTCGGCTGCTGCATCTGGCGGGAGTGGCGGCGCCGCCTCCAACCCTATCAGCGTCCCATCCCGCCGGCATCACCCAAACCCGCCCCCCAGCCAGGTGGGCTTCACCCGTCGGCCGCGGACTGAACCTCCGGGCTCGGCAGGGGGGAGTGGTTGCGCCAATGCCTCCCCCACGGCCCGGCACGGCTTCATCCGACTGCGTACGGCCAGCGACGGAGGCGGGAAGGCGGAGGAAGGTGCCCTGGTCCTGGGGCCCGGGTCCAGCCCCAATGGGTCCTGCTCGGGGACTCCCATCCTCAGGTCCAAATCGGCTCGCTCCGCCACCGCCGGCAAGAACCCGGCAGGCCTGATGCGGTCCATCTCAACACCTACGCCTTCGGCAGGAGCCAGCCTCTCCTCCAGCACGGGTCACGGGTCTGAATTTGGGCCAGTGGTTGGAGCCGGGGGGGTGCAGGCGGCCGGCTTTGCGTGTGCCCCCAACTCCGCATCGGTCTCTGGCTCCCCCAGCGACTACGGCTCGTCGGACGAGTACGGCTCAAGCCCCGGCGAGCACTCGCTGCTGGCGGCAGAGCTGGCCGGCGACTCCGTGGGGAGCCTGGGTGACGAAGCCTCCAACTACATCCTGATGGGCCAGCGGGGGGCCGCTGGTGGGGGGGCCCCATGGGGCCAGGGACGCCGTGTGCTGCGGCGCTCCTCCAGCCGTGAGAGTGAGACGGAGCGCCGGGCGCTCAGCAAGCGAGCCTCACTGCCCCCCATTGCGCTGGAGCGCGGCGGCTCACGGCGGGGGGTGGCCAGCGAGGCCGAGGAGGACTACGCCATGATGTCCCGCAGCGCCAGTCGCGAGTCCTTCAGCTCGCGCCGGGACTCGGCCAGCGGGGGGGCGGGCGGCAGTGGCTACCTGGATGTCGCCGGGGAGCAGAAAGAGAAGGAGCGGGGGGGCGTGGGTGTGGACAATGGCTACATGTCCATGCTGCCCGGGGTGACTGCAGCTTCACCCGCCTCCCTGTCCAGCTCACTGTCAGCAGCTGTCTCGGACCCGGACTCCAAACCCGCGGACGACTACATGGCCATGACGCCCAGCGGCAGCGTATCCCCCCCGCAGCGCATCCGCCCCCCCCTCGCCGGCTCCGATGGCTACATGGTGATGTCGCCGCACAGCAGCTGCTCGCCGGACGGCCGCGGTGGGATGGGAGGGGCCTGGATGGGCGGTGGCAGCGCCGACAGCCGGCCAGGCAGCGACTACATGAATATGTCACCTATCAGCACCCCCCCGCCAGCCCAGGAGCAACAGCAGCAGCCCCCTCCCAAGATGGTGTACTCGTATTACTCTCTGCCGCGCTCTTACAAGCACACGCCGGCGGCAAAGTCAGAGGAGGACGCTGGGCGTAGCAGGAAGCCGTGTGCCGGCAGGGGGGGCGGCTGTCCCGGGCCGCAGGAGCAGGGGCCTGGGGGGGGGGCCCCTGCAGCCGCCCGCCACCTTTCCCTCTCCTCCTCCTCATACTCATCCAGTTCGGCTAGCAGCGAGAGCCTGGGAGAACCGGAGGACAGGGGGGGCTCCCAGCCTGGCACCCGCTCCAAAGAGGGGGCCCTCCAGCAGAGACGGGCATCCGGGGGTCAGAAGCAGGGCCTGCAGCACCGGGGTCGGCCCGTCAGCCTTTTCGTGGACGTGTCCAAAGCCAGTACCTTGCCGCGGGTGCGAGAGAGTCCCTGTTCTGTGGAGCCCCGCAGCCCGGGGGAGTATGTCAGCATTGAGTTCAGGGCAGAGCGGGCCGGGGGAGAGAGGTTGGGCATTGGGCCGCCACTCCCATGCGGGGCCCCCCGGGGCTCACAGCGACCCATCTCCTGCCTGGCGGGCTTCCAGGCCGCCCCCCAGAGCCCTGCCACCGCCCCCCCGGCCGCCTCCGAGTATGTCAACATGGAGCTTGGTCCCTCCCCCTCCCCCGTGTCTCTTACCCCACATGGCTTCCCCCCCTACCCGACCCCTCCTACCCCGCCAGCTGTAGCCCCAAAGGCGACGGATGAATGCCGGCCCCCTGTTCCAGAGGAGGACAGCGAGAGGGGGGCGCCGCAGACAGAGGGCGCCACTGGCCCCGAGCCGCCCAGCGCCTTCACAGATTACACAGAGATGTTCTTCGGATCGAGCGCACCTGCTGACACCGAGCCGGGTTCTGGTACCACAGCCCGCGCCAGTTTGGGCCTGGGGCTCGACTTCTCCTTGCCCAAAGTGGGCAGCAACCCGGATCAGGGGGCCAAGGTGATCCGTGCTGACCCACAAGGCCGAAGGCGCCACTGCTCCGAGACCTTCCTGCCGCCCCCCCCAGCCCCGTCCTCCTCTTCTTCCTCTTCCTCCTCATCTTCTCTGTTCCCTGAGCATGCTCAGGCAGCGGCACGGCGGTTCGGCCTGGAGGCCGCGCTGCGGGGTGCCGAGGGCCCCACTCAGTGTAGTGTTGTCAGCATCGCCACGCCCCCTGGTGGCAGTCAAGCATCATCAGGGGAGCAAGGCTTGAACTACATAGACCTGGACTTGGCCAATAAGGAGAGTCCTCACCCTGCTCTGGATGGGTCTGGCTCCGGCCAGCCCCTGCCCCCCCGCCTCTACTCGTCCGGTCTGAGTGTGGCAGCGGGGGGAACAGTGGGAGGGGGCGGAGGCGGCAGCAACGGGCCGGCAAACCTCAACACCTACGCCAGCATCGACTTCTACCGATCTGAGGAACTGAGGAGCCATCAAAGCGGTGGCCGTGATGGCACAGGTAACCCCCCCCCCCCCACAGCCCTGATGAGCCTGACAGATGTAGCAAACCTGCTGATTTTGTATTCGGTGTCCTTTGGTGCCACGTTGCCCCCTGGTGTCTCTGCCGCCTCCTATTTCTTTCATCGTGCCGCCGAAATGGAGAAGACAGCTGTTCAATGAGGCAGTGAGCCGTGTGGATCCCGATCTGGCGCCGCGCCCTGCAGTCATCCTTAAATTCAAATCCAGCTGCTGCTAAATGGCAGCTTTTTAACTGTTAAATGTTAGCAGGGCAGCCTTCTTGAACCGGCCTGGTCCGGTCTGGTCATGTGCCACAATTGTTCACGAATAACATAGCTTTGTAGGTCCCACAAAGGAGGATTCCTTTCAGACAGGCACCCGCCAAGACAGCCTTCTCGGGGGGCCTCACACGGGCCAGCATCTGCTCACATTGGCCTCCACGAGGCCCTGGTGACGGCAGCCTTAGCGGATGCCTGTCCTGTACAGCACGGAGGGAGTGGGTGGGGGAGAATCCCTGGCACATGGAAAGACTGACACGGATTGATATGCGAGCTACAGCTCGTTCGGAAGCAATTAAGTGCCGGGCTCCAGTCTCACACTCCCTCACACTCCAGTGGTCCACCGGCATCAGGCTCGACTGTAGAGCTGGCAGAAGGTTATGGTGCGTGCGCATGCATGTGTGTGTATCTGGCAGAGTCTCCATCAGCCGCATTTTTTTGGTTAAAGGATGCTATGATCTGCTAGAAATTGGCCCAGGATCTCGGCGAGAGCCGCGTCCCGCACAAGGACGGCGCTCCAGATGAGCAGGTGACATTGGCCGAGGTAAACAGCGCTGGCTCTGTGTCTGACTCACGTGAGCATCGATCAGCTGACCTCTGGCTGAACCCTTGCCATGTCTAGACAGGCGTGTGCAGCTGGACGCAGCCCTGTGGCAGGCTCATGCTTTCTGCGGGCGGGTGAGCAGGGGGTGGGGGGGCACCTGCGAGATGGAGGGAGGGACAGGTTTAGGCTGCTAATGTAGCTGTATTAGCATCTATTACTTTTCCCCCAGTCAAACAGTCAGTCTGATTAGGTCTGACCTTTAAATACATTGAGGTTTGTTTATCCTCTGACTCTTGCAAAGTCGCTGACCTCTCCCTCTGTCTCTCTCACCTGACTGACGATCGATTGATGGGGTCGCTGTGCTGGATGTTAATCTGAACCCTGTAGGTGAGTGTAGTCACTGATTATATTCTTAAACAATGACACCTTCACGAAACTCAAAGCTAATGGCTGTATGTGGCAGCACATAGACATTTTAATTGCTTATCAAATGCTTTCATCCAAAACAACACAGTTTTGAGTAAGCAGGCTCGTACAGTCTCTTGTGCAGTTGAGTATTAGTTTCTGTGTTTATTAATAATTCATAATCTGCATACCCAGTTGATTTGTCTGCCTGGAAAAGTTTCCAAACATACAATAAGTTAAATTGAGATGAAGTAAACTGAGACTCTCAGTGTCCAAATAGACATGTGTTAGCCAATGAGCTGCCTGGACCCATGCAAGGTACATACGCCTGGCCCATGCACAGCCAATGAGACGCCCACACCACTTGACAGGACGTGTGTTAGCCAATGAGACGTTTGCCCTAGGCACTGTTGTAGCATTAAAACATCCAGAGGCTCCACCCTTTTCTGCAGCTCTCGACTCGGCACCTAGTAGGTGAGGTGTGATGCACATTTGCGGCCCCGTTACCCACAATGCTCCGCAAACGGGGCTGGTGGATTATAGCGCAGTATCGCCACTAAAAGGCTGTGCAGTAGATTTAGTGGGAAGGTTCTCTCTGGGGCCATACGCGGTTCTGCCGGGGTGGGGCCGCAGCCATTTGGTGACATGCCTCCGTGCGGCGTCTGGTCACTGCGTCAGACGGGCATTAGGTTGCGGCTCACTGGCTTCATCTGCCGGCGATGGAAAATGTGAGGATTTCACCCTTGAGGCGGCTGGACGGGACCCAATATGCGATCTAGCGTATTACACACATGTGCAACTGGAGCGTGGGCCTTAACGCGGCCACCCAGAGACCGGGGCGGGGGTGCGGGGCAGCTGGCAGAGGGACAGCCCCTCCCCCCAACCAAACAGACTTCAGGCGGAAGTTTCCCTCCTCTCTCAGGCTCATTACTTATGTCTTCTCTCCCTCCCTCTGTTCTCTCTCTCCTCCATCTGCACCACCTCACCTGTTGCCCCCCTGCCTCCGTTAAAAACCACACTCTTTCCGCCCCCATCAGATGCAGCCCTTATCTCCGCCTGCATCTCTTATCGGGCCACTGCCGCGTATCTTATTCTGCTGCCTTTCTTTCTTCCGCTGTCTCCCTCGCTTTCCATCTCTCGCTCTCTGATATATATATACACACATGCACCTGGAAGGAAGATTTAATGTGTGTGCTGTGTGTATTTTTCAGTGATTCATTGTGCTGTGGAAGTAATCAGGTGTGTGTGTGTGTGTGTGGGGCGGGG
>JABFEB020000002.1:25562630-25573901 GCA_019775895.2 Stomatorhinus ivindoensis | reverse complement strand
CTTTAATCGCTAGAACGTCTCCTGGTGGCGGAGCAGTGACAGGGACGTCTCCCTGTCACCCCCTGCAGCTGTTATTGATGTTACTTTAAGTAACTTATTATGTCTGAAACAAATATTCTGGGTAGCAGTAAACTGTCCTTAGCATCCCAAAGCATATTTATCCCTGGAGTCTGATTAGTTAATGTCCATAAAAGCATTTTGTTTTTCATTTAGTTTGTGGGTAACTCCTGTTCATTGTGCTGGGTGGCAAATGGCCACAGCTATTTCCTCAGGAGGGCAAGAACCCCAGATCTGCATTCGAGTTGTGGACCCGAAGCCGGTGTTTTACGCTACACTACAATATGGAAGGATTTATGCTGTCGGAGGGTCATCATTCCACGCTGACGCTTCCCCCAGAATGCTGTGTTTCGCTGGTTATGCGCCCCTATGGGTGCATTCAGGCCTGATCTGCTTCCTCGGCACTTCATTCCCTTCTCCATGGCCGAGATTCCAGGGGTCGTTCACACAGCCCCCCACGAGGAGCCCGCCGGCCCTGGGGATGCTGCCGAAGTGGAATGTCCCATTTGCTACCAGGAGTACAACCAGGGGGGGAAATGCCCCCGCATGCTGGAGTGCCTGCATGTCTTCTGCACCGAATGCCTGCAGAGGATCCAGCTGTGCCCCCCCCAGCCTCTAGGTTCCTGCGGCCCGCCGTCCATACCTTGCCCCCTGTGCCGTCACCCCACCCCCCTGGAGGCCGGCGATGCTCTCTCGCTGCCCTGTAACTTGCGCATCCTGGCACTTCTGCCCCCCGGCGCCTTCCGCGTGCCCGTCTCCTCCACCAGACAGCTAGCCACTGTCACCCAGCGGGTGGTGCTCTCCCTGGAGGCCCGGGACACGCGCTTCATCATCCTGCCCACAGTCAGCCTGCGTGTGGAGCAGATGAGGACCAGCGAGGGGGACCAACCCATGGTGCCCCCTGGTGGCGAAGGAGTGGGTTTACATCAAAACAGACGGACCCTACTCTTTGTCCAGCTTTTGGCTATTACACTGTGGGTCCTGTTTGTCATGATCTGCATTATTGGGGTGGTGTTCGGGCCCAAGATCTTCCAAAACTAAGGATTAGGAAGTTAGAAACTGGCCAATAAATTTCCCCAAAATGCTCGCAGATAACGCAGGTATTATATTAAATTGCTTAAACAAAAGCCAACTCCTTGATTTAAAGTTCATGGATGTCAGAATCACTGTAAAACTTCATGAAACAACAACATTGGTTTAGTCTAACTTAGTTTTAGTCTAAAATGGAAATGGTGATGTAATATGATGCAATCAACGTTAAATACTTTTGGTATATCTGATTGTTTCCAAAAAAAGTCACCAAAAAAGTAAATATCAGCAGAAAGTTTCTGAATTTCTTCAAAATGTCAGGTATTTTTTTATGTTTGCAAAAGTCTTGGACAGATATCCAGTAATGAATATATAATGTATTTACTTTATTTACATCATCTCCAAGCATTAAAAGGTTCCAGTGGGGGTCCCTGAGTTACTAAAATGCAGATGCTTTTTCCAAAGCTACGTACCGAAAGGAACCACCTTATACAATAAACTTTTTAGCCAGTGGGTCTATTCAGAAGAACAACCTGCTCTTCTTTCACAGGACGTTAAAGGAACAATCGCCTGAACAGGGACTTGAACCCTGGACCCTCAGATTAAAAGTCTGATGCTCTACCGACTGAGCTATCCAGGCTCATATCAGACCCATCTAAATGCTCTTTATTTGTACCTTTAAAAGACTTTTTGTCACCATTGTTATTAAATTTGATAAATTCTGAATTATGGGTAAATAACATAATGACACATATTGAATATGATGTAAAAAATGATAATTGTAAATGCAAAGCGACCATAATACTTCTTATTTTCATTAGATAACATAAATCAACTTTCAAAATGCTATTTATTTGCATTATTTATTTCATGTAAATTGCTGAACAAAAGGATGTATTGATGTTACTTTAAGTAGTTTATTATGGGATAGCAGCAACCTGCGCTTAGTATCCCACGGCATCTTTATCCCTGGCATCTGATTGGTTAATGTGCAAAAATCCATGCAGCTAAGTAATAACTTTTTTAATCTTAGTTTCAGGGAAGCCCCTGTTAATTGTACTGGGTGGCAAAACTATTTTCTTGGGAGAGCAACATATGGAGGGATAGACGATGTGTGAGGTCCCCCATTCTGTGCTGATGCTTCTCACAGAATCAGATTAGGGTTTGAGGGATTTTCCTAGTTAACTTGTAGCTATTTAAGTTATTTTCATACAGTCCACTGTATAGCTTATATATTTCTTACTTTTTATGGTCCTTTGTTCTTTCCTTGCTACTTGCTTCCTTCACCCATTCGTCCCTCATATTCTGTTCTTTTATCTCTCATGCTGGCCAGCTGACTGCCAGGTTCCAGGAGTCTGTGTGAAGACCTTAGATAAAGGGCCTGCTTCCCTCAGGGGGGGGGCAGAGACAGACACAGACAGATATGAACCAGCTATGTGTGAAGCTTCTTTCTGTAACATCTTCATTCTGTGTTAATAAACTGCTTAAGCTTAAGGAAATTGCCTCATCATTTGACTACGAAACAACCTGAGGTTTAACTGAAGAAATCTATCAGGTTACATGGGCAGTAAATGTAAAGACGCTGTTTTTCCTCTTAGGTTCTAACTACTTTCCCCTTGGTAGTGCCTGAGAGAATCCAGGTGTGGAAAGTTGAGTGGTGATGAAAGCCACAGCACCGAATGGTTGCTAGTTCAAATCCCAATAGGGACTTTCTGAGTTCCAGCTCTCAAGCTGAAGTTTCCCAGCCTGATATTCAGGCAAATGAGCAGACACATTTCCTAGATGCTTTGCAGGAACACTTGAGGTAAGCAGTAAAACAACGATAATGGCCATGGGGCCTGCGTCTTCCGTGTAGGCTTGCAGCTTGTGCAAAGAGCAGCTGGAAGTTCTAGGGCTTTGGGACACTACTGACAGCTTCTCTCTAAATTATGGAGATCCAGACAAGGCTCTTACCTGATAGGTTAATCAGTGTGATTCCGAAGAGATGTATTATTTGCTATTTGTTATTCTATTTACTATAAATACAAAGAAAACTTGGATTATGGTCTAACATTCTGAAATGTTATTCATCCATTAACCAGAAACACGTATCTAGAGTAGGTCCTCTGTGAGTCTGGAGCCTGTTCTGGATCCCTGTCGTGGGGTACACAGTCACACCTTAAGGATGAGTTTGAGACGTCAATCCTACCTAAACTGCAAGCCTTGATCATGAAGGATTAAACCCTCAGAAGAACAGGGAGAACATGCAAACACGGACGCATATACACATACACACACGTGTGTGTATGTCTATATATATATATATATATATATACACACACACACACACACACATATATATATATATATATATATATATATATACACACACACATATGAGCCACTTTCAATTGTAAAACGAACAAGAAAATAGCTCTGCTATAAATTTCCTGTGGCTGAAGGGGTCCCTCTAGTGGTCCAAACTGGCATCAAGCATATATTTTTTAAGGTGTTTCTAGGAAAAGTGAGTGTCAGTTGTCTATAAAATGCTTAAGCTCTGGTAGTCAGAATTTAAAACAAACAGTGCCCTGTCCTGTGCTTTGTCTAATGCAGTGACCAGAAAGGTCAGGTGCAAATTAAAAAAGAAGCTTTGGACACATAAATGACTACCAGGTAGTATTTTTTCATGCTCATGCAATAGAAGGTGTCAGGGTGAGAGGCTGGCAGATGTTTTTCTCTGAGGTGATGCACCAAAGGCACTCTAAGGGATATATTGAATTTTGCAGCAATTGCATATTGCAGAGAAACAAACAGCCTTATTTGCAGGACCTCAAAGAGGCATTCATCTATACAGGGACTTTAACCAGGGGGCTTAAAGTCCCTGTTAGCATGTAAAAGGCTGATGCACTGCCAATCAGAATCAGAATAGAGTCTATTGCCTAGTACATTCACACATACATGGAACTTCCTTTGATGGTTGATGCCAGACTTCGAGAGATGAGGTGGTTAATATATAAATATATATACATACTGTAGAGTATGTACGGGTACTAATATAAATAGTCAGTGAATGTGGAATACGATACAACTGTGGAAATATATACATATTTAAGAGAATGCATGCTTGTGCTAGGATAGGGAAATAGTATTTGAGTGAGTGCTCCTGGCCTTATTGATGAGGCGGGCTGCGGTGGGGAAGAAACTGTTCCTATGGCGTGATGTTTTGGTCCAAATGGACCGCAACCTTCTGCCAGAGGGGAGAGTCCGAAGGAGTTTGTGACCAGGGTGAGAGGAACCAGTCATAATCCTTCCTGCTCTTTTCAATGACCTGCACTCGTACAGGTCCTGTAAGGATGGAAGGTGTAAAGATGTAAATTTAGCCTCTAGACCTCACTGGCTCCCTTTCACATGCTTCTTATTTGAACTTTTAAATGATTGTTTTGTAACTTAACACATTTGTCTTTACTAATTTGGATAAATCCTGAATCATGTGCATGTAGCACACTAACACTTAATGAACATATTATCAAGGAATGGTCAGATGCAAATTCTAACAAAAGGTCACATGACACATAAATGTTCACACAAATGACAACCATACTTTTACTTCATCTCCAAGCATTAAAACACTCTGGTACTGCTGTGATCACAAACCTGGGGGGGGCTGTATGGCTCAGTGGGTTAGGGTGCTGAACCTGGGATCAACATGTCAAACGGTATGTCCATCTATCCATTTACCATTACCACTTATCCTATGTAGAGTTGTGATTTGGACAGAAGTGACTACTAGATAAATGAATTGTAACACTGACAACATCATTGCCTGCTAAAGAGATGGAGATGCTGTCCTATAGAACATGGGCTATTGAGGTCAGCACCTCTTGGTCCTCCAGTTTTTTATAAATCTATTTCACCCAAGAGTACAAAGTTAGAGCTTTAATCATCCATCCATTTTCTATACCCACTTATCCTACTGGGCCGCGGGGGGGTCTGGAGCCTACCCGGAAGCAACGGGCATAAGGCAGGGAAGAACCCTGGACAGGGGGCCAGCCCATTGCAGGGCACACTCACACACCGGTAGACCTTCAGGCAATTTAGCAACTCCAATTAGCCTCAGCATGTCTTTGGACTGCGAGGGGAAACCAGAGTACCCGGAGGAAACATGCAAACTCCACACACATGGAGCCCAGGTGGGGACTCAAACCCAGGTCCCAGAGGTGTGAGGCAACAGTGCTAACCACTGCACCACCATGCCGCCCCCAGAGCTTTATCAATGTTTCCTATCTTACAACAGAAGTAAAGATTAGTAAAGTATTTGAATTTTTTAACTTAAGTTGACTTTAATTCTGGCCACCCTCCAGTCCAGGGCCCAAGAAACAAGTGTAAATTGTTTGGACAAGTGTGCCCTGCAGGGACGTTCACGAGTATACATCGCTGGGACGTTCACGAGTGTGCTTTGCTGGGACGTTCACGAGTATACATCGCTGGGACGTTCACGAGTGTGCTTTGCTGGGACGTTCACGAGTATACATCGCTGGGACGTTCACGAGTGTACATCGCTGGGACGTTCACGAGTGTACATTGCTGGGACGTTCACGAGTGTACATCGCTGGGACGTTCACGAGTGTGCTTTGCTGGACCCCGGTCCCTCTGTCATGGCTGAGGATGTCATACTGAATATCTGTGACACCGGGGCTCTCACTTGGGTCCAGTGTGATTTTGCTCTGGGACGTAACTGAATAATTTATTCAGGACCTTTGACTGTCAGGGAACCGTGGAGTCTGGTGCCTTGCAGTTACCGCTTTGATGTGTGTGTGTTTGCATAAAAAATTAATTTATTATAAAGATTAGAATAATATATAAGGTAATTTGGTTAACGGATGGGAATGGCATGGTGGGGCAGTAGTTGGTACTGTGGCCTCATACTTCAAATCTCCACCAGGGCTCCATGTGTGGAGCTCGCATGTACTTCCTGTGTTGATGTGGGGTTTCCTCCAGGTACTCCAGTTTCCTCCCAGAGTCCAAAATTATGTTGAGGCTCATTGGAGTTGCCAAATTGCCCATAGGCATGTATGTGTGAGTGTGCCCTGTCATGGGTTGGTGCCCCATCCTGAGTTATCCCTTGCATTGCACATATGGGCTCTAGACTTGCCCCCTACCCCCCAGAATAGGATAATTAGCTTCAGAAAATGGATGGTTAACCAATGCTCTTATGTCTTTACTAATTGTAGCATCATATTAAAGCTATTCTTGTGGGATTTCCTGTAAGGGTCTTTGAAGTTTGTAAAATAAGGTCCTTAGTCCTGTACTTATATTTTTCCAGGTTATTTAAGAAAGCAGTACTGACTAGTATCCTATACAGTTGCACATGTTTGTAGTACAAACGTCAACAGTACAAGATTTAACAACAACGATAACAAAAAAATAAGTTTAAAAATTAAGCACAGAGTGGGAAAAAGTACCACCATCTGAGGTTTAGTCTTCCACGCATGTACTTTACTCGCTCGATCTTAACCGATTTCGTTCCAACCCGTAATACTTTAAAAGTACTTGATTCTTAAACTCAAATGACACCTAAAACTACACGTTAAAACGGTAATTTCAAAATTTTATGCCAAATCACAGTCGAGACCGAAATTTACACACGCAACACACACACCTAATTACTTGGAAATCGGAACTAAAATCCATAATACGCGGAATCTATGGAATCACGGTTGGGAACAGCTTATATCACAGGCCTCAGAGCGCGCCAACAGAGTACAGTATATTCCCGTCCGGATCCGCGGGGATTGGAGAGGGGGAATGTGGGCAGAGTGAGAGAGGGAGCGTGGGGGAGCTCTCGTGACGTCACACGCCGCGCTGGCTCGCCGTAGAGAAAGTTTCGTGGCCCCCTCCTCCTTTTCTCAACTTTACTGTTGTTTTTGTTGTTGGGGTAAAAGTTTGCTTGTGTGAATGTGCGCCTCTATGATTTTCTCGATCCCTTCGGCAAAGGGGGGATAATTTCGTTTATTCGGAAAGATCGCTTAATTTTCTTTCCCAGGGTAGCAAAGGAAGCGAGAATACGAGTACGAACGCCTTTTAACCGGTCATTGTCTGGCTGAAGCGGACCGATCGCGTCTGCCCCCCTCCCCATCCTCTCATATAGGTCTGCGGGACAGAGGAAAAAGGGACCTGGCGCAATGGCGGAGACCAAAATAATATACCACATCGACGAGGAGGAGACGCCGTACTTGGTCAAGATTCCCGTCCCTGCGGAAAAAATCACGCTGCTGGACTTTAAACAGGTCCTGAACAAGCCCAACTACAAATTCTTCTTCAAATCCATGGATCAGGATTTCGGGTGAGTTGAGCGCCGTCCTAGGCGACTGGTTACTGGATACTGACGTACCGTCTATGCCTTCCAGATCGATGCAGGGTCTCTGGATACAACGTGTAAGCATCAATTAAACAGCCAGCAGATCCCTTAAGGGCTGACAGATAGGACGAGAAACTATGTAACTATTTGCATTATCATGAAATATTATGTATAGTAGTAATATCTGACGCACCGCCCATATTAATGGAAATAGCAGATATACTTTTAAAAAATAATTTCTGCTGACCTTGTAGATTGTAGCATTGTGTGATGGCTGCAGGACAATACCTAACGTAATCGCTACATCTTGCTAATTACCTTTTTTGTCTGGGAGGGGAATTGCATGCGTTATGACTTCCAGGAATTATTGTAAGCGTTAAACAGCAGAAGTTGTTGAACGTTGTAAATGACGGGCAGTCGGGGGGATTTTTGCAAGTATCTTACGCATCCATTCAGTCTCGGAACCGGATTTGTAACCTGATTTGTTGTCGCTATTAGGACATTTACCTTCGTGCACCTCTTTTAAAAAAAGAAAGGAAATTAAAAGCACACTGAAATACAACTAGTAAGACATACAAACATTAGGCTATGTGATACAACCTGTGCATTATTCCGCCTTACTGGAACAATCTGAAACTAATCGCCTTAAACACGTCAAAAATTAAGCGAAAGAATATCACACGGATCTGCTCGCAGACTATTTGGGCGGCCCTTTCATCCTCCAAAGTTTCTCCTCGGCCTCCTCCTCCTCCTCATGCCAGGCTTTCTTAGAAGCACACGGGAGCTCTCTGCCCTTAACGTCGCCTCTTTCCTCCTTCCTTTCTTCTCCATCTCCAAGTTTTCTTCAGGGAGCTAGTAACCGTAGCCGTCCCCCCTGCTTTCGCTGCCTTTCTGGGTGTCGGTGCGTGAGACACGGGTCCGTCCATGTGCTTTATTCATATCTCCCTGTAAATCATATCTTCGTGTTTCTGGTTTACTCTCAGGCTAAATTTGAACCGCAGAGGCGTCCTTACTCTGCCGTTTTGACCGCCTCCACTGTAATCTACCGGAGTGGAATTGATATGATTTTATGCTGCTCCTACAGCCCCAATTCAGGAGAGGAGTACTATGCCCCTTATGTTGCAATCCTACGGGGTACGATAAATCTGGCCTTGTTCTAAATCCTCATTGTAAGCCTGTCCAATGTAAACGCACTGTGTACGAGGTCAAGGAAGATTGGGGGGAGGCTTTGTTGGCAGAGTTTCAGTAGAGCTTAAATCCCTGCCTGGCACTGCGGTCTTCGCTGAGAATCGGCCGTTTCAATGAACCGCGTCTAGGAACGCCTAAAAGCAGCTATCAGGAGACACAGCGTGTAAGCAAAGTGCTTGAGGACCGCTCGCTTCTCACGCCAAGTCTGTTAACTGTGGGGGCCATTAGCGCCGAGCCGTCGGGTCTGCTTCGTTCGGCTCCTTAGACTCCTAAAGTTTAGGTAGGGAAGAAACGTTTTGTCAAAGAGGAACAATAATATTTCAGAGGAAGGTCCTGCCCCCCCCAAAGTGTGGACTGTTGCTGCCCTGAACAGCATCTAAGGATTGAGAAGAGCAGATTAAACAACTGTTAATATTTGTTTGAGGTGGTTTTCTTAGGCTCTGCCAGAATGTGAGTGTGTTTCCTCAGTCAGGAGACAGCTGTCAGATGAACTGTGTGAGGGTGAGAGAGATTCGCGGGATTGGAGGGGGGCCATTTGCTGGATGTCTGGGGCACAGTCAACAGGAAGGATGGGGGGCTGGGAAGCCGGTTTGGGAAAAAAAAGCGCATGTCTCCGAGGGTGGTGGGGGGTGTTTAGAGAGAAGCGGCTGTGGTCAGGAGTGGGGGGGGGGGGTGCCGTTGGCTCTCCATTTAGCAAGGGAGTCGCTCTGCCTTGGGCGCCACTGGGCTTTGTGCTGTCGAGTGCCGTAGCCTCTGTGCCAAACAGACAGTGTGGCAGCATGTTGGGCTGCGAGCGGAGAGGCGGCTTGTATTATATGGGAAGGCCGAGAGGAGCTTTGTGTGCCTGTAATAACTGTGAGGCCGTGGCAGGTAGGACCAGCCTGCCGGTAGCCAAAGATGGGGGAAGGAAGGCGAAGAACCATCAGAGAGTTGAGGGAGTCGAACGGAAAGGTGCTTTTATTCTGCTTAAGCTTTAGCTGAACCAAATGCTGATGTGTGTGTGTGTGTGTGTGTGTGTGGGGGGGGAGGGGGGGTCAGATTTATGAGGTTAAATGTATATGTTACATTGTGGTGGGAAAAAAAACTGTTCATCTTATGTGTGGGCACTTTTTTGGTCCTCAAAAGGAAAAAGTGAATTTTAGATAAAATAAAAAAAATCTCTGAGTGCAACTGGAAAAACTAAAAATGCCAGAAGACTTGTTTTGGTTACGTATGCTTAAGGTTAGGGCTGGGTAGGGATTAGAGTATTATCCCATAGAAATTAATGGTGAGTCCCCACAAAGATAGATACCTCATCTCTGTGTTTGTGTGTGTGTGACTCCTAAGAGGTCTCTTCACCTTAACATGCTGGATGAAAAGTGAGCAGTGCCTAATCATGAGTCGCAGTGGCTGATGGGAAAGCCAGCTGTGCGCTGTCTTGACACTCCTGGCCAGAGCCAAAATGGCCCCTGTAGGAATCCAGTAGCACTCCTGCCATCACAGTCAGACAATTGGAAGGGGAGCATAGAGGCATTTCTGACTCAGCAGGGCTCCGCAGGACGAGCAGCTGTTTCACTTTAAGGCTGAAATGCTTCTCTCTCTCTCTTTTTTTTCCCCTTGTTTCTCCTACCTTGGCTGACTTGATGGCTCAGGCTTCGGCCCAGCCGCCTCCGTGTGTGTTCTACCGCTCCCTCCCTTCATTCTTGTTGTCTCCATCTTCTCTTTCTCTATAATTTCTCCATCTTTTTTGACCCTGTCTTTGACTGAACTCTTTCCTGTTATTTTTCCTTACCTGCTGCTCCATCTTCTCTACATCCATTTTGTCTATTTCATCGGTTTCTTTATTTTCTTTCTATTAATGTCATGTTTCTCAATGACCTCCTGTCCTTTTTGGCCCAGTGTTTCACAGATCTCTGCTTCCCTGTGATTTTTCTTCGCTAACTTCCAGCTTCTTTCCATACATGTTGTCCTTCTCACTGACCTCATCTCTCGGACCCTTTTGCGTGTCTGACCAGTCCTTCTCTCCAAATCGGGTGTTGTTTGCCTCACCGGGTTAGGATGCTGTGCTTGTGGTCAGCAGGCTGTTGGTTCAAATCCCGGGACACCAGAGTGATTTCACCATTGGGCCTTTGAGTGAGGCCCTTAATTCCACAGACTCACTTTCAGCGACGTATTTTCTCAGAAATGTTTAGTACTGTAGTTGTGTTTTCCACAATAAAAATGTCTGTCTTGCTGGTCTTTCTGCTGTATTGCTGTTCTCCTGTGCCATGAGCTGATCTTTGTCCCCCTCACTGTGTTTTTACCCAGGGTGGTAAAGGAAGAGGTCTCCGATGACTCTGCGAAGCTGCCTTGTTTCAACGGGAGAGTGGTGTCCTGGGTAAGGGGGTGCACATGGGATCCTACCTAATGACGCAGTTGCATAAAGGCGACCAGATCAAGTCCCACGGAAGACCCAGCACTAGTGCAGTCAAAAAAAGTTCATGTAACCCACAAACCCACACTGTTCTAGAAAATCTCTAATATATCCAGCTGTACATTGAGAAATAGACAGTTAGCATGCAAATTAATTAGGCTTTAAAGTAATTAAATATAAGTGTAGTATCACAGAGGTGTGCAGGGCGGTGGGGGGGGGGGGGGGGGGGGGGGGGGGGGGGGGGGGGGGGGGGGGGGGGGGGGGGGGG
>JABFEB020000002.1:25542751-25557239 GCA_019775895.2 Stomatorhinus ivindoensis | reverse complement strand
ATAATGAGAAACAGTGAGGGTTTCTGTTTGGTGCTATGCCACTGAGAGAATTGTGAGTGGCCAAATATGGTTTGGAAAGGCGGGGTTAGGATAATGAGAAACAGTGAGGGTTTCTGTTTGGTGCTATGCCACTGAGAGAATTGTGAGTGGCCAAATATGGTTTGGAAAGGCGGGGTTAGGATAATGAGAAACAGTGAGGGTTTCTGGGTGGCACCGTGGCTTCACACCTCTAGGGTTGTGGTTTCTACTCATGCTCCTAGCTCTGGCTGTTGTTTTTCCTGCGTTGTGAGGGTTTCCTCTAGATACTCATTTCCTCCCACAGAAACGTATGGTTCAGTGAATTCAAGTCAGTAATTGACAGAAATTATCATGGTGAAATCATATTTCAAAGGTACACTTGTGATGTTTCTAGTGTGTCAATGAGGAAACCCTCATGAGAGCGAGACTGTGGTTCAGTGCCATGGGAGGGGGGGGGGGGAGATATTCCTATAATATCCATTCTTTCATCCATCCATCTTCTAACGGCTCCTGTACAGGGTCACAGAGAATCTAGCTTGGGGCAGAAACATGGATTATGTAGTTTTAGAAATCCTGAATTAAGCAATATTTAGGATTTAAAAGAATAAGACATTTTGTGCACTGTTCTAGTGTCTTCTATCTCATCAAACATGCCCCTCCCCAGACATGGCAAATCTCACCCTGAATGATAACGACGGCTCCAGTGGGGCATCGGATCAGGACACCTTGACTCCCCTGCCCCTGCCGGGGGCCACACCCTGGCCCCTGCTTCACTCCTTCCCGTACCAATACCCCCACCCCTACTCCAGCCAGCCTCCGGCCTACCACGAGCTGTCCAGCTACAGCTATGGACCTGGGAGTGCAGGAAGCCAGCACAGTGAAGGTGAGGTGGGGGGGGGGGGGGCTGGGTTCCAACCAATGTCATCCCGCGACCTGCTTCTGTGTGCTGTCCTGCTTGCTACTAGCTTGGCCGGCGGTGTCATCTGTAGGTGCGTCTCCTCCTTCCAGAAAGCTGAGCTCATGCGCCTTTCTCTTCGTCGTAGGAAGCCGGAGCAGCGGCTCGGCGCGGAGCGAGGGCGACAGGCGGCGGGGTAAAGGAGGCGGCTCAGGAGGAGGCACCCGGGAGGATAAATCGCCGGGAGGCGGGGCAGACTCGCGCTCCGGCAGCGGCAGCGAATCGGAGTACTCCACCCGCAGCAGCCTGAGGCGTGACCATGGCTCGGCCACGCCCAGCGAGCACAGCCACCTGAGCCAGCGCTCGCTCCCCCGCGCCCCACCCCCGCACATGCCCTACCCGCCCGGGATCCCCCTCCCCTACAACCCCATGATGGTCATGATGGTGCCACAGCACCCCTTGCCTGCAGTTGGGCCCCCTCACTCCCAACACCCTGCTGGTCCTCCGGGCCAGGTCCTGATGCCCTCCACGACCCCGGGGGGGCCGCCCGGGGCCCCTCCCACCCGCGACCTGGGCTCCGTGCCCCCTGAGCTCACAGCCTCCCGGCAGTCCTTCCACCTGGCCATGGGAAATCCCAGCGAGTTCTTTGTGGATGTGATGTAATGGTGTGTGTGTGTGTGTGTATCTGTGTGTTTGTCTGTGTCTGTGTAGGGTGGTTGACAGAGCAGGGGACCCAGTAGTCTGACTCGGGGGTTCATCCACAAAGCCGGAAGCAATTGAAGTTGACTCACAGATCACTGTAGGCTTCTTGTCAGAACGACTATCTTCTGAACCACGTCTCATGGAAGCCATCTCTGATCTATCTTTGCACCTCTGCTGTGGGTGTCTGGATGTCCCCATGTCCGTCGTGGTGGGACTGTGCCTGAAACAGTAGAAATACAAATACATCACTCTGCCCCCCTTCTCCCCAACAGCAATGAAAATGCTAGAATATTGGATAGACAGATATATTGCCGATTAAGTCCTCAAGAATGACTTTTTTTTTTGGTTACCCTCTGGTGTTTTGTGGCAGGTACTAAATAGCATTTCAGCCCCCCCTCCAAAAAAAAAACTTCCCGCAATGACATGTGGTCATTTATGTTATATTTTTCATATGGTGAAAAGTCTTTAAAAGGCTACATGTATTCAGTGAAAAGTAAAAATGCATTTCCGTCACAGCTGTGGTGTAACCAAGCCCAAGAAAGCCAAGTGAAACGGGTAGAAATGGCTGTATTTACCCTTTTTCAGGCAATCGCAGTACTGTATACGAATATTTGTTTTGAATACCGCCGAGCCAAAACAATTAAAAAATAAATGTGAATTTTAATTTCATTTAATGCAGTAATTTTTACCGTCCCTTTTGTTACTGATCGCGATTTTTAAAAAGCCTGAATATTGTGTGTAAATATCCCATTTTTAAGCCTTTAAAGATAAACCGCACCTGAGTTTTAACGTTGAATTAGCACAGATACTGATGATAGATATGCACAGCTTTCGGTGTAATTTAAATGAACAATGGAAGACAACGGTCCGCGGTACGTGGGACATACCAAAAAAGGTACTTTTGATTTTAGACGAAGTATAAAAAAATAACGACGAACCTATTAGATTTCCAAAGGATCCCTTCCGTTTCATGTGTTACATGATTGTTTCATGGGTGCTTTCATTGCAAGAGTACTTTGGAAGTGTGTGTTGCGAAGTATAACACAATGATTTATGGCAACTTTGTCTTTATCGCCATTTTCAATATTTGAAATAAATTTTTACTAATTTGACTTTGGTGTAATTTTTCTTACCTTCGATGTTTGACACGGAATCCTTACATCATTTTCATATTTCTATTCCATAAACATTTAAAATTACTCTGAGCATCTGTTGTTGTTTTGAATCTGGTTTATTCAACTGTTCGGTGCAGGATTTCAAAGAAGGAAGTGTTTTGAACAGTTTTAAACTGTTTTAAACTGTTTTGAAATGTTTTAACCACGACCGAAGGGACGTACGAAACTACGATTCCCATAATTCAAGTAAACGGCACATGCGCAGACATTGCCGTTTAGTTTCTGTTTGACGTCGCTAAGCTTGTGGAGCTCGGCGGAAAGACTGCTTGTCGTTTCTGTTACATTTGATCCAGTACCACTATTGTTGGTATTGACGATACCGCTATTCTTAAGCCTTTTGTGTTTATTGAATGGTAATAGGGGTGAACAATATTGGAGGGTGCGGAATCACTGCAATAAATATTGCCTCACTTACGATATTTATGAAACAAAAAAATACCAAAAATCAACTATAGGCAGATAGAAGCTTCTATGTCCCAACAGTGTTTGAACAGTGTACGCATTATGTATAAATCTTCGAAGAACAACACTGTTTTAAATATCATTTTCAAGACCAGCATCCCTGTTGTACTGGCAGATCTCCTCTGTGCTAAGGTACAGGCATGTCTGTAAAGTTTAGTCTGCTCCAAACGAAACGCTCCTCACTGGTCTTAGGAGATCATACATGTTTGTACAAGCTGCAGGATGGACAGCTTTACTTTCTTCTCTGTCCTGTTCTTTTTCTGTTTACATTTCCGACTCTCATACCCATGGGATTGTACCTCTCCTGTCAGTCTACCTCTCCTGTCAGTCTACCGCTCCTGTCAGTCTACCTCTCCTGGGTAGCATCAGACTATACAGCTGGTCATTTCTGAAAAGACATCACTCAGTCTGGTCAGTGTCCTCCTCCTCTTCCTCATCCAGTCAACTGGGGACAGATTTTAACTATTTTAAGAGACACCAAACTTATACAAACCACACGGCCAGAAAAATGAATGCCAATTTTACAATAGTACCTTTGCTTGCCACTGGGACTGTACCCTCAAGGGTCTGCTGTAGGTAAATGTATCTTTTAGTTTAATTTAAGATACAGAAATGGACTCTGAGGAACATCCCCAGGGTACAAACAACATTAATTTACCCCAAATAGTACAAAATGTCCCTCAGAGTCCATTTCTGTGGCTTCAAAGGTACAATTACCTACAGGGTACAGCCCCAGTGACAAGCAAAGGTACAAACTGGTAAAAAAAAATTCTGACAGTGCATATGAGCTTAATTTCTATCTATTTCCTGGCCCAACTGATCCCTTTAAGTAAACATATATTATTTTCATACGTAACTAAGCGGCAGCAGCCATTGGACATAGTCAGTCGAGCTTTGGCTGGGTCATAAAAAGAGGTGCCTGCATTCACATGGCCCTCAGCAGAACGAGATCCTTGGTTTTGATGGTCTTCACAGATATTCATGCTTGGCTGAAGCACATCTGCTTTAAAATGCTGGAATCTCCTGCCAGCTTTACAGCACTGCAGGCCTGATACCGTTGTGCTGCTGTTTAGTGGCCTCAGATGGAAAATAAATGGGCCGTCTGGGGCATTGATTGGAAGGAGATCTGACCCTCGATGTCAGAGCTTCGCATCCCCAAGGTCCATCTCTTTGTTCTCTGTTACTTCCAGCTGGTCAATGAGTTAAGCGCAAGTCATAAGTGTAAGTTTTGCCCTCAGGAGTCATTTGTCGAGAAATATTTAAAGAGCAGCTCAGGAGTCCTGCTTTCCGTCATCGGAGCGGCCATGATGCCTTCGGCGAGCAGCCTGGGGCCGCTGCCGTGCCGTTTTGGCGGAATGGTCCCTGTCCCTTGGAGAGCAGGTGGGGCGTCTGCATGTTTTCCGAGGGAAGATCTGTGGATTTGCTCCAAGCTTTTCTTAGAGAGTATTAACAGGACCCAGCTAATTACAGCTTTTAATAGCTTTGTGTCTTTTCTATCAGCTGAGCTCAGTACCGATTTATGCTGGTGTATCTATACTCCACAAAAAGGCGAATTGAAGGTGAATATTTTGTTCAGAAGATTGCACCAATAGCATTTTTTTTGTATTCCCAAAGTTTAAATTAAGCAATTACAAAATAAGTAAAAAAAACTGTATAAAACAATACCATTACTGATATCCAACATGAAACCAACAGTGAAACCAACAGGCATATATTCCAAATGATAAATGATATATTTAATTACCTTTTTTGGTACACTTGTTTATAACACTTGGCACACCCCATCTTGGACCACTGAACACATTTGGAGTTGTCTTGGACTATCCTTCTGTGTAGAACCTTTTAAGGTCCTTAACCTTCTTAGTGTTGCATATATGGGCTGCTGGCTTTTGAAAGGGAACTGAGATAGCCGTTACATGTCTTCTGTTTTGTTATCATTGACTCTGCGACTGCTGCGAATTTAGAAAACACTTCAGATTTCTGAAAACAGCTCTGCAAATTTGCTTGCAGCACAACGGAAGTTTCATTGATATATTTTCAAAAAGAGGTATAGGACGACACAATACAGTTTATAACAATATATTTTTTAAATTAGGGCTCCATTAAGGATTTAATATTTGCTGTTAATTAAAGAATTAGTTGTTCTTGGCAGGAGCCATTTCCTTTTTTGTTGGGCTTAACTCCAGCTTTCCCTCAAAGACCTTTTACCTCAAAGACGCCAGAAAATCCCACCAGAAACCACTATTGGCTCCGAAATATCAGAAACAGTTGCAAGATTGTGTGGTAACGTTGAGTCACGTTGCTGAACAGCATCCCATTCTCTGTCAGCTGACAGTTGCTGCTTGTGTACAAGCATAGCTCAGATCCATTCAAGCATCAGTTTGCATTCGTTACTGAAGTAAGGGAATATCTACTATTGCGTCATTATGAAAAAAAACTCTGCATGCTTGCATTGTTACTATTGCTGTGATTCCTTCAGTTGTGATTTTGCATAAACGAATATACTTCACAGCATGCAGAAGTCTTGTTATAATTAGAGGGTTTCAGTGATCCTAATTGACAGCAAGGATGCACAGGCCTCAGGACAGGCAAGGTGGCTAGGATGACCTCCATATATGTGTACAAAGTAACTGAAACCGTCGCATACCAAACGAGGAGTTAAAAAAATAGCATTGTGTATGTATATATTTGGGTAAATTTGACTACAACCTGATGGACCCTTCTCTGCCCAGTGTATCCCATGACTGATTACATGGAGGTAGAACCCTGTTTGCAAAAAGGTTGAGATGCGTGTAAAATGTAAGCATAAACAAAGTGCAATATTACCCCAAATGTAACTGAAAATAGAACAAAGACAACATATCAAAGGTTGAAACTGAGAAATTTCATTGTTTTATGACAAATATGCTTCAATTTGATGCCATCAACACGTTTCAGAAAAGTCGGGACAGCATATTTACCACTCTGCTGCATCACCTCTTCAACCTGTAAACGTTTGGGAACTGGAGAGACCAGTTGCTGTTCTGAAAGTGAAATATTGCCTGATATAGCATTTCTCATTTTTCATTTCATGATGTGCTACTGTAAATGTTTTCAATTGGTGACAGCTCTAAACTGTAGGGAGACCTGCACTGTTCTACGGAGCCTATAAGTGCTGAATGTGGTTCGGCATTGTCTTGCTGAAATATACAAGTCTTTCTCTGAAAATGATGTTGTCTGGATGGCAGCATATGTTGCTCCGAAGCTTGTATATATTGTTCAGCATTGATGGTGCCTTCCCAGACGTGCATGTTATCCAAGCCATGGGCAGTAATGTGGGTGTGTCCCAGCTACATGATAGGAATGGTGCTTCTTGAGGCAACGGTATGGATGGGAACGGCAGGGGTGTGTCTCAATACCAAGAACGTGAAGATCATACTTGTGGAGTGTGTCCAAATTCAGAGGCTGCATCCTTCAAAGACCGTATTCAAGGACCAAATGCATCATAGCAGCGTGACAATGCTGGTTCCGTCAAGGGCTCCTTCCAATAGAAACGCGTCCTTCTTTTGCCAAGTAGCGTAGGATCCACCAGATGGATCCTTCACAGCCCAGCATATCCCCAGATTCATTGCTCGGAGGTAAAGTGGGTGTGTCCCGGCTGGGCGATAGGAGCAGCGCAAGGGTAAAGGCAGGATCAGCTGGTGATGCAAGTAGGAAGTTATCTGCTGGCCAGACTGTCCCACTTGATAACGCTTTCTGTTTGACCTTTGAAGGATACTACTTGCAAAGGCTGCAGCTATACATCACATCCTTCAAAGGATGTAGCTCCTGAATTTGGACACAGCCGTGCTCTTGGTAAAACCTGGTCTTACTAACTTGCCTCCCAAGAACGGACTTGGGGCCAAATGAATCTTGGGATTGGTGTTGTTTGGCAAGGATGCAGCCGATATATCCTTGCATGGGTAGGCGGTATGTAGAGAGTGGGCAGGCTGTAGGCAGTATTGTCAGTCAACAAAGACACTGTACTGTACAGTGCTGCCTGATGTATAATGTTACAGTACTTTAATGAACTCTAGATAACCTTATACATTGGTAACTCTAGTTAAAATTATACTTGTTATAATTGTTACAAATTTTTATGTTAATTGCCTACTTATATGTACACTACTGAATTTTATATAATTATTGTGAATTTCCATGAATTAAAAAAAGGTTTAGCATGTGTTTAGGCTTCAGACAAAATAATGCATGTTTTATTTTATGAAAAAAATCTTCGAGGACCAAAGTTCTTAAAAGTGACATGCTACTACATGTTTGTTTACCATGCACGGGAAGGGTTTTGTGTTTCATAAAAGACTGTACTGTACTAAATGTTTCCATATATTGTGCTTTAATTATCCATAATAAGGTTTTAAATACAACACTATATGCAATGTATCTAAACTACTTTATACAGTAATTAAAGGCATCTTACACTACAGCAGTGCAAAGTAGCCTAACCTTTCTAAGTGACTGTGGTAATATTCGATCAACATCCAAATCATTTAAGATCCCGTTGTACAGCACGTAATGCGGATGTTAAATGGGGAATACCTGTATATATTTATTGCGTAGTGAAATGAGAAGTAATGGAAGGTCACAGTATGGTTCCTTAAAATATAAGTTAACTTAGGTAGGATTACAGATTTAATTTGGCCTTGATGTGTCTAAACAAATTCATGTTTGAACACCTATTTTTGAGGGAACGATGATTATTACTTCATAAAAAGAAATGAAAAAAACTATATAGCTTCTCTCTGTTAAAATATTGCTTGTAGTCTGTTTTGTGCTGTTTTATTGCTTCTCTCTGTATCATTTTGTCAAACAGATGCACACATGCGCGCACACGTACACACAGAGGCACACACACTTTCACCATGTAGTCCCTGTAATATCACCCCCATAAATATTGTGCGTTCTCTCAGCGTCCGCCAGGTGGCATAGTAGAGCACACATTGTATCTTCATGTGTACGTTAGTTTTAAAATTTTGAATTTTTGTAGCTCTCGCCTTCATCGTGGACAAGATATTGGTTGTGTGAAATGACAGGGGAAGAGGAAGTGGAAGCAGGGTGTTCTGATGGACCTAGATAGAGCTATTCTTTGTACTGCTACATTAATAATATTAGTCCCCAAACGATGCACCATGAGGAAATTTTTTTCATGTGTCCCTTTCCAGGCTTTGTGATCTTTTACCGTGGTGGAACACCTTCCACACAACGGATGGGGAATGATGGTTTTTTATTCGTGCTTATCTGACCAGTCTTGTGACTCCATGAATGTCAGTAACAGTTTACACATTTTAAAAGCACATCAGTAACAGCTGTGTAACCTGACACATTTTAAAAACACGTGTAATGGTGTAGTGGTTCGGTTGAAAACACTGCTGTCAATTTCTGGACAGTTTAGTTCCCCATCCTGCCTGGACTCCTAACTTATGACCGCACCGATCCAGCGGAGAGGCTGATGGCTGTTGTGTTCTGCCACAACATGTGTTGGGTGACATAGGAGCAGTTTTAAGGTGACCTTGAAGGTCCTGAACAGCCCTTTGCTTTGCCAGCAATGCTGAGCCCTCATGAAGGTGCTCCTCTCTAAGACCATGAGCACTCAGTTTCACCATACTGTTGCCGCCTGCCTGTCTGTCTGCATGTTTGAACCTGTCTCACTAATTGTCTGCCTGTCTGTCTGCATGTTTGAACCTGTCTCACCAACTGTCTGCCTGTCTGTCTGCATGTTTGAACCTCTTTCACTAACTGTCTGTCTGCCTGTATGTTAGAACCTGTCTCAGTAACTGTCTGCCTGTATGTTAGAACCTGTCTCAGTAACTGTCTGCCTGTATGTTAGAACCTGTCTCAGTAACTGTCTGCCTGTCTGTCTCTCACAATGTATTTGTTTGTCTCTCTAGGTGTCTCTGCCTGGTTGTGTCTGTCTCATCATTCACTACCAGTCAAGTTTTTGCACACATTTTCTACATTTGCTTTTTATTCACTTATTTACTAAAATACACTTCATATTCTTTTCTAACAAATAAATGTACAGTATGTTTACCCTTTTAGTACTTTTATTAGCAAGAAAATGTCATCATTATCAATCAATTTGTCAACGTAACCTCTAGCAAGGCATTAAAGGTTCGAGGCATTAAATACTGCTCTGTTTCATAAAGTGAAACAGTAAACTAGTGCATTTAAAGTTAAAGGACAGCCTAGAATTTGACTATGCCATCACCACACAATCTTAATAAGATGTCAGACATGCGCTCTTTCTATGACATAAAGGAAACTTGTTTTGACTTATATTTTCATTTATAGTTGTTCACTCAACTTTCCAGTGCTTAACAAGAATAAAAAACCTGCAGTTTATGAATTGAATGGAAAACTGCAAAAAACCTATGAAAAAATCTTTTATGTATGTCAGTCTGTCTCTCTGCCTGTTTGTCTTTGAGTGTATGAGCCCCTGATGAGTTTGCCTTTATGAATTTTTGAGTCTGTCTCACCATTTGCCTCTGTGTGTGACAATTTGTCTGTCTGTCTGCTTATTTGAATCTGTCATGCTATGTATCTGTTTCTCTGAGTCTATGAGTATGTTTGCCTGCCTGTCTGTCTCTCTGACTTGTCTGTCTATCTCTCTTTGCATGCCTGTGTCAGTCTTCCCATCCGCTCTCAGAATTAGAATCCTTTCATTCGCCAAGTACAAAAAGAACAAGTAATGAAATTAAAAACGGAAACCAAAGACAATGAAAGCATGTTGGTCTCTCTCTGTCTGTCTCTGGCTCTTTCCGCTGCTCTGCATTGCGTGGGTGGTAGGATGCCCGATGCCATTTGCCTGAAATGGGCCCCGTGGTCTCCTGCCCATCTCCACATTCCCAGAGGTGCCCATCCCAGCTGTCACTCCAGCTTCTTCTCCCCTAGGGCCAGACTGCATTTCTCAGTGGCCCTGGAGCATTCCGGAATGGCTCTTTCTTCTTCAGGGAAATTCCCAGCCTTTGCTGCTCTGCCACCATCTCAGCAGTAGCGCTTCCTGTGTGTGGGTACGGCTGCGCTCTGTCTCTGCTTGCAGCCTCTTCTCGTTAACTTTTCTGAACGTTTGATTCACATCGCCCCACATCCAACCCCGAAAGTGCTCGGGGTGCCTCTTTGGGGCCACTTTGTTCCGTCTTTCAGGCCGGCCCCTATGCGACTTCAGTTTTTTTCGTTTCTCGGTGGGGGTGGGGGTGCATTCAACTGTTTTTCTTTTGTTAAGGGTGTCACGTGTGGGCTCTCGCACTGTGTGGGTTTGCTCTTCACATCCCTGTCTGAAGGCAGGCCAGACCCTGCAGTTCCTGTCTTTTTTCGTGGACCGTATGGGCAACAGAACCCAGTTTGCTAGGAGGAGCCATTCCGGGGGATCTGGACCTGCTCAGTATCGCCACCATGTATCTCGGGACCCACATGCCAACAGTTCCTACCCACCCACCTGTCTCTCACCCCCAGCTTCCTCTCCTCTTCCCTCCTTCAGCCACACCAGCAACCGCAAGTTATAAATATTACAGAAACAAGCATACATACTCTCCGTATCTCTATAGTGTCCCATGAGCCCTATACCTATATCTCGCAGGGTCCCCGCAGGGTCCTTGCCCCCCATAAGGAATAGGAAACCATTATAACCCAGTTAATTGGTAATGGGACCTGACGGGCCCTGGTGAAAGGTTGATATGAGTAACTGCAGACTTCTGTGAGGTTCCCTCAGCTGAAATCAGTATCAAAGTGCCTCTTCTGTCCCACGACTGTCCCCATTGCCTAGTTGGGTTCCTGGCCCACACCGCCAGCAGTGCCATGGGCCCCCAGGGGCCACGGGGCCTGCAGGGCAGTGCTGCCTGTTCCTCCACCACATCAGCTACCCCACCCCCCCCACCCCCCCCAGACTGGTGCATGGTCATGGCTCTGGTGAAGCAAGCAGCTTTTTATCGAACTGCGGTCCCCTTATCTCACGGATGTGACACTGCAGTTTCTAAGCTGAGGTCTGAGACCTGCAAACACCCAGGGAATGCTGAGTGTTGCAATCCTCTTCGATTTTCAAAATGAGAAGCGAATTCAAGAACTTAAGCTTTTCTATCACACTCAACTTTTACATATCTCCCCCAGTTATCATCGATTTCTGGATTTAAGGATCTCAGTCAATATAATTTTCTCATAATAGACACTGTGACTCCATCGAAAGGCTCAGTATTTTTTTGTCCATTTTGGTGTTTGGCTTGTATCCATAACAATGTATCCATTGTATAAGAGCTCAGTGACAGGCTGTCTGCTCCCAGCCATACCAGTGGGGCAATGCATTATGGGTAACCGACCCTGTCACACTATGAGGCAGAGAGAGCCTGTGGTTCGCATGGCAAACCCTGTATGAAATGGGGGAGTACATCACCGGCATGATTCATAAATGCTTTGGGCCTCACGTGACCGTCAGATGAGATATCCTCTCTGCAGCAATATAACAGGTCCATGTCAGCGAGTCTGGCATCAACACACTCAATCCAGCACTACGGGCAGGTTAGGGGCACTGATTCAATAAACCGTGGGCGGTCACTGGAAAGCGTGGTGGCGAGTCTCACTACAGAGAGCAGACAAAGCCCTCACATGCGGAGCCAGAGGCCAGGCAGCAGCAGTGGGTGTCCTGGGGCGAAGAGCATGCCCTGCTCTGCTCTCACCTCCCCCGCTGGTGTTAACAGGAAGCGCGGCTGATGGTAGCGGGCACGCATTTCAGAGCATGGGAGGGACTGGCTTTGTGAAGGTGAGGCCCAGTCAAAATTGCAGGAGGGGTGGGGGTGGGGGGGGGGCAGCGCGTGGCTCAGCAGGATAGGGTGCTACGTCAAACAGGGGGGCCACAAAGGGCGGCAATGTTAGGACAGTTCCAAAATTTCCAGTAATTGGTTCATTCTGGGTTGGAAGCCTTACATGATATGCCAACATGGGCCCAAAATCTCATCCCACATCCCACCGTTAGCAGAGTGATTTCACCTGGGGTCCTAAGCGAAGGCCCATAACTCCCAGTTGCTCCAAGGACGGTCTGATCACTCTTTCTCAGAGCGTACATCGCTTTGGAAAAAAACACCCGCTAAATAATTTAAGATGTAGTAACATCCAGTTAAGTGGCCTGCATTCTGATACCATCCATATACAGGTATACAATTAAAGATCATGACGATCAGGCAACAAGTGACAAACTAGGAGGGATTCACAATGATTTAAAACAAAAATAGGAGCATAAGACTTAAAACCATATATACCATATATGAGCAGCATAGAGAGTAAAATAAATACTGAAATCAAATCAACGCCAATTAGAAATTCATTGTGTGTAACAAAGATCAGTCTTTTCAAAAATCATTAATCTTTATTCGCCTGTTTTGCTCAGTAATTTCCACCTATACCAGTAATTAGCCTAAGCAGCCGATGGATTAGCAAACTTTTTAAAACAAATGCGTGAACTCCCTTTTGTCGCTGTGAGCCAGAGTAGTTTTTGCGATCTGCTTTGGCGCTGATTCCACTGGCAGTTTCTTTCTCTTTTGTTCCGAGTTCCTTTGTTCAGTTTTTTTTTTTAATAGTCTGCACCATGGGCCAATCTTGGCACCACAGTGGAAACAGTGTCATTTTGAGAGCGTGAGATGTGCCTCGTGGGAGGCGGAAAGATCTCGCGGTGACAAAAAGCTGTGACAGAGCCATGCCTGAGAAGGCAGAACCTTTTCAGAAAGTAGCCCTGTGGGCAGGAGGGGCGGAGCCTAGAGCGCGGCAATTTATCTGGGGCCACAGCTGAGGCCAACATTAACTAACCATAACATTAACATAAACAGAATTATTTTGATATTATTTATTATTAAATCTGGAAACACAAACACTGTGAGAAACTGTTGCAATGCAAAGGCAAAAACAGTTATGTAAAATAAATAAAACACAAGACTACAGTATCATGACAATCATAATGAACTAAACTACGTGTAGTCAGAGTATGGAATAGTCTTCCTGATGACGTAGCGCAAACAGAATCCTTGGGTTCCTTTAAATCAGAGCTAGATAAGACCTTAACTCTGAGCTATTAAGTTCTCCCCAAGCGAGCTTGATGGGCCAAATGGCCTCCTCTCGTTTGTATAGTTCTTATTTTCTTATGTGTGTTCTCTACTACCGGGAATGGCAGAAATCCTGTAATGATAAATACTCATATAGCCTAAAGCTATTTTTCAGCCCAGTCAGAATTTCCTGGCAAAAGCACCTTAAATGGCCCAGGGAGGCTAACCTGCATGGTGTGTTTTCTGCCTTGCTCCAGTCGTAGACCTATCCAGATGATGTCATCTCAAAAGAGTTAGCATGTTGCATGTGTTTCCAGCTATATATCCGACAGACAGTCTTGGTCATAACTACTCTCTCTACACTGCTCATGTACTATACCAGGAAACGTTCCCAAACTGTCGATCATGACTGACCATAACATAGCGTTAATGGTAACCAACCCGCAACCGCAAATAGCCTAAGGTTTCTCCTGTGACAATAAATGTGTTCAATCATTTACATAACTAAGACAACTAGAGTGCACTGTGCAGCTGCATTGGTTGCACAGGCCTAGAGACCGCTTTGTGGTGAGGTACGACTGGCGAATGACACCCCCTGCAGTAGCAGCTGGTATCGGTCACATGGTACCTCTCAGTGCTTTTTGTGCATTGCTTTTTTTCACAAGAAGCCACCTATTCCAGGGTACGGTCAATGGTTTTAGCTGGCAGTGTGCCATACACCGTATGAACATGCTACAGATGTGGTGGCTGACCTCAGCACGTGCTTGTGTGTGCATGTATTAACAATGCCCTGCAAAAGTATTCATGCCGTGCAAATGTTTCTCAGACGTTGCTGGCTGATACCCACATGTCTTTGGTCAAGTTAGTATCTTGATGATACAGTACTAAATATTTAAAGCTAAGATGCATTGTTCGTCTGGAGAACGAAGGCTAAATCTGGAGTATGCTGTTTGCATATGCAGGTGCAAATGTGGAAAAAAACTGAGTTGACAAGGATACCTGTCATATTCACCATTGCCTTTTGATCGCTAATAATCCCAGGGAGAATTTTTTATGCGTTTACAGCAGAGAGACGTGTAAAGTGCAAAGTTCAGGCACAGAAACATACAGGGAGTGCAGAATTATTAGGCAAATGAGTATTTTGTCCACATCATCCTCTTTATGCATGTTGTCTTACTCCA
>JABFEB020000002.1:25489433-25500603 GCA_019775895.2 Stomatorhinus ivindoensis | reverse complement strand
TACTTAAGTATATATTTTGCAGGGTAGTTGTACTTTTACTTAAGTACTAAACTTAAGTACTTCCTCCACCACTGACTGGGAGGCACTTAAATATAAAACCAACGAGGAAGCAAACAGGAGGCAGCTGGGAGTGATGAGGGCAGGAACAAGAGGTAAGACTAAACGAGGAACAAGCCACGCCAGGGAGGAAACAAGAAGCAGACAGGGAGGGTGGAACATGACAACAGCATCCAGTGGTAGATGAAATGTTTTTTTTTGTAGTTTTTTAGTTGAAGTACTGATCTGTACACAAGTAGATTTTGTTCTGAATCATCCGTATTAATACAACTTTACATTACGTCAAATTGTTGATCTGTGCTCAAGGGCATTGTTATGCCTATTGTATGGGGGCTTTAGCCCCCCCAAAAAACATGTATTTATTTGCCATCAGTCTCCCTAGTAACAACTCAGCCCCCCCTCATCTCACTACGGCCCTGTCTGTGCTTGTTGAAAAAAAATCCGTAGTAATGATTTTTAAGTGATTTCAATCCTTGTGGTTTTTTTGAGGAGTAGGATACCTGTACACAAATCCTGTTGCAGAAATGTTGTAGGGTCCTCTAATTCTCAACAGGCTTTTTTTTTGGAAGCAATTGGGAACAACAGCAACTCAGCCACAAAGTGATAGGCCATGTAAAATAGAGCGGGGACAGCACCTCACCTGCTCCTTCTTGCCCCAGTCCCTTATAACCCACACTGACCCTTATTAGTACTTGTTATCTGTATATTTAAGTGCCTGCCTTTGTTCAGTTCTTCAGCCAGTTGTACTTGCTACTGGATGTTTGTAGCTGTGGTTTAGTTTCCAGTCTTACTCAATGTTGTTCTTCTGTTCTCTAGTTGCATTTACTTTTAGTTCTTTTTCTCCTGGTGTTTTTGACCCCTCATGGGTTTTTTTTTATTTTCTAGTGTTTTGCTTTGTTAATAAACCCACTAGCTGGAGCTACGCCATGGTTCATTCTTGTTTTCCCTCCTTCCTCACGCTCCACCTGTAACCACATCATTACCAGTTAAGTAAGGAGGTTCCTGTAACACGGCGCCAGTCCTGGTGTTGCCTGGTCATGTGTGAAAATATGCAATTGAATACTTTGTATTCAGCTATGATTTACCGTATTAATACAACTTTACATTACAGACATCCATGTTTAAAGAAGTAAAACGCCTTAACGCATGACTGAGATAATTAGATAGTAAATTTCCTTTAAAATGTCTGAAAGAAATAGCAGAAACTTAAAGCTCTATTGGGCTCATATATGTCATACAAAGCTGTATGAATAAAGCCAGTGATGATAAACAGGAGCAAATTTTAGCTCGGCTGTGGGTGATTTTGAAAGCCGCTACACGTATAAACACGTGTGGATCAGTTCTTTTTTTCATATTAAATCGGAAGTCTCTTCTGTTATTTGTTGCCCCCGCACACCTGTCCCTGGGCTCTGAAGCCCAGTTTCACTCTTATGTACATGTGTTTGTAATGTCACAAAGGAAACCAAGGCGTGACGTGTAAAACTAAAATAAGTTCCTATGCACTAGTACTCATACTTGTACAAATGGCCAATAAAGCAGTTTAGTTTCGTGTCAATTCATGTAAATTCTTTTCATTAAATTTCATTAGCTGAATAAGCCATCCCTTCCTTACAGCTCCCCCAGCTGTTTGCCAAAACCAATTTTTTTAGTGGAAATCTTAAACAGGAAATATGAGAGTGCCTACAGGAAAAGGCAGTGCACTGCATACGTGACAAAGCCCATGAAATTTTTTTCCGACCCACAAATGAGTTTTGCAAGGCACATCAAGTCAAGAAGGTTTATTGTCATTTCAGACATTATACAGAGAGAGAGAGAGAGAGAGAGTAACAATACAACATTACAGGACATTTTACAGAGTGCAAGGAGAGCAAAGACAGAGAGAGAGAGAGGGAGACTTTGACTTTTAACCCCCTTTATTTACACACCATTAGAAACACAAGCTAAAAGAAGCCGCAATCACCATTTCACGTGTAACACACCTGTATGAACAGAAACAAAGTCTGGATTAACTCACCATTTCTTTTCAAAAGCAGGAACATTGTCTGTACTTTCATAAAACACAAACTCAGCTCTTATACGAGATTCCACTAGAGCTTTGAACAGCCGAAGCAGATCTGTGTCCTGCCCCTCTGGCTTCAGCCTGAAGGATTTCCACACAGTCAGCTTCGCCTGCCCCACCAAGAAGTTTACCAAAACACAGTTAGAACAGTGAGTCTTAGAGAGTTTACAGCCAAAAACAAACATAATCACGTTAAAAAGCAGGCCGAACCCTCTCAGAACTCGACTCAGGAGCTGGAAGAGTGGAAGCAGTCTGAAACAATCGGAAAAAGCGCGGAACACAGTATGAACATTGTGACAGAAAGCACAGAGTGGAGTAACATCAGAGTTGAATTTCGACACAGACGCACTGGTACCCAACACACAGTGCAGGATTTTCCACTGCAGGTCTCCGGAGCCCTTGGGTAAGGGAGCTTTATAAAAAAAGTCTTCATGAAGGCAATAGACCTTCAGGAACAGAGAGGTGAACACTCCACCTGCTATCAGGCCTACCTCTCAACGCATTAAAACCCAAGGGTCTCACACAGCTCTGATACAGCACTGTTTTACCGGCTGCTGAAGAGGCAACACCCTGCAGCCCCGTGAAGGAGAAGAGGTGCTCCTCAGAGCCTGTGCTGGCAACAAGTGGGCTGATCTGCAGCTCTGGGAAGGGGACACACACAGATTTACCAGACAGAGTATCGCTAATAAACCTCATTAAATCCAGGGGAAAGGAAGATTTAAGCTTGCCAATTATACTCTGCACTGTCCTTCCAGATCGCATCCCAACCCGAGCAGTTAGCTCTGCCTCTGAACGCCACTGTCCTGTGCCCAGATCTATCAGATCCCTGACTGTTGTCACAGATACTGTGCTATTACAGAAATCGGTCTGTCGTGTAAAATATACATTGAAATACAAAGGTTCATCCAGCCCATAATGAGCCCCGTGCTTCCTCGCTGCAATCAGCAGTCCCCATGCCATAAGCACTGAGCCATAAAACCCCTTTCCCCTTTATGGCACCCTGGCTTAGCAAGAAAAGCTGTTTATCACAGCCAGGCACTAAGGAACCTGAGAGCAGCCAACCCAAAGTGCACCCAAGGGGGAGGCTCCTCTTGGAAGAGCAGCTTCTGTGCTGCCAGCAGTCTCATAGCCTTCACCTTGGCAGGAACGTGTATCAACCCCAGACCCCGCTCAGTCAGGGGCAGATTTAAAACACCAGGCAGCAGCCAATGATACCCATCCCAAAAGAAGTCCATAAGGATCCTCCGGATGTTCTGTCGATTACAGAAACTTCCAGACGGAAGGAGGGAGTAGAGTCTGAGTAGCCGAGGTGGGGGCGGAGTTCAGCATGGTAAGCACCGGCGACGTTTGTGTAAACACATTCCAGCATTCCCTCCCCCCACTGCAAAGTTCACCTACTGATGATATTTAGAGAGATCTGACTTAATGTTTGCATGGTGGAAATCTCCTGCAACAATAAGCAGTCTGTTTGAGCGTTTCAGACCTTGCTGATGGCTCCGTAAAGCTCAGCCAGCGTGTTTACAGGAGAGCCTTGTGCCTCAATTACCACCATGCAGGTGAGAATGGCACACTTTAGGTCATAAACATGATTCCACATTCTTTGTTTTCTGCTTTATACATACAGGAGTGCCGAGGCGTGTAGAGAGAAAGAGAGACGATAATGACGACGATAATGGCGATGCAACTGATCCAGCACAGTGTGATAGCAGTTCAGACTGACATTTTAATTCCTTTTTTATTATTAGTTTTTAATATTTTTTCAGTTTTCTTTCCTTGTCAGTGTACTTTTATGATCAGGCCTTTAAGCTACACACCACAAAGTCACCTGCTTACACCAGGCTTCCACAATTCACCCAGTTCAGGTCCTGGGGGGCTAGAATCCAAACTTGCAGATTTCACCATTCAGCCACACCTAACCTAACCTGGTGATTAGTTGATTAAGATGTATTCGAGCAGGATGTGGGAGCCCTGAATCCACGACACACCTGTATAATGTAAACCCATCCATCTATCCATCCATTATCTATACCCGCTTATCCTACTGGGTCTCGGGGGGTCTGGAGCCTATCCCGGAAGCAATGGGCACGAGGCAGGGAACAACCCTGGTCGGGGGCCAGCCCATCGCAGGGCACACTCACACACCATTCACACACACAGGCACACCTACGGGCAATTTAGGAACCCCAATTAGCCTCAGCATGTCTTTTGGGATAGGCTCCGGACCCCCCGCGACCCAGTAGGATAGGCGGGTATAGATAATGGATGGATGGATGGATGATACTGTTAACACATAAATCCTACATTCATGTACAATCCATATTTAATGAATGTGTCATTAGTCATATTTGTCCTTTATTAATGTAAAAAGCATAGTAATGTTTTGTCAAACATAAAAGTTCTACACTGATGTACAATGCATATTAAATGAACGTTTTGTCAGTGTTTATTTTTATGCCTCTTTGAATGAACTCAGTTGAATCAGGGACAGTGGTTTCACACAACTAGAAAGAGTATTTTGAAAAGGAAACATTCCTTTTCAGTTGATTTATTCAATTTGTGTTCTGAGAATATAACACAGTTGAGTTAATCTCATTGAATCTTCTCATAATAATTCATTGAATTAATGATAGATGATGTGAGAGAAGAGCCCAAGGATCTTCCTCTGTCTCTTGCAAAGACTGTCCATTTCTGGCGGCTGCCCCTTCTTGCGTTCCATAGTTTTCCTTTATCTGCCAAGAGTCAGGATCCACTTGCATAGTTCTTCAGCTGTCAGTCTTTATTGCATCCAGAGATTGGGCTGCACTTGTTATCTGTGAATATTCTTATCTACTATCTTATCTACTGTCTAATACAACTCAGGTCAGTTACAGGCCTTGCTCACTCCTGGTCCCCCCCCCCCTCCACCTGCAGGGGTTCTTATCAGCTACCTTCAGATTTTAATGACAGTAAATATATCCTTGGTTTCTATTGCTCAATCTTCTTTTAAAACATAATAATTGCACAAGCCCTTTTTTATATATGTGCACTAGAAGGGGTTATATGTAATACTTAGTTTTACTATATTTACCTATTCCCTTAAATGCATGTACTTGTACGTCATGGCACTTAACATACAGGGGATATAAAAACAATAGAAATAGAAACAATTTCATATGGACCAGCTTCATATTAGTATCCTTGGTTTTGCAATGTATGTAGGATAAGCTGGTGTCCACATGATTTTGGTCATATAATGCATGTGTCTGACCGCCAGAGCTGTTGGTTGCACTTTGAATTTCGGTGATTTTGTCTGCTTGTACCTTTCCTTTTCCACCCTCGTTCCCCACAGAGTCTCTTTCAGGAGAGCCGGCGGGCGGATGGAGCTGCGGTGCCAGGTGGGGTTGCTGCTTCTGCCCTCGAAGGCTATCACCTCACCGCTTAAACGTATCGGCCGACCGAGACAGATGGAGAAGTCTCTGCTCTGTGTGCTGCCTTCACACTCCGTGTTGGATTTGCACACAATGCTTGCCAACTTTATATTTGTGATTTTACTGGTATGCCGTGTTTTCTACTGACACCCTATTTTTAACTTTAAAAAGCTTTAAAACTGATTGATGGATTCATGTATAATCTTAATACATTTTTATGGACTGCCTGTATATTTACAAACAGTCCTGCTTGCACAATGTATTTGCATTTCTGCACTTTATGTTCCTTTCTGCTGTGTGCAAATGAAATCTGTCTGTCTGTCCATCTGTCTGTCCATCTGTCTGTCAGCCATGAGCAGGGGTTCCTATCTACTGGCCTGAGAGACAGTTCTATCCAGCCTGTAACATATATTTAAATTATTAACAACTGCTAGATTTTACCACTAGAAGGCCTTTCCCAGATAGGCATGTTTTCTTGCCAGAGGTTCATTATTCATAAATAGTTTCTCTCTCTTGTTTTACTTATAGCTAAAAAAACAAAAAAAAACTTGATCCGCTTCAGATGAACACCTCCTAGCCTGTGGCTCCCCAGGTTATCTGAGCTTAAGAACCTTCAGAGACAGAACATGACCAAAACAGAGGGATGGAGAGGGAGAGAGGCAGAGAGAGATTGAAATGGAGAAGTAAAGGGATAACCACGACAGGAGGAGATTTTTTGGGAGATTAGATTAGATTAGATTAAATTAGAAGTACAGACAAAAATGTGTTTAGTGCAAAACAGACAAGGTGGAAAGACAGTACACAGTGCAAACACAAACATAGTGTAGACAGATTTATATATATCTATTCCCACCTTCACTGTGCTCTTAACTGTACATACTGCATTTAACTGTATATAATATGTACATACTGTATTTATTGCACTTCTGCTCTTTGCACTTCTGATTAGATGCTAAACCGAATTTGTTGCCCTGTATTTATAAATGTGTAATGACAATAAAGTTGAATCTAATCTAATCTAAAGTACACAGCACGCAAAGAGAATGCTGAAAAACGGAATATTATGGAATGTTAAAGGAAATGAAAACATTAAAGAGAAAATATATTAAATGAAGACATAATATTGAATTAGCAGATGATAATGTGCAACTACAAAGCGGATAACACTAGACTTTTTCTGTTGCAGAGATAGGATGTTTCTTGACATATTATGGCTAGGAGAGAATATCAGTACCAGCAGCTCCATATTCCTTTTTCACCAAATCAACAACAACTGTGGAATGATGCAAAATGAAATCACAATACGGGGTGTTCCAATGGTCATTACAGTGTGAAAAAACGTATATGCACCATATAGAAAAGAGTTGCATGAACTTTGTGAATCATTCTGGAATTCTATTAATTATGACTCTTACTGGTGCCAAGAGTGGAACCCAAGTCATTCTTGTTATGATTTGTCTTTTCTGTAATAACATTTTGGTCATTCATTACAAGTCTTGTCTTGCAATGTGGCTCCATTCAAAGTGCTTTATTAAATTTCACCTTGCAGTGAGTCACCCCCGCTGTGGGTGTGAGACCAAGGTTCAGCTGTACCTGTTCACCACTGGCTGAATTCAGTGACATCCATTGCATTGTGAAAGTCAACACATCCAACAGTCAAAAATGGTGAGGATGTGTTATAAACAAACAAATAAATGCATGAGTGTGTTTTTTGTAGTTATTACATTGTGGGAACAATGTGATAAAATCATGTGACTTTTTTAACTTGTTGGGACATTTTTTCGAACCCCACAAAGTTAACGTCAAATTTACACAATTTTTGTATTTTGTTTGGTTATTTATGTTTAAGGTTAGGGCTTATCTTTCAAGATAGAACTTACAAATGACACAGCATTAATAAGGCTTTTAGGAAAACCCAGTGCATTAGCAGAAGATTGGGGGTGAGGTGTGTCTGTTTCCACACAATGTCATATTGACCTTGTGGGGACCAAAAAAATGTCAGATGTCCCCACAAAGATATAGATATTTAATCTTTGTGCATGTGTACGTATATCTAGACTGTCCTTACAGTATGACCCCTTGTGCCAAGGTTGTTAAATTTCACTCGTTTATTAATATACAGTCAGTACTGCTACAATGTGTGGTTACACTGGGAATACGGTCTAACGTCATTGATGTATTACTACCGAATTCCAATACAACACAGAATCACATTTGCATTTTGTGTGATTTGCATGATCAGAGAGAAAAGCACTACAAGAACTACAATGTGATATTGTCTTAACGACAATCTTGATGACTTACTGACCTGGGAGCAAGTGAATATGTTTTAGAGCTTGCAACCTGAGTGGATGGGCAGTGCCCCCTGCAGGCTGTTCTGGGTCATAGCTCTATGTGTGGTCTGCATGGCCCAGCAAAGTGGAAGAAGCATCACCTCCAGTCTCTGCTGATAAGCCCGTGAGGAGTCCACCCAGAACCCCAGATTTTGGGCCCCAAGAAAGTGTCATTTTGGGCCCCTAATTCAGATCAATGCAATTATGTTTGAAATTTTTAGGGCCCCTAACTGGGAATTGTCCTTACTCCCCCCCTTCCTGCCAGAACCACAAGCAAAATAACAAAAATTTATGGCAACAGTTGTAGGAAAGTCATTTTCTTCTTTTTCTTATGGAGGTAACTTTTTTAATCCATCCTCTGTATTTAGGAATTTGCAATTCGTTGTTAATCATTAATCCAGACCAGATGTGAGATTATAAATCTAGGTAGCAGGAAGATATTCTGCATAAAGACCATCATGATACACCATCTTGAATAAATGACAATATCTTTAAGAAGTTCTTCACTTCCCTCTTTTAAAGCAATTTTTACTTATACGGTAATATCCTGTTGAGTGAAGCTGGAGCTTCTTACATTGTTAGCTAGAGCAAGCCCAAGGTTTTGTTTGACAAAATCTCAAATATTGTTTGACAATCTTCTTAAGTATTTCATTATCAAATCCACAGGTGGTAGATCAAGTTTTCCTCTGACCCCTAATTGTATAGGTACTTACTCATCATGCCCTTCACTCTTCAACTCTTTAGTCCAGTGTGTCTTGAGGAATTAGTGTCCCACTCAGGAAAATCAAACCATCGTCTAGTACCTTAAATGTTTTTTTTCCCCATGGTTTATTTAAGGATTTTTCTTACATATATTCAACAAACTGGTTATAAACAAAACAAAACAACTAAACTAAAACAAAAAACAAGCCAAAACAGGGGGTCTCAAGTACACAGACATTAATGAACAGGACATGTTCCTCCTTTACAGGTTAAACATAATAGTATAATAGTATAAGTCTACATGACCCAAGTATTCTGCTTACAGGGGAAGCTCTGGGGGTTCTAATGTAAGGGATCCAATATGATGAAAAGGGGGCTGCCATACTCTATAGAAGGGGGACAAACACCCTTTAACAGAGTAACGTATCTTTTCCAGCTTAGAAAACATCAACACGTCCCTTATCCACTGTGTATGAGAAGGCGGGTGTGATTTCTTCCAATGAATCAAAATAAGGCGCTGAGCAACTAAACAAAGAAAGGCTACAAAATCTCATTTAGATCTGGACATTTGAATACAGTCTGGTTAAAACTCCAAATAGAGCTGTAAGTGGAGATGGCTCGAGGGTTATTTGCAAAACATCCGAGAGTGTAGCGAATGGAGGTCCAATGTGTGTGCAGAGATGGACATAACCAAAACATATGAATCAGTGTGCCATGATTTTTCCGATATCTATCACACACAGGGTCAATATTAGAATATACACGGGCTAACCTAGACTTAGTCGAGTAAACTCTGTGTAAGAGTTTACACTGAGTAACACAATGCCTAGCACGTATAGAGGAGGAATGCACATGTTCAAGAATAGATCCCCACAAATCAGTGGGATCCTCACCTAAATCCTGAGCCCAGAGTGCCTCTAACGTCTGGTTTGAGGTAGAACAAAGGGAAGATATTAAATTATAGATTGTGGAAATAGTACCCTTTAGGGTAGAGGGTATCTTAAGGATGTTGTCAGTAGGTGTGTCTGGTAGGACATTTGGAAAGCTATTAAAGACTTTCCTGTAAAAGTCCCTCACCTGAAAATATCGGAATAAATGAGAGGTTGGAAGACAAAACCCATCAGCTAACTGTTGAAAAGACGCAAAAACACCCTCAACAAATAAATCTGTAATAGTCACAATATTCTCCTCTCCTGCATTCTCCTCTTTGGAGAGAGTGGTAACGGCAGTTTGCAGGTCTTTAACCGAGTTCACCAAGCCGGTCCCTTACATGTTTTAACAACTTCCCACTTTGTTGGTTCCAGCTTAGTGTCTGTAATTAATTCCCCTTTACATTCTGGTTTTGTCCATATTGTGTCCAATATGTTGTTTTTATCCTGAAAAACCCCAATCTTGATCTATGGATTATTATATAATGCAGTACAACACTTAGTGAATGTAATCATTAGGACAAATACTGCAAAGATGTAACCTGCAAAACATAATGTAACCATGTAACCTTTAGAGGATGTAGGCCAATTATTACTGCACGATGTAACCAAAGTAAATATGCACAGTATCTGAACCTAATTTTAGCTTTGAAGTTTCTGTATCTTATTTTAACCCTGGTTATAAAAGGGTGGCAGCTTATAGCTATGTTGAGGGCCAAGATATATGACCAGCTCTGTAGCTAAGCAACGTGGGGCCAATTGAAACTGCCAAGGTTTGCTACTGAAGAGAAGGGAATCGCCTGAGTTCTGAGTTTACCCAGAGTTCACTGTTGAGTATATTATGTTCAACTGATGGACCAAACAATAAAAGAAATGATTGACAACCTGATGACATAGGGATGTGGAAAACAATGATGGTGAATGGTTGAGGGAAGGATGACGCTTAAGTGATGAGTTTAAAGGTAGATAAAAATGGATAAAACTCAGTGTAAACCAGTATTGATCACACTCCTGCAGTGTGTCCAGCCTTGGTTGTAACTTTGCTGTTGCAATAAAGGCTGAATCTGAAGATCTACACAAACGGCTTCTGACTCCTGATTCAGGCAGGAAGGAAAACTACAACAGATCCTTCAATACCCAAATACTATAGGCCCATTTTTTAACTCCGGTTTCTCTCTATAATCTTAGAAAAGGTTTTTCAGCAGCGGCTACGTACTTTTCTTGAGAAAGATATATTGGATCCCCTTCAGTCAGGCTTTCAAAATTATCTTTCCACAGAAACATCCCTCCTTAAAGTCTGCCATGATTTTCTGATAGCTGCAGACCCTGGAGAATGCTCTCTTCTAGCACCGTTTGATCTTAGTTCGGCCTTGCATACTGCTCATCATAGCATTCTTTTAAGTAGATTAAATCACACTGTGGAGATCTCAGGTTCAGCTCAGGCTTGGTTTTCTTATTTAGCAGATAGGATATTTTCTCTCTGTGTTGGTGACTTGTCTTTCGAGTGTCTCACGGACTAGTGGTGTGCCCCAGGAATCTGTTCTGAGGCCTATCCTCTAACCCTAACCCTATCCTTTTCTCATTATGCATCCTCCCGCTAGCTCAAGTTTTGTGTGCGTGTGTCTGTTTGTGTGTGCGTGTGTATGTGTTTGTGTGTACGCGGGGGGGGGGGGGGCGATTGGT
>JABFEB020000002.1:25477784-25489423 GCA_019775895.2 Stomatorhinus ivindoensis | reverse complement strand
AACTTAATGTTGCGTAACTTCTTGGATCTATGACAATCGCTCCCTGCTGAACCTACTGAAAAAGATCTTAGTTTGCCCCGGGGCCTTGTGTGCAGTTGTTCCGCCACTGTTGCAAACCCTGCTATTTGCAAGGTAATAAAACTCTTACACACACACACAGACTTGTCTTAAATTAAAACCCAGCTGACCAAAATAAATCCTGCTTTGATGTTCTGTACCTTAGCTACGCCTCTTTATCCAAATCCATACTTTAACCAAGTATATAAAGTTGGTCAAGAAACTGTGTTAGGGAAAAGCATGCATTTAGTTAAAATCTCCAAATCGACAACCTTAATATTTTAATGAAAAGGAAAAATTGTGGGGGTGGTATGTGGCTGACCTGTTTAGGCTTCTTTTGAAAGTCTGTGGTTCAGATGTCCAGGCCAACATAGTAATGCCACCTTGGGGTCCCTGAGCAAAGCCCTTAACCTCTAGTTGCAGAGTGCTGCATGCTGGCTGATCCTGCACTGTGACCCTCATCTGCATTTGAGCAGGACTGCCGCTAGAGAATTTACCCTGCCTTTTTTCTTTTTGGCATCCCTGTATTTTTTTTTTAATCCTTTATTTATCCCCATGGGGAAATTCCTTTTTATGCCTCCCTCAACTTGCTCTTTGTAGAGCAAGCTGTCCGCAAGGGGCACATTTGAGTGTGTTTCACATGTGGAACAAAATATGGTACAAAAAAGAGAACTTCTCGGCAGAAAGATTGAAGTACATCTATTCTGTTCTATTCTATTGCCATAACATTTGCATGCAAGCTAAATAATTTGTTTCTTTATCCCATATATTAAAGGCAGAGGGCGCTGTCGCAGCGTGGTGAGAAGTCGATACGAAAATGAACAGTATTTTCCCCCTCAGTTTTGCATATGTAAATAAATATACGTATTGAATATAAGTATTTTATAACATAAATTGTATTACATGTTTATTGTGTTGTATTATTTTTGTTACATTAAGTTTCGTATCACTTTACATAAGCGCTCTTCAAACGATAGATTACGTTCAGAATGAGTATTACGTTTTGAAAGTAAACTTTAGTCCAGAGCGCCTACACAGAGCTATTTTATGGGACATTTCGGTCACATGAGTTAGCCGGCTATCATCCGAACCACAGTGGCTGAAATGAACCTTAAGTCAACCATATTCCACACAGACACACTGCTTAGCTTGTGACTTTTACGATGTTAACCCCACTATGAAAAGCACTGTCGAAAACAGCAAGTATGGGGGTTTTATTGGTCACCGTTAGAGGAATGAAAATACGCAACTGGGGCGTCGATCACTGTTCAGCATCAGATTCGGCGATAAGATAACATTGCATCCACAAACTCGTTTCTTTACTTGCATCTTGTGCAGTCCAGCCCGTAATATATTACTCAAGACCCTGGTGGTTTTGATGTTACTTCCTTTCACTGTCACTTTGTGTCACAGTGCATAACGGAGAAAACTCACACCACACACAATGAGGAGGTAATTTATGCTAAATGTCATTAGCCATTTCACGGTCTTTTACCCTTTTTCATAGTTGGAAAATACAGAATTAAGTTGCATGGGGATATGGGGGGGGAGGTCACGTTTGCACCTAATCAAACTACTTGCTGATATGCGGACTAACAAGCATGTCAATCATCGGAGACGTTTCGCTTTTCGCCGGCACGAAGCAGCGATGTTCTCCAAATCGAAAATGTGTCTGTATAAAAGTGTAATGCTATATAGTATAAAACGGAATGTCTGTTAGCTACATATCATCCCCATATTAGTTAGTTAGCAACTGAATTCTATTCTATTCGGGTGAACCCGAAAAGCGAAAGGGTCTAAACGTTTTGGAAAGTTTACACTTACACTTACTTACCCCGGTCACTTGTCAACATCACAGGAAACGAGCGTCCAGAAGCCCCAGCTGACAAGAAGTTCTGGCTTGTAAGTTCTTGAAAAATTGTGCTAGTTAAAATATTTTGCAATAATTTATGGCGATGAAAAATTTTCGATTTTATTGGTGAACTAACACGAACGAGGTAACGAATATGGTTGATATTTGTATTAGAGAGAATTAAATAATAATTTGAAGAGTATTTGAGGAGTATTTTCTGTAGGAGTTTCTCGCTAAATGGGTGCTCTTCCGTTTCGTTAGTTTTATGGATGCTTCTGTAAATTTAAGCTTATAACCTGCATGGAGAATCTCACGCCAGTTACAGCAAGAGCAATATACTTCTGTAAACTTCTACTCGGTCTCTTCGTGCCGCCTATTAGTCTATATTTGCATTTTAGACTGAAATATGGAAAATGCCATTAAACGTTTTCTGACTATTAAGCGCTGTCGAATATGTCAATCATACTCTAATAGTTTATTTGCGGAAGCAATGATCAGAGCAATTTGTTAAACGATGCATAGTATTTTAATAATTCTGGATTTTTTTTCTGCAGAGGTGGTACAAAAATGAACGTTTGAAGTGCGGTTCCTTTCCAGGACACACCTCTTACCGTCCTGACTTCGTCTTCTCTGCGGACAGGAAAGCCAGGTGTTGATTTAGACCACTTCCCCACACTGTTCTGTCGCTTTTGATGGAGATCTACGAAGAGGCTATCGACTATTTGCAGACGTACGAAGTTGCAGGTACAGAGCTCGGCTTGTAAACCAGCTAATGACCTTCCGTTGCAATGCATTTATCATCGAAGTCGGCGCTTAACGAGAAGCGTTAGGCTTAGTGGTTTGTTCGCCCTGGCAGAGCCGAGGAGGAAACGGGAATCTGTGTATTTGCGTGCATGTGAGCTCATGTATAGTTGCTTCTGTTATGAATCAGCATTAAGATCACATTTTGACCTTGGTATAGCCAAAGAAAGCGCAGGATGAAATCGCTGGAAATTCAAACTTTAGGTTTCCTCGTATTTGTTTTATGTCGCTTGCAGGAATGGACAAAGTGGAACCAGACCTCACAGAGGACGTATTTGCAGTGGAAAATGAAGATGAGTTTATGTCCAACCGTTTGCAAGCACTGAGCACGGCCCTCCCTGAAGATGGGTTTATCTCAAACACCCTTCCAGGAGACAGCATCGACGTTCCGGATACACCAGTGAGTGATCAGATAGATTAAATTATGGAAATGGCACGTTGATTAATGGTGAAACTTTGGAAAATCTCACTTGTGCCTGGAACACAGAGTCATCTGTTAACCTGGATGCGACAACCAGTCCTAATTAAGTCATGTGGCCTCAGTTATGATTCTTTTGCAGACTGATTGGGCCCCAGACGTCCTCCTGGAGAAGAGGCTGGTGGTTCTTAGAAGTATCCTGAAGAGTGAGCAGCAGTACCTCAGTGAACTGGAGACTCTGCTGACTGTGAGTGCAACCCATACCTGGAGCTTCGGCCATTTTCAGGTCACATGACCTTTTCAATAAGAGTGTGGTGTATTGCGCCTCCAATCTACATAAACCTATTATGGTGACTTCACATTTCACATTGATGGATTTTATTGTATATTATCTGTATGGTACTTGCATTTTCTGTCACCTCATCCAAAGACAATGAAACTCTTCAGTAGATATTTGTCGAGGCAGGCACAAATATACGCAGTATAACAGAAGCTTACCCATGTTCCGTGAGGCTGGGTTTTCTTCTAGCAAGTGAACTTGTACAGCTTCACACCTGAGTGCTGACAAACGTTGTATCTCTACAGAAATAGAAGATAAAAAGTGCACAAGTCAAAAGAAACACCGGTGCATTAAAACAAAACACTCCTTCTGGTCTGTTGTGAGTAAAATATAATGCATAATTATAATAAAATGCATCTGGAGACAGAGCTTTAGGAAGCTTCCTGGTTGTGAATAATGGTCATCTGGGTCCTGATAATTGCTTCCTCTGACCAGAATTATCACTGGAGTTGTTTGGTTATTAACATGTGGTTATTGCTGGACTAATGTGCTAATGTGTCTTTGAGCTGGTGAGTCTCATTTCAGCTCCGTCCTCCGTCAGCTTTGGGAGGCTGCAGGCTCTGGTGGTATTTCTGTCTGCGCGTATGAAAGTGGAGGTGTCTGTATTTATAGATTTTGGTTCCGAATGGTTTGCTCAGGTTAGACTTAGTATTTTGCAACTGCTGTCTACCAGGGACTGTGTGTGTGAGTGTGTGAGAGAGAGAGTGAGTGTGTGGGTCAGATATACATTAAATTGTGCATACCAAATGTCCCTACATTGTGATAAAAACCTGCCATTTTGACCAAAAAATGTTCCCCACAAGGGGAAACTCAATTTTATAAAAATATGCACATGCAGTCAAAAAGCTAAAAATGCAAACTTTTGCTTTGTTTGGTTACTTATGGATAAGGTTAGGGCTGGGTAGGGGTTAAGGTTGTCATTGTTGGGATTTGGGTTTTGCCCATAAAAATGAATGGACGGTCCCCACAAAGATATGAGTACAGGTCTGTGTGCGTGTGTGTCTGTGCGTATGTTCTCATGCCAATACAGACGTGTTTACTGGTGTGTGTCTGTGTGTCCACGCCCTGGGTATGTGTGCAAGGATCTCTTCCCCTTCACGGCTCACATCTCTGCCTCTCACGCACACATTTTCAGACGGTTGCCTCACACTTCTCCCCAGCATGAATTAATAGACACTCACTAGGCATGCAGTCTTGTACAGCAGTTTTATGCTCATGAAAATTGATACTCAATTACCTTCATAGAGTATATATTATGAATTAATATATTAAGATATTTCTGGTGGAGTTCTTACACCCCGTGCAAGTCCGTGTGCGTCTGAGAGTCTATTTGTGTAGTGTTATTCAATGCACATTTTTCATGAAAATGAAGCTGATCATATGAAGGCTCTCATCATCGCAATCTATTCTGCTTTACTTCCCATCTTAACCTTATATAGCCGAGGTTCTCCATTTCGCGTGTCGCGTTCAACATCATAACTTCCCCATCTCAGAGAACTTCTGTGGGCACCAGCGCTTAATATGATAGCAAGGCTGCTGGAAAATGTTGCGACAGAGGCCTGATTCTCCCGCCTCCGGATTGTCGGAGCCAACAACTTGAGGTGTTTTAGTTGACGTTTCCGACGTAGGACTAGCGGACGATTTTAAGTGTGTCCAACTAAATGAAGTCTGCGACTATGTTGGGGCTGGCCTCAATATTTTAAGGGAGGGGCAGTCTTTTAAGTGGACAGACAATCCATATCCACACCCCTGGGTGGGGGGGATCCAGCAAATAGGCTCATTTATTTAAGCATCTTTCCGATTATATTTTTTTTTGGGGGGGGGGGCAACACGCTGGTGTAAGTCTAAATGCTTGTGTGTTTCCCAGGAATAAGCTGAATAGCATTGTCGCAGTTCCCAGGGTGCATTGCTTCCGCTGTTACACTGAGTGTTACTCTGATCTCCTGCTTACTTCAGTACAGTGGAATTTGAGTTTCAGGGTTTGCATTAAAATGTACTTCTCTTATTTGGTATACAAGAGAGTTTATTATTTAAACACTTTCTTTTAATCTGTGGCTGTACTTAAAAGGAATACTGCACGGAATGAAGTATTCACTGCAGTATGAATCAATATACAAACTGTTCTATAGGCCATACTGTTGTATAAAGGCATACACCAGAACTGCACCAGAGTTTAGACTGAAATCGGGTCTTAAGATATTTTGTCACAGGATAGAACTGTTTCAGCTACACTCTGTTTTGAAGAAACTGCTGTCATTCACGTACCTCATGCACATTTGGGTGGACAGTCAATACACTTTGAAGCCCTTTATCTCTGTTCCAGTAAGGGCGTAGTTACTGTGCTTTGCCTTTTTTGGGCAGCATAGTATAATGTAGCACATGTCCATCAAATGAAGTGCTGTCTGCTGTATAGCATAATACAAAGACTGTACTATAGACAATAGCGTGATATACTGCACTGAAAGAGGTACTGACGGAAATCTAACACAATACATATATAGTACTATATAGTAAAGCATACTGCACTGAATGAAGTATTTACTGTCAGTGTTTTCTCTTGATTCACAGTTTAAAAAAATTTCTTGCACATTGAGCACTTTGAGGTTTGCTTAGTGAATTAACACAGGAAACTAGCATATGGCTCTGCCTCTCCGGCCTCTGTGTCACTCAGCAGCCGTACAGTCGTGGCTAAAAGGTTTGAGTGACACAAATATTAATCTTAGCAAAGTCTGCTGCCTCAGTTTGTATGATGGCAATTTGCATGTACTCCAGAATGTCATGAAGACTGATCAGATGAACTGCAATTAATTGCAAAGTCCCTCTTTGCCGTGAAAATGAACATATTCCAAAAATCCCATTTCCACTGCATGTCAGCCCTGCCACAAAAGGACCTGCTGACATCATGTCAGTGATTCTCTCGTTAACGCAGGTGTGAGCGTGAACATGGACAAGGCTGGAGGTCACTCTGTCATGCTGACTGAGGTAGAATAACAGACTGGATGCTTTAGAAGGTGGGTGGGGCTTGAAATCATTGTTCTTTTTCTATTACCCCTGATCACCAGCAAGGAAACAAGTGCAGTCATCATTGCTTTGCACAAAAAGGATTTTGCCCAGTGAAGCATATTGCTGCTAGTAAGGTTGCATCTAAATCAACCGTTTATTGGATCAACAAGAACTTCAAGGAGAGAGGTTCAATTGTTGTGAAGAAGGCTTCAGGGCGCCCAAGAAAGTCCAGCAAGCGCCAGGACCATCTCCTAAAGTTGAATAAGCTGCAGGATCAGGGCACCACCAGTGCAGAGGTTGCTCAGGAACGGCAGCAGGCAGGTGTGAGTACATCTGCATGCACAGTAAGGTGAAGACTTCTGGAGGATGACCTGGTGTCGAGAAGGGCAGCAAAGGCAAAAGTGATAACTAAGTGGCTCAGGGAATAAAACAACAACTTTAGGTCCATGGGCAGGAAACTCCCCAGACCGTAACCTCATTGAGAACTTGTGGTCAATCCTCAAGAGGTGGGTGGACAAACTCCAAGCATTGATTATGCAAGTATGGGCTGCCATTGGTCAGGATTTGGCCCAGAAGTTGATCGACAGCATGCCAGGGCCAATTGCAGAGGTCTTGGAAAAAGAAGGGCCGACACTACAAATATTGACTCTTTGCATAAACTTAATGTAATTGTAAATAAAAGCCTTTGTCACTTATGAAATGCTTGTAATTTTTACATTAGTATGTCACAGAAACATCTGACAAAAAGATCTACAAACACGGAAGCAGCACACTTTACGAAAACCAATATTTGTGTCATTCTCAAAACTTCTGGCCACGACTGTACAGTTACCAGGACAATATGAGTACGGCAAGCTGTCGGGTCCCGCAAGCCACAAAGACATTATTTCTTGTACTTGTGGCAAGCTCCTCCTGCTGAAACTGAAGTGTACAGGCAATGTTCATATGAGTTCTTTGAACTACTTGGACAGGGTCCAGTCTCAGTCTGAGTGGAAACCTTGATTTAAAAGCCTGATGGTAAGATAAAATACAAATCCTTACTGTGACTGTACATTGAGCAGTGAAATGTCATTTAGCAGTACTCCAGACAACAGTGGGGCATATACATTATGCAGAGACAAGGACAATAAATATAGAGACACATGGATGGATACAGAAATACACAATATACAAAATAGTATGAGACCAGAAATATTGCACATATATTTGTAGAACAGTGCTGACCTATGAAAGAGGTGCAAATTGCGCTTCTCGCTAAGTGTTTTGTTAAACTCCTTGGTTTTGTTGAACAGTGATTGGTCTGGGTTGGGGGCCCGATGTGATGTCTTCATGAGGCCCAGAATCCCCCATGAAGGATCATGGATCCAGGATCATGTGACTCCGTCTCTTACTGATGCCCCCATGCTTGAACCTCTGAGATCTTTTTCTTTATAAAGATCAGTGGAGGGCTGCAGTCGGAGCCTCAGTCCTGGGGGAGACGCTCCTGCAGTGCTGACCGGCGCGGTCTTCTCTCCCGACAGCCCGTGAAGGCCCTGAAGGCATCGGCGGGGACCTCGCAGCCGGTCCTGACCCCCCAGCAGGTGGAGACCGTGTTTTTCCAGGTTCCTGAGCTGCGGGAGATGCACAGGAATTTCTACGATGGACTGAGCGAGAGGCTGGAGCCGCTGCTGAGCACGGAGCCGGAGGGGGGGCAGCAGCAGGCCACCGTGCAGCCCCCCGTGGGGGACCTCTTCTTGAAGATGGTAGGGGGCAAGAAAGCGGCATTTCACACAGCCACTCGCTGATGCACTGAAGCTCAGATCTATCAGGGAGTTTATCTGAAAATATTATGATTTATAATCTTATATGTGATTCCATTCTGATGGAAATGATCCATCCACACATTTTCTGGCCGCATGGAAATTTCTGGTCCAGAAAGTAAAAATCCTGTCACGAGGGGGGGGCGTGGCACACAGGAGGCTCGGACGGACGGATCATGACAAATCCAGACTAATGTTTTGTTTCAGCCAACCAGGTGAGTACTCTGTGACTGAGGCTTTGTATCACTACAGGCCAGAGTCCTGTGTAGATTAGTTCTTTCTCTGTTCCACCACAAATGATTCAGCTCAAGCGCTGTCTGGCACTTAGCACAAGGAGGTGCAAGAAGTTGAATCAGGCATGTTAGATGAGGGGACACCCAAAAATGTGCAGGCCTCTAGCCCTCCAGGACTGCAGTTTGACACCCCTGCTTTATGCTCAACTGATAGGTTGCAACAGAACCTTGGTCTAGATTTTTCCTTTCTGGACCTAAACTATGCACCTCTGCTCACAAGGCAGGGGAACACCCATGATGGATGCCCGATTCATTCATACATCCATCCAGCCATCCATCTTCTAGCTGCTTCTCCTTGTTAGAGTCATGGCGCACAAGGCAGGGGAACACCCTGAATAAGATGCCAGATGATGGGTAGTGGTTATCCAGTTATTTTGGCTATAATGCATTTGTTTGAATCGTATTTGGGTACCATGTACTTCATACTTTTGATTTCTATTGTTTATTGTGTCTATTTACACTTCCCTGTTTTACTTTAGTCATGGAGGTTATTTCTGCTGAAAGATATATAGCTTTTATATAAAAGGAGAGACTTTTTAAAGGGACCACCACCTCATTTTGTTAATGTCAGTTCTGTTTCGGTACCTTTTAGCCCCAGAACAAAGTTGTAGCAACAAGGACACTCCTGTCAGGGTCACGATGATAGGGACACAGACCTCAGCAGCCGCCTTCCCCATTTGCGTGACGTCTAGGTTATTATTCTCGTTTGTAATTGGTCACTGTGGGCCCCCAGGTCAGCCAGCTGGGTGTGTACCGGGGTTTCATTGACAACTATGAGAGTGCAGTGGAGATCGTGAGAACATGCACCCAGGCTGACCAGCGCTTCAGGACACTGGCGGAGGTAACATCACTGTTTGGGCTAATGAGTGGGAAGATGACTATAGCCTAGGGTGCTATGCTAAGCACTCTACTTGTAACTGGCTATGCTAACTGAATGCAACATGCATCATTATTTTACATACTGTGCTAGTTGGAGTATTGACCAGTGTGGCTTACTATACTTACAGAGCTACCATGCCCCCCCCCCCCATTTTTAGGTTATCAAGAATTAATTTGTCACAAAGGAGATTTGTTTTATCTTAAACATCAGGGGCCTGTACCATGAAGCTGGATTTCTGGCTTAGCTGGATAACTTCAGATTTAAGGTAGTGTGAGCCAAATGTACTGTAAGTGAACTAAGATAAAGTCCATTTAGACTGGGGTACCTTAAATCCTACAACTTATCCAGCTAAGCAAGAAATGTAGCTTCACGATACAGGCCCCAGGTCTGTGGCCCTAGGTAAGCAACACAAGTAGCCTTTTTGTTTGCAGCTCAGAAGGCTTGGATCAGATTTCGAACCTGGGCCCCATCTTCTAGCCCCCAAGGGCAGACTAACTGGCATTGATAAATGTAGAGGGACAAGGAACTGTGTCGTGTAGAGTTAGCCCACTGCCAGGATTGGACAGTAACCCTGCCACTGGTCACTGGTTGGTAATGCAGAGTGTTATTCTTTATGATGGTACCCTTGGAAATGGTAGAACTGTCACTCTGAAACATCTCTGTCTTGCCAATAAGAGCATGATGTCCAACAAGGGGCCGGACAACTGCAGAACGAAATACACCCTAGAAGGTGAGGCTTGTTCTTCTGTGTTTTTGCACATCGCTAAATGAATCGCTTTCCCCGTTGTGATGTCTCCGGCTGACGGTTCTCCGCCCATGTGGGGCATCTCTTCCATAGCTCTGCTGTACAAGCCACTGGACCGTGTCACCAAGACAACTCTAGTGCTGCATGTAAGCTCCCCCACCTTGAGTGTGACTTTTTCCTGTCCCTCTTCCTGTTGCTGCCCCCTTGTTCTTCTAGCTGGGAGTTCTGATTGTGTCTAATCCCGACCCCGCCCCCGCCCCTTCCCTGCTCCTTCCAGGACCTGCTGAAGCACACCCCAGAGGACCATCCGGACCACCCCCACCTACAAGAAGCCCTCCGCATCTCCAGCAGCTTCCTGGCTGGTGTCAACGAGGACTCGCACTGCAAGAGAGCGGTCACGCTGGCCAAAGGCATGGTGAGTGCACACGTACACAGATGAATATTCATTGATAGCACAGCACGTCTCCTCGTGTGGGGATGTGACCTGCCTTGTGTCCTGCGTGTGACCCAGAGGCGGCAGCTGGTGCGCGATGGCTTTGTGGTGGATGGCAGCGAGTACGAGCCCAGCCTACGCCACCTCTTCCTGTACACCGATCTGCTGCTGTGCACCAAGCTGAAGAATGGCACGCCTGGGTGAGTCTGCGGCATTGGCTCTTGGTAGGTCGTCATGGCGACACGCCAATGGCGACGCGCCACGGCCACGCTGCACTCAGACTCATGCGCCCTCACTGGGAATCCCACTAAGCGGCACGTGCTCGCATCTCCTTAGGAAGCAGACCCAGTACAGGTTCAGCTGGTACCTGCCCTTGGCAGGCCTGCGCATGAACTTGGGCCCTGTGAGGGAACAGCCTGCCGACCTGCAGCATCGCATTAGCGCCACCAGGGGCAAGATGTTCCAGCTGAGAGAGGAGCTGAAGCAGGAGGTGCGTGCTGGTCTATGATCAGGGGCGTTTTAATGGACAGGTTTACCCGGGCCGATGCCCAGGGACCTCTGGTAAGGATGGGCCTCAGCCAGCATTGTTTAATAAACTGCAATAACATAATAGCTTGGTTATTACGTTAGGTTATCTCACTGGCCTTCCAGGTCATGGTCCACATAAATGCCTCTTAGTCACTGGACTCTGCTGCATGTTCACGTTCCGTTCAAGTTTTTACCCAGAATGACTGCTGTCATGGCACTGGGTGAAAAGCAGCCTGAGAGAGAGTCATCGTCGGCCACGTCGAAGCTGGAACTACAGCAGAGTCTGGTTATTATCTGTGTGTATCAGAAAGGAAGTAAAGGCCCTGGGGCTCGCACCTTGGACCGCAGCCGCAGGAAACTGCAGCAGTGCGAGCTGTGGCTGTTGACTCACGCACCCGTCCTCCCCCTGGAGCTGCACAGTCCCAGCGGCAAGGTGAGGCCCCCGACTGAGTAGCCCGCGGGGACCCACCCCCCCCCCCCCCCCAGCACC
>JABFEB020000002.1:25436288-25460686 GCA_019775895.2 Stomatorhinus ivindoensis | reverse complement strand
CCCCCCCCCCCACGGACACAGGGGGGCGGGGGGCTGGGCGTGGCGCGCTGCCAGGGCCGGTCGCAGTAGAAGGACTCGCAGGCGTCGCAGTCAGGCCCCGTCGTGTGGTGCTCACACAGGCAGACCGCCTGGCCCTGGGCGTCGCGGAGACAGCGAGAGGCATGGCCATTGCACTTGCACCGCCCCCCAACCTGCAGGTCAGACAGTGACAGGGCGGGCCGGGAGAGCAGCGACAAGGCCGACGGGAAGTCCTTGCCCCAGTGCTTCCGTGGCGCCCTGTTTATCTGCCTATTATTCCTCCGCCTTCTCAGTTCTCGTTCTGTGGTGCCCCTCTCTGGACCCTCTATCGTCCAATCACACCTTCCCTCCGCACACGCCTTCCTCCTCCGGCCCCGCCCCTTCCCCTTAGCCACTCCCTTCCTGGAGAGAGCCACAGCACGCCTTAGCGACTCATCTTTATGGGTCATGTTGTGTCCATCTTTAGGTTGCCTGGTCCTCCCATTATTCACTTTCCAGGATTTATGAAACCTGTCATTTCTGTCTCTCGCAGACATTTTCATGCTGGTGCCTTTTTTACCAAAACCTGGCAGCCCTGTACTCCCATTTACAACCCCACCTTTTGCCCTATTACCATGGTCACGCCCAACGGGAGAAGACCCCACCCTCCATCTCAAGACCCCACCCTCATCGAGGGAGGGCTCCGCCTTCCTGGCTGCCTGTCGGTGGAATACCACCCTGATGTCAGTGGCGGTTACCCAGTCCTGAAGCACGGGACTGTTATCAAAATCCGAGGAGGAGGGCCGCCCATCCAGGGTAGAAAAAGCTAGCACCAGCCCCCCTCGCTGTTTCTGCAATGGCCGAGCATCCGAACAAAAGGGCTCCATCTCCTGATGACGTGAGAGGGCCGAGGTGCGGGGGAGCAGCCCGAAGGAGCCCATGCAGTCGGGGGAGTAAAACTGCAAGGGCCTCCAGCTACGGCCGTGGTCCATGGACTTGAGGACTGAGATATAGAGAGAGTCAGGTGGCGCCCTCTGCTGGCAGAACTGCAAGCTGACATAGGTGACCTCAAAGCGCCGTCCCAGGGGTATAGTTAGGGTCCAGTCCCCGCTGAGCTCCTCCCCCAGCCAACAGCTCAGGTTGTGGGGGTTGTGGAGGTCCGTGAGTGAACTGACATTTCTCTCAGGGCTACCCAGTGTATTAGAGACCTGCACTGGTACACTGTAAGCAGCATTTATAAACTCCGACAGGCAGTGCCGCGGACGCCCGTCCAGCTGGTAGCAGGGGTCCTGGGCAGAACTCCAGCGCAGAGTGGAGTGGGATAGGGAAGGTGAGAACAGGGAGGAAGGGAAGAGGGAGAAGAGGAAGAATAGAAGGGATAGGGTAGGAGGGGAGCGGGGAAAGAGTGTCATGTCACAGTGCCTGTGGGTGGAAAGGCGCCATTAAAGTAGGAATAACAACACAGTGGACACAGGGTGTCAAAGAAAGGACAAGTGAGCACGTCTTTACCCCCGTGTCTATCCAGCTGCAAAACCAGCGTGCATCACTCAGACACTGCAAACAGGTACCCAGCTCAGGACAATGTAAACAACACGCGGCTCAGTAGGCGGAGATGCTGTGCCTATGATTGAAAGGCCACCGGGTTCGAATCCCAGGGTCAGCAGGGAGAGGTCACCAACGGGTCCCTGAGCAAGGCCCTTAATCCCCAGTCGCTCCAGGAACTGTCTGACCCCGCTTCAGCAAAAAAAAGAAGAAAAAAAAATGCATGTCGCTTCAGATATAAGCATCTGCTAAAATAAACAAACATTTCTAGATATCACTTTACAGCTGCAGTGCCAATGAACCAGCCCCCCCCCACCCAACAACCTGCTGTTGGTTTTTCACATGTTCATTAAGTGCCCCCCCCAATGCCTCAAAAATCACCCTGCAATCATCTGACACATCAGCAAGCCACCTGCGGGCGAGGATGACGGACACGGAAGGTGACAGGAGGTCAGCGCGTGCGTTTTACGCCAGCTGAGTTGAATTATCAGATTCGCTGAACTTCCGGGAATACTCTCTGTACACTGACGCAAGAGGAAGAGCGTGAAAGCAAAAAAAAAAAAAAAGAGGGAGAGTGAGAGAGGTGGATGGGGGAAGGGAAGAAAGAGGGGAAGTTAGCAGGGCTGAGAAAATTTATAGGGAAGGGAGAAAGAAATGCAGCCAGAGCCTTAATCTAGCCAGTGTTGTGCTTGCTGTACACAGCAGGAGCATGCCATGTTCATCCCGTGACCCACAGACCCATGACAGCCCTATTGTTCTGCTGCTCAAGAGTACCGGGAGGCTGTGGGTTCTTACTGCGTCTTACAGCAACATAAAAAAACAGCACATTGCACTTCAAACTAAAGATATTCAACCAAAATAGATATACACAGATAGACACTCCTGTGTCTCTCATAGCTATAAAACAATTTAAATATACATGTGAAGATTTATATAACATACATATATTTACATACACACACATTTATACATGTATAAATATCTCCTCTCTCTCTCGCTCGATCTCTCTCTGTCCCTCCCCATCTTGTATATTTCCTATGTCTGTCTGTCACCTGCCCCCTTCTCTCTGGGAGCGTTCCTAACTGTCTAAGATTGATGGCCTCCTAACAAGCGTTTGACACTGACAGCGCAGTCAGCAGGGATGTATAAACCAACCCTGTAGGAGCGACACGCATTTCCAGGGTCACAGGCCGAGTCAGTGTGCTCAATTAGAGCAGCGTCTGAAACCCGAGGCCACACTCTGGGCCCGAGGGGGCATGCGGGGGGGAAGGAGGTTTGGTTCCGTTCCCCCAGTCAGGAGGAACTGTTTTGGCGTTGCCGTTGGAGACCGATCGCACCGGGGACACAGCAATAGGCACTCTGACACATACTCCAGGGACTGGCACGGATACCAATCATTTCGGATGCGTTGGGACATGCTGGTGGGTTCCACTCCCAGAGTGTGCAAAGACCCTCTAATCAATTACCTGATTAATTGAATATTGTATTTCAAAGGGGTGTCAGCTCACAGGACGTTTGCAGATGTACGGGGTTTGTATGCTGGGGGTGGGAGTATGCAGTGATATTCAGGGATGAACCTCCCTCCTTTTTCCTGGAGTGGGGGGGGGGGGTTAGAGATTCCTGACCTATGAATGATTTGGAATCATGTTCGTTTCCATTGCTCATATTGCACATTACAACACTAATTAAACATAGACCATTAGCAGCGCCGGCCGGATGGATGGATGCTGTTCATAGGAATTAGCGACAACTTCTCCTGGGTGCCAAATGCCAACCTACTGGCGGCTGCGGGGCCTGTCATCTGGGATCAGCGGTGGGGAGGGCATGTGGGGAACACTTCTGGATAAAATATTCTTAAATAAACACTGGGGCACGGCTAAAGCTTCAACCATAAAATTTCAATTAACATACAACTGAAACGTATAACCCCCGCCCCCCCCTCCCCCAGTCATCCAGCCCCACCCCCGGCAAAACTGCAGACCCGTCAGAATGACGGGACGATTCATTTAAGCCGTTTTTGGAATGGAGAATTTTAATGGCCCATGCAGAAGCACATGTGGGTCCCACAGGATCAGCCCATGATCGATTCCAGAATTGAGGGCCCAGAGGAAAAAAAACCCTTGGGGCGGGGGGGGGTCCATTGAAAGATCGGACAGGGGGTCGAGCGGACAGAGTGTCTGGACGGGGGGGCACACAGTGGGGGCCGGAACAGACCCCGGACTCTGGTCTGAAAATCCCTTCAATTTGTCTGCTATTCAAAGTCTCATGTGTTCTGCTGAATTCATCAGGACCTCAGGGGTGGGAAGGCGCTCTCTCACTCTCACAGACTGGATCCTTCTCTTTCTATGGGGACGGGGGGTGTTTGGTTAGCTAACTGCAGCCTGGTACCTGTCAGCTAACTCCGTTCCAGTTAGCTGCTTCAAATCCCCATCTTTGGACAGCATTAGAAGCAGATGAATTGGATTTAGCATGTCTCACACATTTTAAAATTCCTGGTCATGGGCAGGATGGGGCTATACCCCCTGCTCCAGGCGGAATGGGGGGGGGGGGTCCATCTCCTCAGCCAATACCACAGAGACTTTGCTCAAGATGTCATGCAGCTGTTACAGACAGTTGTAATTACTTATTACTAATGAAAGAAAAATGAAACCTGACACGGTAACGTGTGTTTTTTTTAAAACAGGTCTATAAGCTGAACCTCACGGGAATCAAAGGAACTCTGCAATAAAACATTTCTCTTTCCACATTACTGAGGAGTACTTGGACAAACGATAAACTTAATAGCACTATAAATCAAACTTAAAATACGAAATTACACTGTCTTAAAGCTTCCTACATATAGTGTAGCTTGTATGATCAAATACTCTCGATAAAGCCTTGACCCTTTAAAACACAACAGGTCAACAAGCAGACAAACAAACAAGGTACAACAAGGCACCTGTTTGTGACTATTAGCAAGTGCCACAACACCTCTGTCCATTTCCCATGGTCTTTAGCCCGACTGAAACCCACCCCGCCGCAGACACAGGTAAGGTACACAATCCCTGTAGCTCTCTTACTCTCAGCAACAAGCCCGTTATTCCGCGCAGACGGGCAAACCTCCAGCTTCCTTCAGGGGTAATAATCTAATTTTAGTGGCCTGTCAGGGAGGTACACTGACAGCCCGAAGAAAATGGATTATCGCTGCTCGTATCTTTAGCAAAACGCTGTTTTCATCTAGGTCCGCACTCTCCCAAATCACTGCATGGGGAAAAAGGAAAAGTCAAGAAAAAGAGAGACACAGAAAGGAGCCCCCCCCTATAGCCTCCGCTATAATTACCTGCGTTAATAGGTCGGCGCTGCCCGTTTTAACAGATTTTATTTAGATCGCAGAATCGCATCTGGATATCGCCGTAGGGTGGCGCTACAGGCGCCTCGGCAAGCCGGCAGCACAGGTGTAAAAATCTGCAGTCAAAAAAGGAGAAAGTAGCTGCGTAGTCGACAGTTTAATGTTGCGCAATTTAAATACAACGGTGTATTTATTTTGGGATGAATTAATCCAAATTAAATATTAGGGGGGACATGCCCGCTCTTCTTACGCTTTGGGATACAGTATAGGCTACCTTATTCACCACGTTATGTTTAACAATAAATATTAATATACAATTTATAAATAATAAATTTAAAAACTTAAACATAAATATTAAATGTTACCGTGTGATGAGGTCAGGTTATAAATTTAAAATTACATTATCATCCGATTCGGCCCCAAAAAAACACCATACAATAATAACAAATCTATTCATTCCTCCGTCTTTTACGGGCTAATCCTAGTCAGACTCGCCGAAGCCTGTAGACTAGAATAACAACAGATATTAACACCAGAGTAGCATATCTATTACTTAAATCATATGTTGTGACCAAAAGGATTCTTTCCCGTTACGTATCAAAGCGTTAAAACGTTAAACGACGGAAACGTTAAAATTGTTCAATTTAAATATATAACTATACAAGTAAGTTCTCTTATTTTGGACAATCAACAGTTACGACTTTACAAACGAAGGAAAAATACGGTAACCGCATATGGTATATTTATTATTATTGACACGTTTGTACCTAGCGGGGCCTACTCCAAAGGCCGTAAAGATATTTTTAGAAATACAAGACCTTGGTTATATTTATTTGCTTTGCCCTGGAACAAAGACCTGAAGGGTAAATGCATAATATTTTCTCGTAACACTCCAGCTAATATTATGTATGAGCTGTGTAATAGCACCGACCGAAAATAATAATGAGATGTAATATTTCATCCAAACTCCACGGGTCCAGGTCAGTAATATGGCGACTACAATTTAACAACTACCCATGATTTTAAAGGTTTTGACTGTTAAAGTTATTATTGTAACAGTAAAAACGGGAACGGGGGAACAGAACAAAATGAACCTCAGTGATAGTCTAAATAAAATAATAGATTTATATAAAATATAAATAATGATTACTATTATTACTACAATTTTTAATTGAATAACATAAATAGTAAGCCAAAAATGATCCATTAGACATAGGTCACTGGGCTAACGTCATTTCTAAAAACATGTCAACTGTTAATTTGTGGAAGAACAAGAATTCTGTTATTAGTATTTAATTACCACACGGGATGCAAAATTAGTTATTGTGCTCAAACTCCAAATCGAACAGAGGGATATTTCTAAATTACAAACTGACCAAAGATAAGCAAGACGATAAATTAGGCCCTATTACTTTTTGCCACACGGAAACTGATTTGTTCTATTGACTTTGTATACTTTATATTTTTACAGAAATGTATGTGCGTGGCATATTGTCTAAAGCAAAGCGTATTGTATATGTAAACGGACATCAAACTTAACTAATTATACGTCCAGTCGTACACTTACACGTTTTCTGAACGGTTACCCTTATCAACATTTATAAAAGAAAGAGAAAGGTTACAAGCCTTGGACGAGGTACAAAAAGCGTAAGAAAATTGTGCTGCTATAAATAATTATCATTTAACATCTTAAATACGAAGCATAATTTAGAAATTTAAAGCGATTAAAAAAAATACCAATATTCGAATATAACATGCATAGTAGCCTATAATTTGTAAAAATTATTCATTTAATTATTTTATATAATTAAATACCGTCCTGGTTAAGACAAGTGAAAAACGTTATTTACACATATGATAGGTTAAAACAATGTCTTAATTAAAACCACAAAGATGACATGTATACAATAGAAACAGGACGATAAACAAGAATGATCGTGAAATACAAAAATTATAAATATTAAACGCCAGTGATCATTGTCAATGACCAGTTTGTCAGTCTCAAAAATAATCATTTACAGATAGTTTTAAAATAACTGTAAATAACGTGTTATTTGAAACAAATAGCATTTACTTATATATTGAGGTTGATGCCTGTTACTGTCAAATTGTTATAATTTGAATTGTTTTAATTGAATTACACCAACCCCCATTTATAGACCGTTTACCCGGTTTTAAAGTCAGTAACATATTCGGGGAAAAATCCTCTCTGGGAACAAAACAATTACATTAACTGACGAAACACAGAAAATAGTGATAAAAATAACAAAAAACTGGGATAAGTAACCTCTTAAAATGAGATTGCACTGAGCTCATTAAACGCTTGAGGGCCAAACGTTAAATCGTGCGTTTTAAGTCTCAAACAAAAGCATCATAAACAACTCAGGAAACTAATATTTTTGATCGATCGACTCTCTTCAGTTAGTTAGTTACGTACACCACCTTTCATTGTTTCAAGTTCAACCAGACTCGTAAAAATATCAAGATTTTTGATACTCGCTGTAAAACTTAAATTTAGTCCCCAAAAAATCGTTCCCTATATATCTGACTTTGCGTGGGTGTAATATAAAATTATATTGTTAATTCCATTGTGTTGGTATAAACATTCGCATATTACTTGTCAAATTACTAACAAACTAGAACAGGAAGCCTTCAGAAAAATGCACACTTAATCTAACAAGTGACAGCATTGAGGTACAGTTTAAACCTATTTAGCCTAGGAAACATCGGTATAATTATCAGACACCGCCGGACTCGTACGAATTTATGCAAGCATATTCAGCACAACGTCGCGTGATTTTTATTTTCCATTTTGCCCACAATTCTTGCAAATAGGTACTCCATGCATTACGTGTTTTGTACAAACCGGAAGCGACTTCAAGTAGTCCCTAAGACCCCTAATGTGAGGCCTAATATCTTAATCGGGATTAATTGAAATGGTCATAGCCTTGTCCTTCAGTTTTAATTTTCAAGTCTATTCTTCTTTTCCCGTTACGTAGTGTGTAGGTCTGGCTGAGACTGGCGGGTGAAAGAGATTGAGAGGATTGAGATTTTGCACTAACCATGCGCGTCGCAATGCGTGGTCACACTCCGCCCGTGTCCAGCGCGTTCATCTGGGGTGCAACAAGTGGGCAGTTATTTAGCCGCGATCGCTGTGATCGCTGAGCAGCGGATCCTCCTCGACCGGGTCCAGCGCGCCAGGGGGCGTCCCGTCCTGACGTAAAGCAGCACGAGCTGCTGCAGATCAGCCGGAGGCCAGAGTGGGGATACCGTTGTCTGTGTAGCTTTCACCATTGGCGGGCAATTTAAAGATTACATAATCTATATACGTTTCAGGATCATCGCAGCTTTCTCACCATTGTTTTGAGCTTGGAAGTTACTTTCTCGTTTGGTTTTAAGTGCTTCACACAACTGACATACAGTGCACTACCAGACATAAAAACCAGAGCACAGAAACAAAATTCAATCAAATAAAGACTTACACGTGAACTAAAATTGACGCAGATGGAGAGCGGAGGAGGAAATTATTCTAAGTGAAAGGGAATGGGTCAAGCGATTAGAAGGAAGAAAAAAATGAGAGGGCTTTCCAGAGAAGCATATAAAAGGTGATTGATGACTTCCCTTGAGGAATTGTCCCCAGGTGTGTGTGAGGACCCTTAGCGTTTGTTCACGTGCAGAAAGGGCTCCGAGGCGTCTTGAAAGGAAATTAAAAAGCAAAATCTTTTTAAAATTAAAACGAACCGAGAAAAGAATTAGAGTTGGATGTGGAGTACTTCTAAAAGCAGTTATAATCGTACGATATAGATGGTAAAAATGTAATACTTTGGCAAAAATATGTTTAGTTTTATGGCATATAAAGCGACGTGATTTCAAATAGAAACCTTAAGGAATCGAGGATTGCGCAGAGCATCATTGGCTTCGGATGTTTTCGTGTCTCACAGCCCCCTGCCCTGGATTCGGTGGAAATCCTTTTTTCGCCGGCGCCCATAAACATCTTGACCGCGGACACTGGCTTATCACAACAGTTGCTTACTGTCATGAAGTCACGAACCTGGATATAGTGTTCGACAAAATGAAGGCAAAAAGAACAGCCAAGTTTGAAGGGAGCTGAGCAACACGAGGCTATCCGCAGATTTATTCATGCTAACGCAGGGTGCTGAGACACCTGTCATTCTGGAAAGGTTGGCTGAATCACTAAACTATCCATTTTTAAATCGGTGGGCTCGTTCGTTTAGTGTGAGAAACTAAATTCACACAGCGTGTTATATATATTACGCCGAATGTTCGCAGACATGGTTTAGATGGCCGGCCGTGTCTGCAGGTTTTATAGGCCATTAAACTGCCAAAAACCTCAATTCTGAAAACGAAAGCCATTCATTCCATCGTTTAAACAATTCGTTTGCTAGTGAGGGCTCAGGTAAAGAGAACTAATGACACAATGGATGGCCCGGGCCAAATATGTTTACTGGGGGAGACGGGGGGCGGTTGCAGCATTTTTTTTCCCTTCAATTTCTCAGAGACTGTTTGCATTGGAGAGACCAAATTTTAATACAATAAACCCACATGTCAGCTACTCACCCACTCTGCTGTAATATGTGTACATATGATAATATACGTACAATTTATACTCCCATTATAGGAGACAGTAACAGCCCACAGAGGTCGTTGCAACATTCATTAATACATAATAAAATCATTCTTTAACATCATTTTGCAATTTATTTACTTTATTTGTGCACAGACAGGTTCTTCACTAAGTTAAATTGGCATAGAAATACAGACACAAAGACTAGTAAAAGGAAAACATTTGCAAGTAAAAAATAACACTCGTGTTTTTGTTAATTATTACAATGCATTTGAACTACAATTTTTAATTTGAAATCAAGACATCGGGAATTGAATAATACTGCTGTGAAAGTTTACTGAACTCTTAGATCATAAAAAATACTTTTTTTACCCTGAAAAGTTTTTTTTTTGCAGAAGGAATGGTCATATGTGGCTGCCTTTTTCCAGGGAGGAGGAGGGGGCTAACTGAGCGTGTGCAGTATGAACATCATCACTGCAGCTCATTCCCCATTTTAAGAATGAGCCATCATGCAACTACCCCATGTTGCAACCATCCACACTGTACCCTATTGCAGGAATCCACACCCACAAACATTTCTTTTTAGTTAATTGGTTTATAGATGACAGCTGGTAGGTGGCAGGCTAATAGGATTCCCAGTAAGCACTGCACCATCACCTCTGTATGTTGCCTTCACATAACACCAAGATTTCATGCAACTCCGACGATCAGAAACAGGTACAAAAGGACATTTCATTTAAATATTGCAACATAATCACATTTCAGTGCTGGATACATCAAAAGACAAAAAACTATTGGGAAAACATGTGTGCTGGCATTCAGATCAGAAAATAATGAAGATTTATAAAGTGACTTTTGATTCTGCACGGAATTCCAATACAAAACTGGAACTTTATGGTATATCGTCTGAGGATGGAATTATTTAGAAAAAGAGGACATTATCTGGCGCGGAACAACAAACTGTATCGTTGGGTGAAATTCTCATTTAGAACAGAATGTCAACTCTTCAGCTGACGCAAATTCAGGCACGATGCTGGTAACTGAGAGCATGATGTAGGTCCTTGTGTCACAGTTGGGAAAAGTGGCAATATTTGACACAGAGGTTAACAAATTACTTTTATATAAAAATGCTGAAGGTTAACGGTCCAAAGAAGTTACACTCCTGTGGTTTGTTTTCCAAACATTTGCCCATTTGAAAATTTCTTTGAATGTAAATCTCATCCATCCACCCTAAAAAGCAAATTTCCAAACCCACATTAGTTAAATTCTCAACCTGTGAAATTCAGCTTAAAACAGCACAAACCGCAGGAATTGGGTAATTTAGTGTGACCGTTTCATTGTTTTCTTTTCTCCCGCATCCATAAGCCTACTGATACATTTTGAAACAGTAATTCACTTCCTTTGGACTGTACTTCACAATGTAGAAATGCTGAATGTTACTCTGAATTTCCACCACAGCAAATTGTGGTGACAGATGAACAAGGAGTAACTGGTTACAAACCCTGTTTGGTTTTACCACAACACCATGGCCCAATACAAACCCAATATACAAATTTTACGTCTATTTAGCAGATGCCCTTGTTCAACTTGACTTTGAGTTTTTGTTTTATGCTTAATCACTGATGATACATAGTTTCTGCACAGATCACTATATGATACTGAAAACAAAACTTAGATTTAAAAAAAATATATTCTAAATGCATAGAAGTTCTGTACTGCTAGCTTGTAAACACATTTGGAATAATCACAAACTTCCAATCATTACCCTCATCTTTAGCAACGTTATGGTACTATTTACAGTATAGTGCAGCTGAATCTCTCAGAGCTTAATATAAATGGGACCTTAGACAAGTACCTGTAAGACCCCAGGTTTTGGATAAATAGTCACTTTGACAGGGTTTTGCTGACAGCTGTACATTGTTATACGTTTTGTTTCCTATTGCAGTATAAATTCAGATGACTGGACATCTTTGCATAATTCATTTTAGTGTATTTCACAATCAGACCAGAATGCTCTTACCATTGTAAACAACCACATAAGCAAAATGTCAGTAAATAAAATACATTTTAATGCAATAAAAAGCTAAATAAGATATTCATAACAAATAACCAAAAAATATTCAATCGCAGCGTATATTGAGCCTTGGGTATTAACAGAACATTACACTGTTTCTTATTGGCAGTGACATCAGTTGTGAGACACAGTGTTATGAAAGGGGAGGCGATGAACTTCTCATGGGAAAACAAAACCATTACAGGGATACAGTGGGCCATGTCGTCTCAGAGGAATGAGAAAATAGCTCATTTAAGTTGCAATACTTTTCTCTTGGCAAAAAAAATTAAACGCATCACAGTGTTGGTCTGTATCAACTCAGCAATTCAACATTTTCCCAAAGACAGCCGCATGCATTTTAACATTTCAGTCCTGATGGGACAATGGTCTAATGGGGCTTTAAAATGCTACACTGGAGAGTTTTGTCTTCCAAGCATATTTTAAAACTGATTTTTCATATCATAGTCACATCACTCTCCGCTCTCCCTAACCTTTTTCAATAAACCTCTTTTGAAGCTTTGTCGTCCAAAACATTTAAATCACAAAACCAAAATGACTCAGCTGAGGACTTGAATATCATGTACACAAAATAACACTTTTGGAAAATAACATTATGCTCACATTTATCTGTTAATTACTTTCAGGGTTCCTCATTACTTCATCATTGTTATTTCTCAGCCACCTAACAAATCTAAATTTGTTGTTTGGCATTTCTGCATTTGACAAAAGCATTGAAGGGAACAAATCTGTCAGAAGAAAACACTGTTTTGATTCAAGGATGATAAAACCAAAATAGGATGTCACCTAAAGCGTTTGTTATACACTTGAAACTTGAAGTTGATGAAGAACCGATGTACAAGAAACCTGGCTGCGGTTTCGTTCGTTTGTGAACGTGGCTTTTTAAAATTTTAAATTTGGCGCCACCATGTGGTAACTAAACAAAGAATGTTCGTTATTGCCTTTAATATAAAGTAGTACACATCCCATGAGCACAAGAAAAAATATTATCAAATGTTTATAAAATTGTCCACTAGGTGATCATTAAAAACTTCTTGAGAAGGTTGGTGGAACACCATGCACACGTCTGCTTCAGAGTCCCCCAGACCTGATGTCCAGCCGGCAGCCCGTCATGCAGAGAAGGGTCACAGAACACCTCCTCGGAGGTAACAGTCTGATCTACATTTCATCTGACATGGATCTTGGAGGAGATCCTGCGATAGGCTCCTAGCAGTGCATATCCAGGTTTACCGGCTACGTCAAAGGCATGAGAGAGAAACCCAGGGGATCCTGGGTTGGGATTAGGGTTGGCCACCCCTGGGCTGCGAGCGGCTGATGTTTAGGATGGAAGGAGCAGCTTGGTATGTTTTCCCTGTCTTGTCAGTCAGCTTGTCCCATGTCTTCTCAAAGTTCTCCGGCATCATGCTTCTCCACTTTCGGCTCACTAGCAACCTCCTCGCTCTCCGATCCCTTTGTTCCCATATCGCCCTTCCACATCTCCTTCAGACATTCTAGACAATACAGGGGAAGCCATAAAACTGTGGATGAGATACTGAGTAAATAAAACTGACGTTCTGCTGCTAGAAATCAATAGGGAAACACTTAGAAAAAATGAGTGTCTTGCAGTGTGATTTCAGAGTAACTCGGCTAGTATTTGACTGAGCGGTAATATATGTAAAAGATGAGAAGGAAGATCTTCTGTGATACATTTAGGTAGATTTAGATTAATAAACAAACACTCTAGAGGTTCTGAAGTTAACTGAAATCAAAATATATACACCGCCTGGGCAAAAAAAAAGTTGCACACTTTAATACTTAGTTGGACCACCTATAGTTTTGATCAGGGCGCACATTCATTTCCATGTGCTTGTGCAACATCTCCATCCATCCATCCACGATCTATACTCGTTTATCCTACTGGGTCGCAGGGGGTCCGGAGCCTACCCGGAAACAATGGGCACAAGGCAGGGAACAACCCTGGACGGGGGGCCAGCCCATCGCAGGGCACACCCACACACCATTCACACACACAGGCACACCACCAGGCAATTTAGTAACTCCAATCAGCCTCAGCATGTCTTTGGACTGTGGGGGGGAAACCGGAGTACCCGGAGGAAACCCCACGACGACACAGGAAGAACATGCAAACTCCACACACATGGAACCCGAGCAGAGACTTGAACCCAGGTCCCAGAGGCGTGAGGCAACAGTGCTAACCACTGCACCACCATGCCCCCCCTGTGCAACATCTCAATATTTTTAAAATCTATATCGTGTTCATTTTTCATCAAGATCTTGTATTGATGATAGGCGAGTCAAACCACTCAGTAAAGTCTTCTCCAGCACATCTCAAAGACTTTCAATGGGGTTAAGATCAAGACTCTGTGGTAGCAAAATCATGTGTGGAAACGATTCCTCATGCGCCCTGAACCGCACTTTGACAATTCCAGCCCGATGAATCCTGGCATTATCGTTCTGCAATATTCCCATGCGATGGGGAAAAGAAAAATCCATTGATGGGATACCCTGGCCATTCAGGAGATTCAGGTACTCAGATGACTTCACTTCATTGCTGCATAACATTGCTGAGCTGCTATAATAACCCACTCGTTGGCACTTAAGTACTTCATGATTTAAATTCAAACAGTGACTTTTTTGGTCAAGCAGTGTATAAAGATTTACCATTATGAGAATGCCATATTTTAATAACTGAAATGCATTTAAAAGCAAGCATGCAGAGTGGATTAATAACTAACTGGCCTTCCTCACCCTGGTCAGAGTCCTTCAGCACATGGGTGCCACAGAGGAACTTCTCCAACTTCTGCTCCTGATGATGGAAATACCAGTCCTCCACCACTTCCTCATACTCCTCCAGCATGATCTCACACTGAAACAGTGACCCCTAGTGTTTCATACAAGTTCACACACCAGACCCTGCATTTCCTGCACTTGGGTCTTCCCCCACAGATCACATTTTGGCCATAAATCTGATTATTTGACACATCAAGCATTGAGAAACGTGAAAACTAGCCTATATTTCACCCCACAGAGATTCGGTGCCTCGTTTTACAACATTTTCCTCAATCAGGTTACAGATTAATATTTTACTTAAACCATTGAGATATACTATCAGGGATACACTTACAGAAACCTGAAGTGAACCCCCCCCCTCCTCCAATCAGCATTCAAGGGCTGATAACCCGCTTTAGCATCTGAGAGCAGGCAGGTACCTGTTTCTTCATATCTGCCACCTCCACAGACGGTTCGTCCCACAGCTCATACGGTAAACCAAGCTCCACTTTCACCCCCTTGTTCACCAGGTTCTTCAAGGTGGTCATGGTCTGACTTGCACCCTGAGATGGAGCAAAATTAAGACCAGGAGACCCAAAGCATGCAGTTTGAATAAAATGGAATATTATACTCTCAGGAAAGAAATGTTTTATTTACAGATCTAGCATTTGCCATACAAAACATGTCCATAACCATTGGAACTTCTTAATTGCCATAGTAATCAAATCAGTAAGAATCAATCTTAATTAGGAGTGATTTAGAAAAACAAATAACCTTTGCATATCGGAGACTGCCAGGTCTCTCTGCATGAACGCTGTATTGAAGAATTCTTTCACAGATGTTGTCCATAGCTTCTGTAAGTCGTGTTTCCCTACAAACACACACCAGAGAGAACATAACGTTTCTTCGTACTCTTACGATTCGTGCCACTATCATTATCATTATCTCCATCATACTTACGAAGTGTTGTACTTGATCTTGCGCTTGCGTTTACCCGTGTCTAACACCTCCCCCACTTCCAAAACTTCCTTAGACCTCCCACTTTTATCCAGGGCTCCCTGAAGCTCCACCGTTAGGAATTTACATACTAAGGGGCAAAACACAACATAAACATTTAAAAGATTTAAATTAATATATTATATATATCAATACATCACATAAAAAAGCACAAATCACCAAGGATTTACACCAGTACGGTACTTCGTGCAGAACAGTCATAACAGACACATATAAAGACTTGAGAAAAACCAAGGGAATGAATTCAATACATATACCTTAGATTCCGATACTAGGAAATAAGACCATAAAAAGAAAAGTCAAACTCTGACCTTCACATTTATTTGGCAACCTTTCGTCTTCATCTGCCTCGACAAAACTACCGGCAAAGAAAAGCATGAACAATAAAATGCCCATCATATAATTTTATATTACTGGTTTCTCACCAGTTACAACGCCACATCGGCATGCCTACTTTACCTACTTCAATAGGAGATTCACGCATGCGCAGATTTTCATACCTCAACCATCTTAAGTCAAGGTTGCTCAATCGGTAGTCGAAACATTCAACTTGTCCTAGAAGATGTTTAAAACTAATACGAGCTATGCAAAAAACAGAATAGGTTAAATAATACATATTGAAAGGTGTACATATATAATATATTTCGCATCCTTTATTATATAATGTAATTTTATACGGACATGTCATATAAGGACAAATGTATTATTCTTATATGTCTAATTCCTATATTTCAGGACCTAGACGCGGTTTTCATACCGGAATCAATATGGCGGAATTTCAGAAAAAAGGATCGGAACAGAAATAGTCATGATATTAATAATAACAATGGAGCAGTTGTTTAAGAGCAACGTAACTGTATAAGCTTTATGAAATAACACAGATTGCTTGAACTGCGTCCGTAACTCTGTTTTAGCTCACCGAATTATTCGGGTCGTTTTCCCACTTTTTCTTTAGTGTTACTCTAAAGGTAGGAGCAGCTCGTTAACGGTGCACGTTAGCTGTGTAGGTTAGCAAGCCTTTACCCTTGTTTACTGCAAGGGATCGATTGCCCTACTATAATCGCAACGTTTGAGTTTTCTTCATATGTTGAAAAATTTAACTAAAACAGTTGCCTCAGGTAATGCCTGATTTTCGTGTTTAAACTCAACTGAGAAGGCGCGTGTGTAGTTTCACTCTTTATTTGAAAAGAAGCTTTTGTATACTACAGTATTTGAAATGGCGAGATGTGCATTTTTATGGCATAATTTAATCTGGAGTTATCACCTTTACTATTTGATCATCTGAAGACGTTCCTCGGTTTGTGCACGATTTCAAATGAGGGGGGGGGGTGTCGTTGGCTTTTTTGCGGGTACATTTCGCTGTCATCTGTATGTCAAAACCAATTGGGATCTGCATATTAACTCCCTTTCTTACGATTTTGCGTTCTTCGTATACTTCTTATATAAAGTTGTTCTCTTCGTGTTGCTGTAACAGGGAGAAGTCAAAATGAACTGAGTGTGGTGAGTGGTGGATATAAAGTACCTTCACTCGTCCTGTCCCTCTCTTCCTACCAGTCTACCGTGCCCAACTCTACCTACCCCCGACCTCAGGCATGGCAGAAGAGCGGAGACCGAAGCCGTGCAGCGTGATCCTGCCCACCGAATCCATGAAGGCAATGGCCGAGTCGATGGGGGTGGGGCAGCTGCAGGAGGAGAGTTGCGTGGCCCTGAGCGAGGAGGTCAGCTACCGCATCAAGGAGATCGCGCAGGTACGGGGAGCCAGCAAGCCTGGTGTTGTCGGTTACCAAATGTGTCAATGAACAACCTTCTTATAATAATCTATTTGACAGAATATAATACATGCGTGGTTACCCAGAAACCAAAATATTCGTTTTGAATAACTTTAGCCTATTATAATTAAACTGACAAATCAGTCGGGATAATTAATGGAGCCATAATGTGTAGCAAGTAGTCCATAGGGAAATAATGTAAATAAGTTGCTCCCAGGTCTGTGTGTGTGTGTGTGTGTGTGGGTGGGTGGCACAGAGGTAGGTCTGTGCCTGAGCTTACCTGTGTTTGGAGATCCCTGAAAGGCGCAAGTTTTTGTTGACCAGGATGCGCTGAAGTTCATGCACCATGGGAAGAGGCGCAAACTAATGACCAGTGACATCGACTACGCCCTGAAGCTGAAAAACGTTGAGGTAGGAGAGGGGGAGCCTCCTTAAGGAACGGTGTCCCGGGACCCCTCTTAGTCCATACTGACCCCCATGCCCCCCCCCCCCCCGCAGCCTCTCTACGGTTTCCAGTCGCAGGAGTTTATCCCGTTCCGCTTCGCTAGCGGTGGAGGCAGGGAGCTGCACTTCTACGAGGAGAAGGAGGTGGACCTGAGCGACATCATCAACACGCCGCTCCCGCGAGTGCCGCTCGACGTCTCGCTTAAGGGTAACGAGGACCGGGCGGCCGTTACCGTGGTTACTGCCCTCAATTATGCCTCTGGCTGTCTGCCTTGCATTTATTATAATTATTATTATGCCAAGTTGTCCAATGTGACTTTGCATAACTATGACATATACCTGTTTTTTAGAGACTACTATCATTAACAATGAATATCTTTCTGCCGGACACAGTATCAGTTATATTATTATCTATTTAGCAGAATATACATTATGTTGTAAGCCTTCACGTTAGCTTGGGGCTGCACCCTGCTGATGTGTCATTTGACTCCTTTTCCAGCACACTGGCTAAGCATTGAAGGCGTCCAGCCTGCAATACCGGAGAACCCTCCCCCAGGTAAGTGACGGTCCCGTCTCTCTCTCTCTCAGACCCTGAGCACAACCTCTCTGGCTCTCCATTTTCTCTCGTTATTCCTTTTCTTTTATCCTCTGTTCAAGCCACAAAAGGTCTGTTTTTAACCATCCTGCCTGTCTCTCTCACTCTGTTCATCATCGATTAAAGTTCCCCAGTTCTGTTGGTGCATATCTGACAGATTAGGTTGCCCGCCCCCAAAGAACCTCTGCCTCCTGTTACCGTTTCTTCTTTCCCCGTCTCCCAGTTTCCAAAGAGCAGCAGAAAACCGAGTCCACTGAGCCCCTAAAGGCCGTCAAACCGGGACAGGAAGAGGAGGGGCCTATCCAGGGCAAAGGTCAAGGGGCAGCCACTGCTGAAAATAAAGGTCTGTTGGTCGTCTGATTCGCTGCCCAGAAATTACCCTAACGATATTTAAATACCACAAACTGATGCGGTCTACAAAAATATACGGTAGCAGTGGTGAGTGCCACGGTGACGAGGTGACAGGGTTCCGCTATATCTTAATGGGCGTTGGTGATCCCTGTGACCCCTCACCTTCAGGCAAGGAGAAGTGTATGATGCGGATGAAGGCGCGCAGCACACATGAGCTGTCAGTGGAACAGCAGCTGTATTACAAGGAGATTACAGAGGCCTGTGTGGGGTCCTGCGAGGCCAAGAGGGCGGTGAGTCTGGGGACGAGGGGCGGAGCTGCGTGTCTCTCTTCTTAATCTGAAATGGAGACTTAAATGTACATTCCCACAAACTGAGCTCCTTTAAGCTGTTTTTATTAAGAGATATAAAACATGTCCCAAAATGACTACTTTCTACTTCTGTTTGTGTGAGACTGGGATTCATTTAAAAAGTAACAGCCGTGCGTTTCAGTGTATTTTTAAAGCCCGTCTTGTTTTATTTAAGTAAACGACAAATTAGGAAACGGTCATTAATGGGATATGCTGAAATTTCGACATCACGATACCTACTGTGCTGCTGTTCCATGCACTTCCCCCAGGAGGCACTGCAGAGCATCGCCACAGACCCCGGGCTGTACCAGATGCTGCCGCGATTCAGCACCTTCATCTCGGAAGGGGTGAGCTGGGTCGTCCTCGTGGGCGCGCGCTGGCGCCGTCGGTCCATTCCCCTCTATCTCGTTCTCAAACACACACCTCTGGTTGAGGACCCATGTCATTCATCTGGTTAGAGTTTGGGCCACATCTGCATGATCAATGAGGGAAGAGCTTATTTATGACAGCTGATCTGCCCAGACGTGATCCTTGAAACGTTTATTTGGACTGGAGACGGCAGATCCCCCTGCGGAGCAGTGCATGGAGTTCCCCTGTATATTGACCATTTTTACCTTGTCTACTCATGGTTGCGATTCTGCTGTGAAGAGTTCCTCATGCATGTCAGTAAATATCGACCACCGCCCCCCCCCCCGACTCTGCAGGTGCGTGTCAACGTGGTCCAGAACAACCTGGCTCTGCTGATCTACCTGATGAGGATGGTCAAAGCCCTCATGGACAACCCCACTCTGTACCTGGAGAAATATGTGAGTTTATGAAGCATCACCGTCACCATGACTACGGAAGCGCTCAGTGAGCACGCTCAGTGAGAGCTTTCAGCTCTCATCCTTAGCTAAGGCCTTCAGCAGAGACATCGCTACTCGTCTTCAGTACCCGATTAGCCCCGGTGATGAGCAGCAGTCTTGCTTTGTTCACCCGCCTATCAGATTTTGACTGATTGGGTTGTCCCTGCCCCCCGCCCCCCGCCCCCCCCCAGCTCCACGAGCTGATCCCGGCAGTAGTGACCTGCATCGTCAGCAAGCAGCTGTGCCTCCGGCCTGACATGGACAACCACTGGGCCCTGCGTGACTTCGCCGCTCGACTGATGGCCCAGAGCTGCAAGACCTTCAGCACCACCAACAACAACATCCAGTCGCGCATCACCAAGACCTTCACCAAGGTGAGCGAGGGAGCCTCACCCCTTTAAGGCCATCGCCTTTAAACAGACCTTCAGCTTGCCACAACGGAATATACTGCCCTCCTCTTGGAAAGGTACAAGGGTAACTTTTCAAATATTGCTAATGGGATATAGTGCCCCCTATCTGTGATGGACTTAAATACACCTATTGCATCAGTTAGCCAATTAGCTTCCAATTATTTGCGGTCTCTGATTGTTACCTGGTACCAGCCTGGGAAAACAAGAGACAGAAAGGTTCATTCCTGGGCAAATCAGACGAGAAAGGAACCGGGGATTGTTTGGACACGTGTAGGACGAGAGATGATAGTCTGATTAAGTGGGTAATGTTAGTTAGTGTAGAGGATGTCCAGCGAGGAGATGGATAGATGATATTAAGGAATGTAGTGACACAGACATACAGGGAGTGGGGAGGTTAGCACAGAAGGTTTTTGGAGTGAATAGAAAGTAGGACGCTATCATCAGCGTCCTCAGTAGTCCCTCAGTGAACTATGGAGGTGCATGGAGATTCTTGCCTGGCCTGATCATTGGGGGCGATGCGAACATGTGTCTCCTGTCTGTGCACTTCAGAGCCTCCTGGACGAAAAGACGCAGTGGACCACACGCTACGGCTGCATCGCGGGACTGGCCGAGCTCGGCCCTGATGTTAGTGCCTCCCCTGCTCCCCCCTCCGTTATACCCTCCCCCCCTCCCACCCCTTCAAGGTGTCCTGACCCGTCCCGTTCTCCCACGGAGCAGGTCATCAAAACGCTGATCATCCCCCGGCTGCCCGTGGAAGGGAGCCGCATCAAGGCGGTCAGCGAGGGGGCGGTGGTCTCCAACATCGACAAGATCGGGGCCGACCACGTGCAGAGCCTCCTGTTGGTGAGCGCGCGCGACCACGCGGCCGCAGTCCGGCCCCCGGCGGAGCGCGGCGCCACCACGAGAGATGGACCCCTGTGTTTGTTGCCTCCGCAGAAACACTGCGCCAGCGTGATCGCCAAGACCCGGCCGCTCCCCGACAATTCGGATCAGTACCGCACGGACTACGGTTACCTGGGACCCATGCTGTGCTCACACGTGGTGAAGGCCCGGGCCCAGGCGGCGCTGCAGGCCCAGCAGGTCAACCGGACCACCCTGACCATCACACAGGTGGGGGGTCCCATCCTGCCCCGTCACCTGCTGCCACTAGTGCAGCGCTGAGCAAAAGTCTCAGGCTATGAAAGCAAACATTCAGAGCTACTTATCTGGGTAGTAAGTGTGGGGAAAAAACACACTAGAATATGTGCAAGTGAACAGTATTACATATTTCTGTTCTCCTAAAAGTTTCTGATATCCAGCTGGATGGCTAGATGTGCATCGCTTCAGCTCCCAAACCTCTCCTCCGGGGCACCTCAGCCTTTCCAAGTGCTTGTTAAATTTCACTGTTAATTAATTAACTTAATTAGTTAACTTGATAGGGTATTGATTAGCCAGTCAACAAATAGGCCGACTGGGATACATTGGATGGTTGCGATAAATCCTGCAATGGCTAAGCTAACACACTTTGATAGACATAAATGTCATAGTTTTACACCAACATGAAAGAATAAACAATGTTTTCTTTGATTGCCTAAGACTTCGGCGTAAAAAAACACAACAGCTTCTCTCGGAACAGACAGGATTTGTTATTTATTAGTTACTTGCCTAAGTTCACTTAGCTTTTCACAAAAGTGGGCTGCAGATTTACCCGCAGTATGATGCCGCCCCCCCATTCCCCTCCCCCAGCCCCGTCCCACCCTCACTCTGTCACAGGGAGGGGTCTCAGGTGTGTCGGGGCCTCGCACGCCCAACATCATCAAGGTGCCCAGCTCGCTCACCCTGCCTGTCCAAACCCTGGTGTCAGCCCGGCCGGTCACCCCCACCCAGCCGTCACCCCCGGCAACCAAGTACATCGTCATGTCGACGAGCGCCGCAGCGGCCACAACGCAGCAGGTATTCATAGCGCATCGCCAGGGATATGCGAACGCGGGTTTATTGCTTTGACTCGTTCAAACGGGGGGGCACCTCTGATCCTTCTGATGATCAGTTTCCCATGAGTCTATGGTGCTATAAAATCGTAGCCACAAGACACACTGGGAGGCTAATTTCACCGCTTAGGGAAAAAACATGTCTTCTGTAGATGGTGAAGAGTGAAATGTTGACAAACTCCGGTGCTCAGTGCGGGCAGCTTTGCACTTGCAGTTTTAGCTACATTTTAGTGGAATGGCGCAAAAAAAAAGTAACATGTAAATTTCAGTGGAATTATCTCTGAAATATCCGCCACCACGATCTTTGTTTCCTTTCCACAGGTGATTACACTAAGCTCGGCCCGTTCTACCTCCCCCATCACAAGCCCTGCCCCCAGCTCCGCCTCCACCATGCAGCCCCTGGTGAAGTTGGAGCACGGGGGTGCCGGGGCGGCGGCCACAGGGGCGGGGGGGTCCCGGCCCGTTCAGAAATACATCGTGGTGTCTCTGCCGTCGGCTGCGTCGGAGACCAAGGGCACCAGCCTGACATCGCCCTCGCCTGCCTCCTCGGTCCCCGCCCCCATGCTTGACTCCTCCTCCAAAACGGACCGCTCAGATTCCCCAGGGGCTAGCGGCCACTGACTGGGGGCACCTTCCTGGGGGATGGGGAGAGGGGGGGAGAAGTAGATCGACACCATCCCGAACCCGACGAAGGAAACTCTGCAAACCCAAGACTCCTTAGGTCAGAGACGACTTCGGAGCAGGAGTTTTATGGAATGGGGGGGGGCGGGGGGGGGACACAGCAATGAGACTTTTAAAGAATGGGTCTATATTAAAAGGCATAAGGAGTGCCCAGAGTGTCAGAGGAGCTGACTTTAAGGAGGACCTAAGGAGGGGGAGAGTGGAGAGAGGGATGAGGAGAGCAGGAGAGTGCGGGACACTGAGGAGCCATGAAGGACTATTTGAGGGAGAGTGGTATGGCGATACGGTACGGGGTGGGTTCATGCCCCTCCTCTCTCTGTAAGCCACGCCCACAGGCATGTGGCCCCCTCCTCTAGCTCTGACAGTGTTTTTGTTGTTTTTTTTTTTATATTCTCAAATAAAGCTGATTTTTGTATGGGGTTATTTGCTGTCTTTACTGCAGGAAGAGAAGATAAATCATTAATCATGGTTAATAAATCAATGCCTATTGGTCATATGTTTTTTTTTATCCTCTCTGATGCAAATGTGAAACTCAACTTAATGTCTTAGGTTAATCAACCGAACATTCTTTATACCAACATCAGTTTTTATTCATGTTTTCTGCCATTTCAGAACTTTCATGTACAAATATAGGTTGGTCTCTAAACGTAAGACAGATAGCCTTGAAGGATGATTGGCTGGATTTGAACCCCAGCAGGATTCCTGGTCTTTTCGTATCTCTTGACCTGCAGCACAGGGGTGGCCTGTTAGGATTCTGTGCTTGTGGCCCCTGATTCAAAGGCCAGGGTCAGCAGAGTGATGTCTGCTGGTCCAGAAACACTCTGTTAGGGGGAATCAGTATCTCAGCAGTCAGTGTGTGGACCAACATTACATCTCAGTTCCACTAGGAATCTTTGCCGGTATACACTCCAAGCTCACAGTGGGCGCCGTACTGGAAATGCGGGAATGGAAGGTGAATTTGTCGTGTTTGCTGGAAACTGTATTAATACCCATCAGAAACGCACTAAGCAGCTGACCATCCTAAGATGCCCAGGATCGGGGACAGCTGCCTTTGCGTTGATCCTTACGAGTGTGACCGCCTTTAGAAAGCCACTGTCCCTCGGGCCTCCCCAGCGGAGTGTGTGCTGCCTCTGCCCAAGCGCAGTGTCCCTAAATGATGAAACCCAGCAGGGTCATGCGAGAGGGGAAGGTGATAAGCAAGCGTGAGATGTGTGGATAGCGGAGGGTCAGGAGGGGGGATTCCGGGTCAAAGGATACGCTTCATACCTCAGCGGCCAAAAACCTGGGTGCTTCTAATGTGTCTTCACTGTGACCTGAGTACTCAAACCCAGCACTTTCTGAGACAAACATTTGCACCTTTACCGTGAAAATCATCCATTTCAAGCCACTCTTTGTTTACACGAGTGAAAGCAGATTCAGATCCATATTTTCAGGTTTCTGGAAGGTTCTTATCTAGGTGAGTGACATCAGTATCAACAAGTATTTCTATTAATATAGAATGATGCTGCCTACTTTGCCGAGAATAAAATTGGCAGGAGTAATTGCCAGCAGGTTGGCAGTGAGGGGGTTAAGGAGGGGGCTGGAATGGCCCACTGAGGGACTTGAGTGTCAGTGACACACTCAGTGACAACAGATCCGCCAGACGGGTCATGTTGGGGGGGGGGGGGGGGGGGGAACCCC
>JABFEB020000002.1:25419285-25436188 GCA_019775895.2 Stomatorhinus ivindoensis | reverse complement strand
CCCCCCCCCCCCCCCCAACGCCGTAGCAGATAGAGGAGGATGTCCCATGGCCAAAAAAGAGGGTGGGGACGACATGTTGGACCAGGAAACTGGGTCCAGCCCACGGGGGGGACTGAGGTCAGGGAGCGGGCAGGACTGAATACACCAGCAATGAGAGGGTAAGAAGAGAAAAATACACAGCAAACAGAGAAGCATACGAGGGGGGGGGGGCAATTTCTTCAGACAGGCCCAGTGCAACACATGGACAATTTAATTATCTTTTTTAATCCTGGCATACATGCAGCATAGCTGACAAGTGATTCAAGGAGTGTTAAAGTGTATTTATGGATTTACATTAACTCGAGTGTGGCAGCCCTAAACAAGATAGGGCAGCCTTCGTGCGTTGTATACGCCTTCCTCGTCGGCCCCAAAAAGGGTGAGTGGCGCGCTGGTCTATTGTCTCTTTTTGGGAGGGGGCTTATATTACACCTGAGTGCAGGTATGACGATCTACTGATGTTACACTGACACGTAACTCCACCTGCGTGGATATACGGCAGGGATCACGCGCGCGCGCGCACATACACACGCGCACGGAAGGCTGCCGACACGAAGCCACAGAAGGATAGGAACGGGGCCAACATGCACAAGGGCAAAGAAAGTGCGTCTGTATATAAACTAATATATTGTTACAAAATCAAATACAGATAAGTCTGATTCTTTCTGATCGGCCAGTCTAGGTTTAAGCTGTCTAGGTTCTGCCACCCGTACAAATTTGTGAGAGCGGCCTCGCAGTCTGCTGGGAAACGCACAGGAAAATACGCGAAGTACTGGCCTGGATCAGGGAACCTGTCGGCATCCATGGGGAAACTCCGGGAATTCCGCTAGATCCCCATTGTGGAAAAGGGACTCCTCTTCCGGCGGAGCAGGTGAACACTGAACGTCTCACAGGATGCCTGTTGTCAAATCTCAGAGAAAATCAGCAAGAATAAGATAAAAATTGAATGCATGTAATATTCCTCAAATGTTCAGAGGATCAGAATGTAATTTCTTTTTATAGTGTCTGATGGGTGTGTTCAGCGGAAAAGTGGAGTAGGAGCAGCTGTTTTAAGGCCCTGTACTTTTTTTTTTCACTGGCTCCCCGGCAGTGAAGCATATTACGTATGTATAAACTTTATGTTAAATCCCTTGCCTGCTTATGTAAATAAAGAAAACGTAAGATTAATTATTCTTATTAATAACAATAATAATAATAATTGATCATAGGTCTGGTGCTGATAAATACAAACCATGAGTGTTTCCCAAAGTTTCCCATTTTTCTAAATTTAATTTAGGTTTTCTTTTCGCTGCGGAGCTGGTAACAGTAGTAAATGATAGAAAAGACGGGAGAGGTTCATACGTCTGGCTATGTGAGCTTGCAGACTCGGTTATCCAAGCGCTGAAATACGACTAAAAACTGGTCATCAAGAACCCAAAAGACTCAATTTGTCGAGAGTAAACGCGTTATGGATACCGTCATCTTGGATTCAGCAGCACTTAATCTTTATTTATAAATGTATTTTTATACATTACAGTCCACATATATAGCTCACATAATTCATCCATCATTTCCCATCCACTAAATATATATAGGTCTAGTAAATATCTATATGTGTTCTGCAAGTTAATCTTTAAGTTGTAAATGCTACTTCAAACTAAACGTGCTTTTCATTCAGTGTAGAAGTGTAACCTTGTATATTATTATATTTTCGTTATCTGAGAGCTGGCAGTTGATTCGATAAATAGTAGGAGATATTTAGAGAAGCAGCGCGCCGCGGTAGCCGTCTATTGCCCCACGGTATTTTGGGAGCGATGAAACGGTCCCGCACGCTTGTCTAGACGTCACACCCTAACCCTCCAAGCACTGAGACTCCAGTCTCTGCCTGGCACTGTGCCACACTTTCGATTACTGCATTTAATCGAAATAAAATCATGCGCTTTGCTTAGTTCGTATGTCTAGTCTAGGGTTCTGGATTCTGCTGATTGTACTATAACAAACTGGAAAAATAGCTGCTATTCATAGACTGAAGCCTGGCTGGATCATTTGGTTACTGGATAAAAATAAAGAATGCTGCTGTATTATTTTTAAACTTAAAGGCAGCTTTTATAGCACGAACATGTAGTATATACAGATGACAAACACAAAAGTAGAACCTCAGATTATATGTGAAGCATATTGCTGCAATAAACCTATATGAGTTTGGCTGCGGAATCTGAGGACCTGCAGGAGTTTAGGGGGAAGCGTCTCTGGTGTTTCTAACTTAAAGCTTTTACCCCAAGGAGAATTTATTGAAAATATAGGGGTCTTGGTGGAAGCGATGAGTGACAGTTTTTGCTGCTCGCATCTGTGCCCTGGATTTGTGCCAGTTCACAGCGGAGAGTGAATTTCAGCGAAGGTTTCTAAGGCTGCGGCTTCGTTTCGTATGGTCCTCACATGCTGCTTGAAGTTCCCGTTGGTTAAACACACGCTGCTGGGATGAACCCGTGACTGTAAAGCTTCCTTAGAGTGAGAATCCTGTGCCGAACCAAAGCTTGGTCTGCAGCACTGACCTGAACCCACTGGGCTGCGCTCCACGTCTACTGGAGACTCCGCAGCTACCTGGAATCTTTTGGCACTTTTCCCAGAAAGCAGCGTACATGTATTAATTGTCAGTCAAACCTTGGATTATTAACAGGGCCAGGAGCCTGTATCACGAATCTGGATAACTTGCCAGATTTAAGGTACCCAGTTTAAATGGACTTTATTTTTTGTTCAATTAGGTTTAGCCCAGACTACCTTAAATTCGACAAGTTGTCCAGCGGGTTTGTCAGGTTTTCATTTGTAGTTTTAAAAATAATAATGAACCAGCAGGGGGCGACATGGTGCCTCACACCTACAAGATTGTGGGTTTCAATCCCACCTCTGCTGTGTGTGTGGAGTTTGAATGTTCTCTCCATGTTGTACTGGTGTCTTCTGAGTACTCCTGCAGCCCAGAGCCATGCAGTCAAACCAACTGGAATCTTTAAACCAGTGCTTCTCAACCAGTCCCCCTGGGTCCCCCTATGGTCCACATTTTTGCAAAAATGTGCCATTTTCATATCGCATGAGAGCTATGGTAAAAGACTTGTTTGGTTTTGATTTTTCCCTTTTTTTTGAAAACTCATTAGAACCAGTGCATTCTTCAAGACTAGCTTCATTTATATAATTATTACTAATTCAAAAATCTTGACAAAAAGTTTGCTTATCTTTATATATTTGACCAGAAAACCTTTTATTATTATTATTTATCATTTTATTGAGCACGCAGACCAGTAAAAATAGCTGTGGGCTGGAAGATGGATGGATGAATTATCAGATAACAGCAATTAAATGAAAGCGACATGCTGTTCTAAGAATAGACTCCTGTACTAAATCTGGAAGGCGGGTATGAAAGAAGACTGGATGGATGGATGAAAAACATGCAGACCAGACATTTTTTTAGCAAACACCTCAGCCAACACTTTCCTTAAGTGGCTTTGTGGCGTTGAACACTGCGCTCTGAATGGTCCTCCTACCGAGCAGCATAAGCTGACGTGTCTGACTTCTGGATTCTTCCCGCTCAGCATGCCAGAGCAGGTCCATTTTTTCCAGAATCAAAATTACTACAAGTTGAAGCGTGACTGTCTGCGCCGGGGGGTGCTCTTCCAGGACCCGCTCTTCCCCCCCACAGCCCAGTCCCTTTTCTACCGGCGACCCCTCCCACCTGGACTCACCTGGAAAAGGCCACGGGTGAGAAAGGAGAGAGAGAGAGAGAGAGAGAGAGAGAGTTAGCATGAAACATTCCCTCTCACAAAGCTGCCAAGAGACCGAGAGGAAAATATCCTCCAATCAAAAGAAATGGCATAAATCAGCAACATAAAGTATAAATAAATGGATATGGTATCCATATGAGGTACATAGTCATACATAGTTATGTACAGTGTCATCTGTTTTTACAGTTGGCATGTGCTATGGCTGGGGTGAGGGATAGTATACTGGGACAGGATCTCCAGTGGGACTTATCAGGACTCCTGGTGGAATAAGCTTCCTCCAGAAAAGCACCCCACGGAGGGCATGAGCATTGTCCATGATATCCTCTGATTTTATCCGCCGCGGCGGCCCCCAGTGGCTCCAGTCCTCTCATGAGGCCGGTCTTCCTGAAGAGTTTGCTGACTTGGCAAATCTCATTTAGTGCTCAAGAGGCTGTGGCTCATGGCAGACTAGAAAGCAGGCATACTAATCGATGTCAGAAGGAAACATTAAGTGTGGAATAAGAGACACACATCAGCGTTGCTGAGTAGACTTGGACACTGTCTCCTGTCACCCTGTAGCTGTGACCCGCTGTAGGATAAGGGGCCATAGAAACTGGTTGTCATCAGTTGATTACTCACTATTGAAATGAATATACATGTACAGGGATTGACATGACTGGTACATAGGTATGTATTTCCCACATAAAGCCAAAAAGGCATGTTAATCTCTTGCCATACCAGCACAAATGTGCATAAGTATGTACTTTTGCTGTTCTGACAAATCACTTTGCATTTTAACTGGTAAATGTTATTCGGCGAATGCATACTTGCATACTACTTGTGAAAATCCTTGCATGTGTGTTTGTCTTGAAAAACATACTTTGGCAGCATTTTAATTGGACAGTCTATCTCTGATTTTAGAAAGGAAAAATATACAGATGCAGAATGAGAGATACAGCCCAGCAGAGAGATAGATTTAAAAAAAAAGAGGAAAAAACATGAGAGATAAGTACTGGGAGGATGTCAGGGAAGAGGAGACGGGAGCGTATCCAGTAACAACAGCAACTGAACAACAAGAAAAAGATGTTTGGCTAGTGAGAGAGATGAGCATCCAATCAAATAAAGGCAAACAGAGAAGAGCCACAAGAGCTGGTTGTTGTCCTCGTCAGTGCCCTGTATAGCCTGTGGGTATCTGTCTGATTGAACACCAGCCGCTTAAATGGAGAGAGGTGGTGCACAAGCTCCCGATCAGGATTACCCCTCGAAAACATGGTGAGGGATCTAATTTCAGACATTTAATGAGTAAAAATTAGACTTTCTAATTAAGGAGAGGCATGAGCGGAGTGTAACTGAAGCTGGAGGAGAGTGTGAGTGGTGTGTGTGGGGGCACTTGGAACTTTAACTGGGTATCACTCCAGAAACGTATAAAACGACACTGATTTCACAGTGAAACCCTAACTGGCTATCCCTAACTGGTTATCCCTAACTGGCTATCCCTAACTGGGACTGGCTGTACCTGCATTTCCAAAATATACATATGCTGAATAATGTAAATGTTCTATAGATGTCATATGCCAGCATTTTAAATATCAACTCGTTGGCACATAGAAGGTCACACCCAATTTACTTTGCAATTTCAGATGCACATGGTTTGTGTTGTAGTCATGCTTAAGCTCCACCCTCTTGAAAATACCAGGGGAAGTCACTGGCGTGTATATCCACAGGTCAACAGGTTGTCTCTCACACGCACATATTTCTAGATTAATCTCATACTGACAGCATCTCCTCTCCTGTCACAGAAACTCTGTAAGGACCCCCGTCTCTTTGTGGATGGCATCAGCACCCGGGATCTACACCAGGGGAGTCTGGGTAATTGCTGGATGGTCGCAGCCACATCCTGCCTGGCCACGGAACCCTCCCTCTGGAAGAAGGTATGATTTCAGCCTGTGGGACCCAAAAATGTACTTGAATTCCCTTTTCACATGTGGTAATTATTTTTGTTACATGCCCTATATTGAATTTGAATTGAATTGTACCTAAAGTAGGGCATAGCAGTGGTACTGAAGCTAGGGGTCTGTTCTACGAACCAGAAGGTTGCTGGTTCAAATCCTGCGAATGTCAGAAGCGATCAGGCTCTGTTGGGCCCTTAACCTGTGATTGCTCCATCCTGGGTATGACAGTGACCTATTTCCAGCCCTGCAAGGGGGTCCCCTAACTTAGAAGGAAAAACTGGGGGTTGGTGGCAGGACTGGTATTCTAGCTATCAGAAAAGAAACTCCCACTGTTCCATTCAGACCAGTGTACAGCTGTGGTGTCACCTGCCCTGTGCTCAGGTTCTCATCCCTGAGGTGTTTCGCCATGTGGTGAGTGCAGTGCACACTCCTATATTTGCTATTTGCACTGATACTGAAGTACAAGTACATTGGGCTTCTTCCACAGTAAAGATAACACAACAAACAAGACTATGATGTACAGAAAATTGCATTCAGGTTTTTACTAAAAATAAAAGATGGATGGATGGATGGAGAAACACCATGTTCCAGTGAAGTTCCCCTGAAGTCTCTTGTCCTGGAGCACTGAGACAGTGAAGGAGGCAACAAACCCAACACAAGATTATCATTCCTGACCACATGAAGAAATAACTGAGAGCAGCTACCTCACACGTTCTCCCATCTCCCAGGTGATCCCAGATCATTTGGAGCAGGAGTGGAACCCCAAGCGATCGGACCAGTATGCCGGAATCTTCCACTTTCGCTTCTGGCGTTTTGGCCGCTGGACGGATGTGGTGATAGATGACCGGCTGCCAGTTAGCCAGGACGGCACGCTGCTCTTCTGCCGCTCAGCCACGCCACGCGAGTTCTGGAGTGCCCTACTGGAGAAAGCCTACGCCAAGTGAGAGCATCACCACCAGGGGGAGCCAGTGCACCCATGCTGTCAGACAGTAATGTCTGGAATAGATCATAGATATGAATCCTATGAGATGTTTCACCTGTGATGAGATGTTAAATTATTTCAGGAGAGCAAGATATGATAAATTCATGATGCTTAGTATCAGTGCATGATAACTGATAGTCCATCCATCCATCCATCCATTTTCTATACCCGCTTATCCTACTGGGTCGTGGGGGGTCCGGAGCCTATCCCGGGAGCAATGGGCACGAGGCAGGGAACAACCCTGGACGGGGGGCCAGCCCATCACAGGGCACACCCACACACCATTCACACACACAGGCACACCTACAGGCAATTTAGCAACTCCAATCAGCCTCAGCATGTCTTTGGACTGGGGGGGAAACCGGAGTACCCGGAGGAAACCCCACGACGACACAGGGAGAACACGCAAACTAACTGATAGTCAACACAGTCATTTTACAGCCTAATTAAGTACCTTGATTGTCATCTTCAGTTATAGGGGACAATTACTGAATAGGAACAGTTGTTTGAAGGGATGCAGTAATCATCCTATGTAAGTTAGATTTTCTGTCTGTCTGAACCCTGCCCTTCCTCACTACCAAACAGACTAAACGGATGTTATGAGGCGCTGGAGGGAGGCAACACCGCCGAAGCTTTGGTGGACTTCACCGGCGGCGTGTCAGAGCCCCTCGTCCTGGACCGCGAGCTGCTGGGAATGCACCCAGACAAGCGGAAAGGCCTGTTCCAGACACTGGCGCGAGCGCACACCCGCCGGGCCCTCATCACCTGCTCCATCCGGGTCAGAACCACATGGGGGAGGGGGCGGTACTGCATCACATGGGCTTATAGACAGCCTAACTCCTCTTCATCAGTGGTTCTCCACTGGTTCAGCCTCGGGACCCACATTGTTCTTTGATCATTGAGTTTGAAAGTTTCAAACCAAATTAATTTCCCAAAAATTAGTGCAGTGATAGCAAATGGGCAGTAAGAGAGATGCAATGGCTTCAAATAAAAAAAGGAAGAGGTCTGACCGCACTCTCCATGAAAACAGTCCTGCTACCTCCTTTTGGGTTGTGACCCGCCAGTCGAGAAACAGTGGCCAATATACCTAACACCCTAACAGGTTTGGAATATAAACACTTTACATGCGAGTGATTCACACCAGTTCAGATTTCAGAAAACCTAGTTTAAACCAACAGAACACACCTATGGCCATGAGCATGCACGGTCTGGCACGGCAAAACCATTTGGCTGTGATCCACCTTGACATTTCAAAGTCTCCTTTTCATTAAAGGACTTACTTTTCCTTCACAAGCTTTCACAAACCCCTGCCAGCCGTGTCAGACAATAAGACTCTTCCTCGGTAGCGCGGTCTCCGCTTCCTGTACCATGTGACCAGGCTTCCCGGTGCTCAGACTGACCGCTCCTCTCCTCACCTTCACCGTCCATCCCACCCGCCCCCCCCCCCCCCGTGCCACCGCCGCGCCAGCCGGCAGAGGGGGAGGCAGTGGAGTCGGTGTTGGACTGCGGTCTGGTTCGGGGCCATGCCTATGGGATCACGGCGGTGCGGAAGATCCGTCTCGGCGAGCGAATCCTGGGCCGCTGTGGGACGGCCTGGGCTCACATGGTGCGCCTACACAACCCGTGGGGCACGAACGACTGGACCGGAGCTTGGAGCAAGGGGTGAGTAAGAACCGAAGCAGAGTGTGGCATCATTACCGGGCTTATCGAGCCGTAAAACCGATTCAGTGTGAAGAATATATGTAGCAGTGTATAACTCCCTATCGCCTCCTGCAGGTCACCTCAGTGGCAGCAGGTGGGCCGCAGCGAGCTGGAGAAGATGGGCATTACAGTCAGGGATGTTGGAGAGTTCTGGTAAATCAGAAAAAAACAACTGCACCTAAAACTATAAATATGCAAAATATAAGCATCTCATGATCTTAGTAATGCCTGGAGATTAGTGAACATGGCTTGATGATCGGAGAGTATTTCTAAAGCCAAGATCAGGTTGCCAGTCCTTCTGTGACTATTCATTCATGTCAGGATGGAGTTTGAGGACTTCTGCCGTTTCTTCACGGACGTGGTGGTGTGCCGGCTGGTGGAGCAGTCCCTGCTGTGGCCCACCTCTCACTGGAGGGAGGTGCGCTGCCGAGGGGAGTGGATGTTTGCACCTGAGGAGCCACCAGGGGGCGCCATTCCCCACAGTGGGGAGGCCAGATCTGGGGACCGGGCCATCTACCTGGAGGATGAGAAGAAGTGTCAGAAAGGAGACAGGAAAGAGGAACAGCTGGGGGAGAGGAAGAAGGATGGCAGGACAGCTGGACTGATGGACAAGATGGAACGAGGGAAGGAATGTGAGAATATTAAGGTGGGAAAGTATCCCCCCAATGGTGGGGGGACAGGAGGGCTGGGCCATCAGCATAACGACAACAGGAGCAGGTGTGGGGGCTGCATCAACCACCGGGAGACATTCCTGCTCAACCCCCAGGTGAGTCGGGATCCGTGACAGTGAGGTGCACCATGCACAGACACCCCTTTGCAGAGATACTATTTTTGTTTCTCACAAACCAAATCAGAACTGACACACTACTGTGACTGGTGCCAACAAGCCAATTAATTCAGAAAGCAAGAGCTACCATAGGATATGAAAGTCCCTTAGTGGGGGCCAGATTCTGTTCTTTGTTATTTTGATAGAGTGCTGGAATACTTGGCAGTGACAGAAGACAAAATAGGAGAAAATACACAAGATTTAGATTTAGGCACAGACAGACAGAGACAGACGGACAGACAAATTCCTTTGTAGTAATGTTTTGAAATTCACATTCTGAGTCTACCTGACACTCACAGGGAAAACCTGTCAATCTTAGGTTATGTCCCTTCTTTCCCTCCCAGTTTATGTTTGAGGTGCAGGGAGAGGGGGATGAGGTGCTGATTTGCCTTCAGCAGGAGGACAAGAGGATGCAGAGGAAGGAAGGGAAGGGAGAGAACCTCCCTATAGGCTTCGAGGTGCTACGGGTGGGTGACTTGACACGATTAGCTTTAGCACAAACAATTTATTCGCACTATAAGCTTGGCTTGTATCAAACATCAGGGAATCCGTCACGTCTGAGTGATAAGATCATCCATCTTCTAACCGCTAATCCTGATCACGGTCTCGGGTGGTTGGGGGGGGTGGGGTTGGAGCCCATCCCAGTCCGCAGTGGGCACAAGGCCCAGTTGTGATCACCTGATGTTAATACATACCGTTCTATGAATGAGATGTCCGGTGAGTGGGACAGACAGAGAATGTGATACTGTGAGAGTAGAGCTGGGATCTGCAACCCCGCCCCACCCCCCATCTCCCGTTGGCTCAGGTGGAGGTGAACAGGGAGACCCGTGTGCGGTGTTTGGGGGAGCAGGCTGCCAGCTCCGTGTACATGGACTCCCGCAGTGTGGCCCTGCGCGTCACCCTGGGCCCCGGCCGCTACGCCCTACTCCCCACCACCTTCCAGCCTGGGGCCACGGGCCGCTTCCTCCTCCGGGTCATGTCGCATTCCCACATCCGCCTGAGGTACATCACCTCACTGACCTTCTCACCTCGCCAGTGTGATCTCTCCTCCTTGCTTCGACATGCTTACCATCCCCATTCACGTCTCCTTCAGGGAGCTGACAGACAAGCTTCCTGCGCCCTCCGTCAGGCAGTGCTGGGGGGACCCGGCCACCACGGTAACCACTGTGCACCTGCGGCGGGCATCTGGCCTCAGTCTACCTAAATGCATAGGTGCGAACAGTTAAACACTCACTGTATGCAGTCCTAATGCTAATACTTTCCATAAACTTTCCACAGTGCTAATGCTGTCAAACTATATATGTGCAGCATTAACTATGTGCTAACAAAAGCTGCCTCCAGCAGTAATGCTAATATTGAATGTGTGCTAGCCATAAACTGTTTGCAGTACTGCTAACGCTATGCTAATGCTAACTGCGGACCATGTGTTATGCTAATGCTAACGTTCACAGCAGACCCTGTGTTGTGCTAATGCTAATCTTAGCCACAGACTGTGTGCAGTACTAGGGCTAAACACAGACTACGTTCAGTGCTAATGATGACTAGAAAATTGTGTGTAGTATTCACACTGAAAGTTGATGGTCACCTTATTCCTTCTGCTTCTGCCCTATATCCATGTTACTGGCGTATGTGATTATATACACATTTGTCACCCACTCCAGCTTGTGTGACCACCACCATGTGTGTATTTCTGAGTGACTTTCCTGTCGCATTACTGCTGCAGCCCCTGACGTCTATGCTGTCATACACTGTGAGGACAAAACCATAAAGACCCGCATCTTCAAGCAGAATAGCAACCCCGAGTTCAACACCAAGGCCATTTTCTACAGGAGGCAGCCTGACTCCCACATCCGCATTGAGGTCAGAGCCAAGCTGTAACTCTGCACTGGATTCTCGCAGTTGAGTCCGGCTGAGCACTCTTTCACCATGTTCATGTACGCATGCAGATATGGCGCCAAGGACGACTATGGGATTGCTTACTGGGCAAAGTGCAGCTGCAAACCAGCGACAACGAGAAGAACCGCAAACGGGTGATTGACTTGCAAGGCAACCAATGGCAGTCTGGTGTCCACGGATGCATCTATGTGGACACTTCTTCCAGCCAATGCCTGACCGATCTGTGATCGGTGGGTCCCATTAGTGTCCCCTACTGGACAGATAGACTGATCCTGCAGTGGGTTCCACATAAATCAGTGCACATGTTAAACAAGGAAAAATTCAATAAAAAAAATAAAAAATAAAAGAACACTCAGCCAACAATAAGCAGGACAGAGTCCATGCAGGAAATCATCAGAGCTTAAGACGAGATAAAGGATGAGTATTATTATATATTAAAACCACAGCGTTAAAAAGACCAATATCATAACCAGCTAGAGCAGCATATGAATAAGTAATTCATGGTTTAACTTGAATGCAGCATAACATATTTTAACTGAAATATGCCGGCAGAGAAGGTCGCAACACTGCTGAAGGGACAGTGTCAGGTATTTCAGGATATGCTGACTTTCTGACAGCTGAAACAGCACCATGCAGGGCAATGTATCTAACAGATGGCCATTTCAGGAAATATAAGCCAAGGGTGTGTGTATGTTTTGTATATGTGCCGAATGTATGTATGTTTTTACACCACTCTGCTGGTCAGACAAAGCGAAAACATTACATGTCTTGCAGATGATTATTGATGATTATCATCATATTTAATACTGACATTTTTTTTTCTGCAAACACATTGCATTGGTTGTGCATTGTTGTACCACATTTTTAAATAAAATAAAATAAAAACGTGCTTTTGAAAACAAGTTCTCCAAAGCATTTGAAAATGTCTTCTCATTATCAGTTTAAATGCTGTGTACCTGCCTGCTATCAGCATTTGTTTGTTTAGCTGATATATTTATCCAAAGTGATGTAGATTATATAATATTTAAGCAGAGAATCACTGGTTAGGGGTCTTACAACAAATTGTAACATATATCGTTTCCTGTTTCTGGCGTTAGAAGTTACGCTTCCTTTGTTATTTAATTTACGTTTTTACGTACATAATGTTATATTTCACTCCTTACAGTTACACAAGATCTACTGAACTTATTTAATACGTACTGCAGTGGTTTAAAACACTTACCACTGTAAGCATTGACCTTTTTAATGTTTTTCGCACCCCTGTGTTAATCCGCCGAAGTCCGGCTACGGCCTTCACGCGGGCCAGGGAAATTCCAGCAGCTCTAAGTCCCGCTGTAAGGGCTTCGATCGGGTTTTGGGTGACAAGACAAAACGCTGTTAGTATAAAGCTACTTTTTAAACCAGTAACCCGGTCATTGTTTTTAAACTTTGATTAGATACACGAATCCACGAACTCATACTCCTGACGAATAGTAAGTGATAGGCTTGGTAAAACAAAAAAATGTAAACAGTGATAGTCAGGGCAGTATTGTCAGATTAGACAGCGGCTTTACTCCCCCTTTGGCTGGTCTATTGGCAGATATGCACAGCAAAGCGACAGCTACGTTTTATAAATTTTTTATTTTAATTGTTTGTAATTAAAAAACAGGCTGAACTTTTTTTTGTCAACTGTTGAATTAAGAAAGGACCTGCATTGTATAATTTAAGCCCCTTGATCCTTACAGCACAGTCTCGCTCTGTAAGGAAATGTGCGCAGCGCCGTCGAGTTTAGCGCAAACTGTGCATTCCTACTCCGCCATCACATCATTATCTTCATTTTATGTGTTTCCGGGCATTTTTGTATTGTGTCTATTTCTTTTCTTTTTCACCTGCTTACAAGTTGTCCTCGGTACCAAAGGTAAGAACATTTTTCAGTGCGTAATGTCGACTCCCTGAACTCTAAAAATTGTAAACGAATGCGGATCTTATTCTTAACAGTTTGGGGTAATTCGTTAACTTTACAAATAAGGAATATTCTCATGGAAGTCATCGCACCAAATGGGTGTTTAATGATTTTAACCCCAGCTTTTGCTTTCCTCGCTGGGGAACTGGGTGTCAAAATTACATAATATTTTTCGAAATATATCTGCATACTATGACTGAAACTAATTGAGTATTTGATGCTAGTCATTTTAAACACGACGGGTCATTAATAAAATGTTATTAAAACTGTACATTAATTAAAAATGATAAATAAATGCTTCCCACTTTTAAAAACGCTCGTTTAACTGAGATTTTTATATAACCCTGAAGTAAAACGGTTAAAACACGTGGTAAATATAAAATGTTAATACATTAATCTTTTAAGAGCTCCCTTTGTTCAGTGAAGTAAATGTCCAAATGCTAGTATAAGATGTACAACAACATGACGCAATCTGCAGCTTGATATTAGTTGTTTACGGATAAACATTTTTACCGTTAACTTCGACAGTTAGGATATACTATCACGCATTTCATTACGGTGAGTACATTATTTTTAGCCATTATATACATTGCTATTATAATTATTATTATTATTATTATTATTTACTAGCGATGCACTGGACGTTAACTTAGAATATTAAAAATAATTGTTTTAGGGTAGCTGAGTCGCCTTCCCACTGGTCTCGCAAGTCGCCGCGTCGCCGGTTATCCGCTGAGCCCGCTACAGACGGGGCTCATCGGCGCCCTGAGTCTCGCATAGTGCTGGAGCAGAATGCGTACATGTCGCACACCCCAATAAAGAATTCGAACAATCCTGGGGGGCAGAGGCGTGACCGACGGGGACGTCAGCTCGCTTGATTTACACGTTTTAATAAGTATCAGCTGATTTAGAAGTATTTTAGGTACGATATCCCCGATTCGACACCTGTCGGTGAGAAATTTAGAGAATTTTATGCACGATCTTTTACGGTCAAACCTAAACCAGACAACTTTGTCGGCTAAAGGGTTAAAAACGGATTTTAGTTTATGCATGTGTTAAGTTACTTCAGGTCTAAATAGAGCGTGGCAGAGATGCAAAGACTGGCCCAAAGAAGGGGCTCTTCACAACAAAGCAACGTGAAAATTTTTATGAGCTCAGTGGTTACTGTGGACGTTTGTTAACAGCAGTTAATTGTTTTATTTACTGATAGTTCAGCTGTTTTGTTTTCATATTTTGTTTTCAATATACTCTCTATCATTTTAACCTACGAGGAGCCCAGTTAATCAATTACTGCACTAAATCATTAAGAATCGACAAAGTGACCAATATGAATTGGAACAAAACAGTCAGAAAATGTTATAATCCTTCCCATCGTGAGAAACCTTTGTAAAAAAAAAAAAGAACTTAGAGAAATATGACATTTTGACAGCATTTTTGCGTCATATATCCAGTAGGCCTTCTAGCTAAACCAATGTTAACTTTAAGTAGATGTATAGGTTGCTGATTAAGCCATTTACTCAGTCATATAAGTGAACAATTAAGTTTAATTACCTGGCTGAAATTCAGCACTTGCCCTCAAATGTGAGTTGAACCTCATTCCAGTGACTGAACCCTTTCCTGGGCGCCATTCGTCCCCCGTTTGCTCGCTTGCTTTGCTCCCCCTGCAGGCACGCTCAGCGTCATTCTCCATGGAGGAGAGCGGTACTTTACTGCGCAGCGCCGACAACCAGTCGCAGGTCAACATATCAGTACAGGGTAGGTTACCTACGTCACCTGCTTTCATGTTGCTTCATCTAGGCCTATTTAAATAAATCTTGCAAAAATATGCTTTACAGACTGTATGCAGCAAAGGTCACATATCAATAAGAATTACGAGAAACTCAAGACCATTTAACGAGATTAATTATTTTATTAATGCGGTTTTATTTGACGTCATGTTATAGTGTCCATCTCATGTATCTAGCTGCATATTTGTGTAGAGGGAATGAGAACATTTGTAACAGATGCATGTAGTTACTTACAAAGTCAATAGAGTTAATGTAGTCATTAGTGATTTATAGTAATATATAATTGATAGGCCTATATGTTGGTTAGTCAGTTCATCGTCCATGGAGACTGAAAGACCTATTTGTATCTGTCTGTCTCCCTTGTTTCTCTCACCGTGTAGTTGTCTTCAAAGTTCTCATGACGGCCTTTCCTCTCGCTCAGATTGCTGTAGGTAAGTATTGCTGCAGTAAAGCACTTCAGGCAGCAGGTGGCATTGTTGCTTCACATCTCTGGGACCAGGTCCTGGCTCTGTGTGGGGTTTCCTCTGGTTTCTCCCCCACAGTCCAAACACATGCCAATGTTAACTGGAGCTGCCTAAATTGACTTGGCGTGAATAGTGTGAGTGTGCTATGAAATGGGTTGGGCTCCATCCTGAGTTATTCCTGCCTTGTGCCTGTAGCTCCAGAACTCTGCAAGCCTGTATAGGATATAGGACAAGTGGGTATAGAAAATGGATGGTTGTTGGTTCGGGACCCTAGCTGCTATACCTATAAGTAGGTTAACCTGGGTAACAGTGGGAATGTCTGGTCTCCCTCCACGCAGGGGCAGCGCATCTGAACGACTGTCCCCAGCAGCGCTACATTCCCATCTTCTTGCTGGTGTCTGGCATTTCCGGCCTGGTCATGGGTATGATGTGCCTGCCCTGCACCCGCAGAAATGAGGAGCGCGGCTGGAGCTCAGTCAACGGCCTGTGTGGCACCGCCAGCACCCTGCTGACCACCTTCTACTTCTGCTGGTTCATCACAGGTGTGACTGTGCCGAACGGCGTTTGGTGTGAACGTACACAAGCAGTGAAACGTTTTCGACGTCTGCGTGTAACTCACTTAACATTAAATAAAAATGCCTTCGATTTTCCTTGCTCACAAATAAATTTACAGTATGCTCACCGTCTGAGTACCTTTTATTAGCAAGAAAATTCATCAAAGTAAGAGAAAATTTGAGGCATTATTTCTACGAGGAATGTTAAATATTACATATTTATATATGTACCATGGCTGGAACATGTAATTATGAAAGGATCAGACTGAGTCATGTGACATGAAACGATAAACCGAATCATGTTTAACCCTAAGAAATGACTTCTGGGATTAAAGTAGAGATACCACTGATGCCAAACACATCCGGTGCACTGATCCTTTTTCACACTCCAGCATCTTAATGGTTAATATTTTCTTCCTGTTCACTCAGGAAACGTATGGATCTACTCCATTTATCCCGCCAATTACAACCAGACGGTCCCCGGGCTGCCATACTGCAACAAGCCCATGTACCAGTTCGCCTTCTGGACGTCCACTTTGATGTACATCGGTCTGGGGGCGACATTGTTGGGCTGCATCTTCGTGTTCATCTACTTGTGGTTGTTTGGGAGGAGGCAGACGATTGGTAGATTCAACTGGACCATCTAAGTCAACGTTGGGTGGGGTGGCGTGCGGGGGGGGGGGGGCTGTCCCATTCACAGTCCACCCCCAGGTCTCTGCTCAGGCCACTGGATGAAGAGACATCTGTCTGTATCTGTTGCTTCTCTCTACCATCTTTTTTTCTCTAAAGTGTATGGAGTTGGTCCTATTTTATAGTTCTCTTCTTGTGCTTTTTGTACATTTTTTCTTTTTCTAATAATTATTATGATCAATACAAATAACTGGGCCATTTCTCCACCAGAGTTGAGGTGATTTCATATTTTTACCCTGTTTGCTGTAGTTTTATTTTTTTTCCTTTTTGTCTGTGAAATCTAAGAAAATTAATGACTGTAGTATCATTTACTTTAATATTCTCGCCATCCAGAATCACCAC
>JABFEB020000002.1:25404113-25419185 GCA_019775895.2 Stomatorhinus ivindoensis | reverse complement strand
AGCACACTGGGGGAATACGTGGGATAATGCACGAGGCGCATGCGCAGTAAACTGCTGGCCGTTCCTCGTATCTCAAAACAAAACTTCGCTCGCTCGACAGCTCGTATCTCAAATAACTCGTATGTTAAGGCACTCGTATCTTGAGGTACCACTGTATTTGTCCCACCGAATATTTTCCGGGATTTTGCGCTTAGAAATGCATTTAACGAGACGAGACGAGGGCAGACCGGACCTGGAAAACAAAACCAGAAAACAGGTTAACGAGGCACAGGGAACAGGACAGAGAGAGAACTGACATAGGGGCATCAACCAAGATATAAGCTGACAAAGGACGGGGAACGCAGACAGGCAGACAAAGGGAGAACATCGAGAGGCGTGCAGGGGAGCGTCGGCTCGGCAGGAATGCAGGCGGGCAACTCAGCAAGTGAGCGGGGAGGCGCTGCCGCACCCTTCCGCCTTTTCTTAGTTTTAGGTTCAGGAGGCAGTGCTGCTTCCTGGACCGGGGATTCTCCGTCCTCCGGGCATTCCCGGGAGCGGAGATCAGCGAGCCCGACGGCGATTATAAACTCCGTCTCCGGGTCTTCCTTTGGATACTCTAGGGGACTGAGGTAGGCGCGCCCGACCGAAATTGAATACTACGCCTCCTGCTTCTCTTGTTGCGATCACGCAATATGGAGACGCGCTGGACGAGCGCCCAAAGGTTGGCCCTTACCTTTGAGAGCGGGCAGCCGCTGCCGGGGGGTAGAACACAGGGTAGCGAGGGGGGCGTGGCACACACGAGGCTCGGACTGACGGACCATGACACATGATATCATGCAAAGATTTTGATTTTTTTAAATGTACATTTGACCGTGGAGGGTCATTGTGACGGTAGCAGGGATGTGCGTCCGTGGAAGGTACATAAAACTTGAGAGGAAGTGTCTACAGAGCATTTAACAGGTTCATAGACTATTAGGTTACTTTGCATGTCACTTTTTATTTGCACATAAAAACAAAACAATGCAATGTAGGAAGTAAAATAAACAATGACTATGCATTGGGGAAGGATGTGCAAAAAGAGGTAGTATAGCAGTGCAGAAGTGGAGTTTTAACAATAATGTGCAATACAGTCCGGTAAAACTTTACTTAAGGCAATGTTTTTAGTTATTTCTAAACACATTCATAACGATTGATAATGCATTCATATGGCACAACAGCATAGAGATGTTTATTATGCATTATGAATGCTTTATAAAGCTCTCATCTGTAATGCACTACAGATACAGTACCTCTCAGCCTCTGATGATCCTTCTTGAGGACGCAGCTGATATTTAGAGACCTATGTCAAATCGAAATACCCTGTTATAATCAAAATGTACTATTTCAATGGTTCCTGACTGAGATTCTGTAAAAAATATGAAGACTGTAATTATGGGCCTGATATCACATTGTTCCACATTTTCCCATGAACATCCCGATTTATCCCACATCCCACTTTTAAAAGTTTCACTTTTAAAAAATGTTCAGCGTCAGCTCGAACCTGACAAGTTTTGAGATCCCAGAAACATATTAGATTTAAAAAAAAATCTGTTTTCCAGTATATTATGGGTAAATAAACATTTTTTCAGATAAACCAAGTTGCTCTCTTTGTTGTACAGCTGGTGTTGCTGGTCATCCTGTTCTGCTCCATATGTTCTACTAGGTCTTGCCCCAGTCAAATTCCTCACAGTTTCCCTTGTTCCCTGGGTGCCCTGTGGATGAATAGGCTGAGCATGTGACTGTGAACCATCCATCCCATACTGCTGTGAGTTTGGCATGGGTCTTCGGACATTTTTAAGCATGTGTGCCCCATAACTCTGTTTTTATAAACCACACATTAAATTATGTTCTTTGTGTTTGCGTTCTGCAGTTTGTCTTTGCCTTTAGTGCCTCTGTTCCTGGTTACCTGTGGCTGCATGTGCTCAGTTTTGTATTTATGTCCTGTAGCCTTTGTATCTCCTGTGTTCCTTGTATTTCTAAGTCCCTCTTAATAGCCTATACCTGTCCCTTGTTGAGATCTCATTATCTGTGTGTAAATGTCCCTGCCCACGGTCTCGTCTCTGTTTGATGGGACCTACTGTGATCCCTGCTCTAAGCCCTCATGCTTAGTTCAAGTTAGTTCTTGTGTTACTTGCCTGCCTTTGTTTAGACCCCTCATTGTCCCTTTACTTTCTAGTTCTTTTGAGTTCAGTCAAAAATAAAGTTCCCATTGCCCCATAAGTTGCATTGCAAACCATGATCCATGGTCCAGTGTGACATATATATGAAAGTGGAAATAATAAAATGTGTATGTTTGGTCAGAAGGCTTGTCAGGGTTATGATTTGATTGATTCTGAGTCTATAATGCTTGATAAGAACTAGGTACTTTCACGGCACTGTGAATAAAGGCTGTAGCTGAAGACGCGAGTGCTTACACCCTCCTGCAACTGCTCACCAAACAGGTCGCACAGGTGAGATCTCACTTCAGCTGCAGCAACACAGGATCAGCCCGACGTCACCCTGCTCAACAAACAGGTAAGGGAAGTGAGATCTCACTTCAGTTGCAGTGACACAGGTGCAGCCCGACAACAGCTTACCAATGGTAGGATTCAAACTCTAGTAAAATTAAAGCAATCTTATTCATATGCTATTTTTGGTTTCCAGCATATTCACTACACAGTACTATGGACTGTCTTATGAGTTCTCACACATAGTTAAAGGTACTATATTCCTTGCCTAGGCATGTAATTCAGAAAAATTGATATGAAAATGCTACTGTTTTGAAAATATACTTATTAGTTAAAATAGTTGTTGAAGTAACTATTTATTGATTTGTGATCCTTTTTTATCCTGTATGTCAGTAAACATCCAGTTTTAAGTATTTGATGTGTGTGAAGATTGACTGCTTATGTATAACATTATTGGTGAACACTGGCATTAAAATACAAGTCTTTAACATTGTAATTTTTTTGCTTTTACTTTTTACGAAGGTGATGATAATGGAATACGTAAGTCATCTAACTCAGAACCTGTATCTGAAATATAAGGATACCATAAGCAATTACAGCTCATTTTGACTCGATTCTAATGAAGTCCATTGATCGGCTGTCAGCCTCCAAAGCAGTAGAGCATGCAGATGACGCTTTGCAGTTTGGACGTTTCTTGTGACTCCTGTATGATTGGACTGCTTTCTGCTTCAGGTCCAGAGTTGCTTCCAAAAATGGAGCCGTTGGGAAATGCGTTTTACGTCGGAAAGTCATCTTGGACAGGTATTCCACTTTTCCCTGCAGAAGACACGTCCTCTCCCTCTCACCTGCACCATCAAAACTTTCACCTTTCTCTTTCCATCAGGGTATATGAGCATTTTGCCGGGTCTCCTCCCTCTTTCCATGATTGCTTTGGGTGAGCATTGAGTTCCCGGTGATAGTAAGAGTAAGTCTTACTGATCTAGTGATACCCATTTAACAACAACCTTTATTTGTTGGATTTATTTATTTTATTTGTCTTTCCTCTCAGGGAGTTTGCACATCAATGACTGTCCCAAGCAGCCCAACATTCCCATCTACCTGCTGGTGTTTGGCTTGGTCGGTTTACTACTACAGGGGCAGTACTATCTCAAAAAATTCTGCACCCAGTGCAACAATACAGTCGCTGAGAGGCTGAGCACTGCCTGTTGTTACCTGCTGTGTTTGTTTGCTGTCTGCTGGCTGATTACAGGTGAGAGCTGCAGAGTTGTGGGGGGGGTATTTTATGAGGGTGGGTGTGTGAAAATCCACCTTGGCACAGAAACTAATGATTGAAAACTGATGTCAAACAAGGAAAATAGTGCAGATCTGCTGTTAATCAGCCCACAATCACCCTCTTTTACCATCAGTTTTTAAAATTAAATTTATGTGTTGATTGTTTTACAGGCAGTGTCTGGGTATACAGTATTTTCCCACCAAACTATGAATCTCCTCGGAATCCAGATTACTGTGAGAAGACTATGTATCTGTTTGCCTTCTGGTCCAACAATGCCATCTACGTGTTCACAATCTTATTCATTATTTATAGTGCCTGTGGTTTTTTTTATGAAACCTTCTGTTAGACAGGTAAAAGACACAGCAGGTAAAATCCCACCCACTTATCCATAATTAACTTTGATGGAACCATGAGAATGGATTCTGGCCTCTGTTTCTCACTCCATCTTCTGTTGACTTCTGTCCAGTCTACATTTTAGAAGAACACTGATGCTTATACCTTCCCAGTATGACCGACTGATGACGGGATTCACACAACCTCATGCTGCTGTTTCCCTTGAGGGGACAGTGTGGGAGAAGCTATAAACAGATAATATCAGCCAATCTTTGCCTGTACACCACTTCAAGGAAAAGCATCTGCTATATAAGTGCAAATGCAGTATACTTTAGATATATACTTTTCGTTCAGTTTTATTAGCCTAGCAGCCTGCCAAATAAATAAATGTCAAATATTAACTCTAGCTAATTCAATCTTTTCTTCATAGTACTCTAATTTCAGCTGTAGTGTCCATGTGTAATCTAATTAACCTGAATTATATATATTTTGAATTGAGGTGAAATGTCCCCCTCCTCCTTTTGTATTGTGTAGTATTTCTGTTTATAAATGCTGGTACAATGCACAAAACCTTTCTGATTAAAGAACAATAAAACTTAAGTGACATTGCGATGATTTGAACTTTAAACTTGAGAGTACAAATTCTCTTCCTTGCAGAATAACATAAAAGCCAATGTCCAGTACACATTCGATCCAACAGTGGACCAGGGGGCTGTTCCACGAAGCGAGCTAAGCTCAAAAGCCAGGCTTATTTTGACAAATTAATTTTTCCAAATTCGGTTCCACAAACGAGGCTAACCTGAAGCTCCATTTGGTTACGATGTCAACATGTGCTCTTGGACAAGTCTGCTCCATGGCAGGTTAGCTGTGAAGCTTAACTTAGCTTGATGAATATGACAGCGCGACATTCTGCGGGGCTGGGATTATTCTGCTGCCGTTCTCTCCCTCTCTCACACACATCGACCCTCCAATATAAATTTATTACAGATTACATGCAGGCGATTCCAATTACTCAGAAAGTATAAAATGACGAGGAGTACATTGAAGGCTTTTACATGAATAACCATGGCGTGGCCGGTTATTCATAATCCAGTTAATGATAGAGCTTTAAGGCAACAGGTTCCACAAGTACTTCAGCCCAGGATAGATCCGTTGCTATAGACGAGTGCTATAGATTTAGTAGACGCAGTGTTACATATATGTGTCAGTTATTGGAACCTTACATTTCTAAGAACATATGTCACTCTAAAGCCCTTACGGTTGCATAGTCTATGTGTATCGCTTTGCGTTACTTCGCCAGGTTCATTTCTGTATAGTGTGGGGGATGCTGAACATTTAAGGAAAGCTACAGTGTGCTGTGAAATCAGGAAGGTTTACATTGCATTAAAGTCCTTTTTAAATGTATTCATGACCTTTCCTGGCCACAGAGGCATTATTGGCATTAAGGAGACTTTCTTTGGAATGAATGATGCTGAATCTTTAAACATCTTTTACAGTACATAAATCATTACCTGATCAGTAACTGAATTTAATTTGTCAGGCTTTACTAATGTCATTGGAGCCATTGACTGTACACACATGAGGATAAAGGCTCCAGCAGGTCTGACAGAGCTCGATTACATAAACCACAAATCATATCAAACATCAGAGTGTAGTCGTCCAACAATATCAATGTATATCATTACCATTTCATAAAATGTTTCAGATGGTATGCACTGCTGAACATCTCATTTCAAACACTGTGGCAAAATGGCCAGGGTCGGTACATGATGCCAGAATTTTTCGTGAGTCTTCACTGGCTCAGAGCCTCAGGCAAGTCAACTAAAATTCACAAATATACTATTGTTTATTATACTACAGTCTAATGTGTCTACGTTCATTCTATTATAGGAATTTTTCCTGGTGTGCTGCTTGGGGACAGAGGGTACCCATGTCTACCCTTTCTTCTCACACCATACAGATCCTGCAACACCAGCAGAGAGACATTTCAACCATGCCCATTGTAAGACAAGGGCACGCATTTAAATGACATTTGGACAGTTCAAATCCAGGTTTAGCTGCCTGCAGCATCTCAGAGTTACACCTGACAGAGCATGTGACATTATGTAAAACTGCACAGGCTACTACAATGTGGCAATACTGCAGCAGGAGCGTATGCCAATAACAATGCAGGATTAGCGATGAGAAGAGGGTCTAGCAGTGTAAGACCACATGGATGGTAGAGCTGTGAGAGATGTGTACACAAACACATTTTGGTTGATGCTGTTGTAATTTTATTTAATTTATGTATTTTTTTCCCAAGAAAGGACAATTAGAGACATTTCTTCATTTTTATTTAATTTTTCATATCCTATTGGGGGAAGCATTTACAACAGTGAACAATGAATGTAGACATTAAAGTGATATTAACCACTCACATCTCTCTCCAATTTTTAATTTCAAGCTCCAGTTTTAATTTTCAGTTGTGTATATTCGAGGTCTGCTTTTCGGACTTCTATTTCCTGGATCAAATACCTCTTGTAAATAGCACGGATATCTGTCTCATTAGAAGGAACAAATAAGAATGAATGAATAATTCTTATTACATGAAGCAGTTTATTACTTTCTTCTTGTGACGGTCTTTGAGTACATGCAGGCTGTGCTGATGAGGGCTGAGAGCATTGCCCACCTGCTTCTTCAGACTCCTGTACACAGCAAATACTGCATGGGTTTATATGGAAATGACAAATGTTATTTGCTGCAAAATAGTCTAAAGTTCATACGGCTAGCATTTCTGTGCAAACAGAAACTCTTTCCTCATCCTCCTGTGTCGTGGATGACCCCGCGATCTGCAAAAAGGGAACATTTGCTGGTTATATTTACCATTACCACAATGCAATCAAATTCAACTTTTGTCCCATACAAAGTATTTCATGCAGCGGTATGCTTATTGCTGTACAAAGCCTGACCATAAGCATCAGTACCATAAGTAACAGTACAACTAAAGTAAAACTATTTCCATTAGAAGCGGGACTTAACTTATAGAATTAACTTAAGTGAACAAAAACCACAATACACGACAGAATTAGCAACATATGAAGGCATTGGACGGATAAACATTAAATATAAAACCCACAGTTATTGCGGTATATTAAAGTATATGATTAAATACAACACTCACAACAGATTCTAATGACTGGATCCCAGAGAGTCAAAACACCATCCACTACTGTAATGCATTAGAATATTTGTTTAAGACATTTAACAGAAAGAAAGGCAGAGAGGAGAAATAGAGTAAAGACCTACCTTTAACATAAGATTGCACATGACTGGAAAGGACAACGCCTGAGGATGTTCCTCCCTCAATAAGAGGCCGCCACCTCGGCTGGGGTACAGGCTGCTGGAGGTGGGCCCCCCCCCCGGCTGCAGCGGCCGCAGCTCTATTTTTGGTGGCTAAATTATACAATGCATTTGGACTTTAAATGAATTCCTTAAAAATGTAATTCTGATCTATGATGTAATTTCAAGAAGGACATCTCCCTCATTAGACCATTTAAAGGAGCAATGGAGTATAGATCTTGGGTTTGAGATCTCAGAGGACTCTTGGCAGTCTGCAATTAAGTGGATTCATTCCACATCTGTATGTGTGAGCCATGGCCCTATACAATTTAAAATAGTACATAGACTGCATTATTCTAAGAGTAAACTTGCCAGGATTTACCCTGGAACGGATCCAAGTTGCTGCAGATGGAGAGGGGAGGCCACTCTATCACACATGTTCTGCACATGTCCTGCTTTACGTTCATACTGGTCTGAGATTTTTGATACATTAAGTTTTATATGTGAGAAGGACCTTGAGCCAGACCCAGCAGTAGCCATATTTGGACCGCTACCAGATAGGCTTCCACTACCATCAGATAATTGCGAAGCAGTGTCCTTCTCTTTGTTGCTAGCAAGACGGCTAATCTTAGTTCATTGGAAGTCAAATAAATCCCCAACACACCAAAATTGGGTGGAGAAAGTTATGACACATCTAAAATTGGAAAAACTTAAGTATTGCTTTAGAGGATCAACCAAGAAATTTCTTAAAGTTTGGGAAGCCATTCCTGTTTTATTACGATTCTGAATATAAACCTACTAATGTATCATAACTGGTGGTAAGGACCCGGAATCCCCTCCCCAACTTTTTCTTTCCTTCCCCTATTCTTGTCTGTTATTGTTGTATTGCTTTGAATTGTTGGTGATTCTGTGTTTATTGTATTATTGTTGTTTGCTAAAAGTATTCAATAAAAAAATTAAAAAGGAAGCCTGTCCAAAGGTATAACAGCTGAACCCCCCTCCAATATGACTTGAAAGGATAGTTGTTTGTTTAGGAAATCACTGCAGCAATCCATAACTGCCCAGTCCAACAGGCAAGAGGACACCGATCCCATAATCCTGAGGGGCTAGTGTACACTGGTCTAAGTCCAGCCTGATCTGATCAGCACTGGAAGCAATGAAACTTGGTATAGTGGTACCTGACATCATCCTCCCAGGACAATAAGCGTGCGAGTTCAGGAAATCACCATCCTGCATAAAAAATTTTTTTAAATTCTAATTAGATTTACTTTTTACCATTCTGAAGAATATTTTTGTATTTAATCTTCACTTGCTTTCAGGACCTTTTCATTCCACACATGTTGCTCCTGAAACCAAGCATTATTAATAATTACAATTATATATCACTTTTTATCCAAGATGAACCCATATAATTAACATGCTGTCCTGTTTATAATGGTGTTAAAATAACCTTAAAGTACCTTACAACTGGTAACAAAATACATATGCAAAAGGAAATATTAATGACTATACATTTTGAAGGGTTGAAACTTCTCATTTAGTTAACTGTTTTTACATCCTTAACACAAAGGTTACTTAAATCATATTTTTACGCATTGAACCTGTCAGCTATTTTCTGCCATGCAGCCACATGGGCTTTGATGATGCATCTCGTGTTCCCCTTTCTGGTTATTATATCCTTGTAGTCCTCATAGGCTTGCAGTAATAACTCTTGCTCCGCCTGGGAGAAAAACGCAGCTCGTTCCTGTGACGGCCGTTGTGCAGACAAGCAGGTACACAGAAGAGTCGAGCCGTTGTTCTGTCATAAAATCCTACCTATCGAGACGTGCTATCGAGTCTTTCTGCGCATGTGCAGTTCCACCGTTTTGGGATTAGGGTTAGGTTTTAGGGGTTAGGGTTGGGGTTAAGGTAAGGGTTTTTGGAGGTTAGGGTTAGGATTAGGGTAAGAGTAAGGGTTAGGGCTAGGGCTATCGATTAGCACTACGGTAGCATTTTTCGACAAGGCAGCATACGTATACCGACATAACACCGTAAATACGGGCAAATGGGGTTTATTAGGGAAGACGGGGATATACGGCAGACAACGATGACCAATCTGGGGAAAACTAATTTAGACGCGGACTAAATACACAAGACTAGCAGAAAATAACAGGCAACAGGTGATTACAATCGGGAAGTAACAGGAGGTAACGAGGGGGGCGTGGCACACACGAGGATAGGACTAGCCGGGCGTGACAGTTCCTTTCCTTCAATTCTTACGTATCCAGCATCGATTAACTTGGCTGCTTTTTATATCGCGTGGACGTACACGAACCTTGCTTGTCAAGCTTGGTTTGAATTAGCGGAAATTAAATACACCTAAATTTTGTTCGTGGAACTCAATGAGCTTGAAGTGAACTGTTAGGCTAACTCGAGCGAGGCTATTGCAAAAAATCCTGGATTTTATAAACTCGCTTCGTGGAACAGCCCCCAGGTCTCCCCTGTTTCCATACAACCCTTAACTGGTACAGTGCTACCTCGGTATACGTCCGCTTTGGAATACGTCCGACTTGGTATACGTCCTGTTTGGACGCGAAAAACCTTTCCAACCTTTGTTTGGAATACGACTCGCGTGCTAGAACTTGTATGGGTCAAAATGAGTCATGACACCGCGTGCTGCGCCTTGTTTTCCTCTCTCGAGACAAAGCCACCACTACCCACGAGCGTCAGTACACCAGTTGCTACCATTCAGCGAACCACCAGCGTTATAACTCTATATGGATTTTCACGTGATTTTGTGTTATTTCGCGTAAATTTTTAGTAAATTCATTAACCATGAGTTCTAAGGAAGTAGCAAGGTAAAGTGAGGTCAAATTTCATCTAATAGTTTTTTTTATTTACCTATTTTAGTATTAAGCAGTGTCTAAATTATTTTATAAAACACTATCAATATATAATATGGCAATAATAATAGGATTTTTTTTCATGGGAATGAATTAATAATTTCCCTTCATGTCTTATGGGAAAATTTTGTTTGGTTTAAGTCCAAGGATCTGGAACAGACCAAGGTACCACTGTATATTAATGTGCTTCAAATACCATGTCAGTTCTTCTTGTGTTTCCATTGTCTGTCAGGTGCTAATCAATATATGCTATAGGAAAACTATGGTTATGAAAGCATAATCAAGTTTAGGAGCATAGAGGCTGTCTAAATGGATTAAATATGAAATGAACAACTATTTGAATAAACATAATGGCACTGTAGTGAACGACGGGGCCGCTGCTAGAGATTGTGGGCCCCCAATCCAGACAAATCCAATTATGTTTGAAAAGTTTTAGGGCCCCTGTCAGTCAGCGGCCCTCGGAATTGTCTTAAATTCCCCCCTTTACTGCACCCCTGGTGAACAATATGAATTTGTTCATTTAAAATCTCATTCATAGACAACTAAAAGATCATTCATGAACATACCAGGCTTGACTCACACCAGATTACTTGTTAGTTCACTGCTTCATAGCAGAACTGGCTTTTCTCTTACTCTGTTATATACTGTCTAAGAGCCTAGTTAAAAGGCAGCATGGCTGTATTTAAAGAATTGCTTCACGGTAAAGTTTTTCTGTGAAAAACCTAACTACCTGCCAAAGCACGCAGAAACACTTTGGTTCATAATTAACTAGATAAGGTCTAAATGCGAGTTGGTGCAACTGGTCACGCAAAATAATCCTTGGTTTGTACCAGCTTCCATCAAAAATGACGGGCAAGTAAACCAATATACAGACCATTTCATTTATCTAATTCAGCTTAGCAAGTCATTAGGTGCTTTATGCACATCAATGATATATAAACTGTTTTATTTTGTTAGGTTACTTGGGCAGTCAATAGATACCTATGCTTATTTTTGTTAGATTTTTTTAAAGGATTCTTTTATGTCCATATTAACTGTGCATGTCAGGAAAAATACAACGACCAGTAATAATATTTTAATAGCATATCCTAATGGAAATATGGATGAAACCTTAAAATAATATACCAACCATAATGTAGTACAGATTTCTTCTGTCTCCAGATTTAAATTTTAAGGTTTCAGTAAAAAAGCCAAATAAAGGATATGGCCTTAATCCCGGAGGGACCTGCACAGTCACACATGTGGCTGATTTCTAAGTGCTTAAATGTAAAAAAGACTCTAAATATTTTATTAATTTTCTGGTTAATCAAGGTGAATGATACTTAGCTTCGTTTGTTTTTCATTTTATTTTCATTTTCCGTAACTCTCCACGCCAGTGCAGCACATACAGATTCTCCGCTACTCAAAGAACTCATCTCAAGGTGCCTGCAGGTTCGTGACCTAGCCTACTGTCCCTACAGCCGCTTTCCTGTAGGTGCTGCAATATTAACCGTAGGGGGCGCTATAATCACAGGTAAGATTTAGCAGATGGCTGTAAACAACAACCGCAGGATATTAACTGAGTAATTTTGGTCAGGCCCTTCTGTTGATTATCTTTCACGTCACAGACAAAGTGTGTTTGCTTCAGGCTGCAACGTGGAAAATGCATCTTATGGACTGACAGTGTGCGCAGAGAGGACAGCAATTCAGAAGGCTGTGACAGAGGGACACAGGAAATTCTCTGCCATCGCGATCACATGGTGAGGCATCCTGCGTAGTGAATGGGGTGGTAAACCTTTCACTGCCAAAACCAAAACATGATGCTAACGACTGTCTGAAGATCCAGGGGTGACTCTGTATTTCTATCAGGGAATACCAGGACACTTCTGAAGGGAATACGGGGACACTTTAGTGAATTGTGTATAACTCTAATTGTGTTTTCTTGTATACTGAAGTCTATGGAGTAGAAATACATGGGTGATTGACACTAAACATGTAAGAGGTTGTGTGCGATTCTGATGTGGATGTCATGGTCATGGGAGGTTTACAAGGCTGGCTGCAAGTGACCTTTCCATAAAGGAAGTAAGAAATACTACTTCTCATTTACATTCAATAGTTTAGCCAACGCTCAGTAGCTAGTCATACTATAGGTACTGTTTACATTGCACTACAACAGCTCCCTCTGCTGTGCCTGCTAGGTATCATCTGTTTTCATAGTATTTGCTGGATCTCCATGAGCTTTGAGTCCATGTTTATCAGTGCCGTCCTCAGGGACCCACGGACAGTTTTTTCCCTCCAAATAAAAATGTGGACTGTCTGGCAGGGGGCTTTGAGGAAGCAAAAATGTGGACCGGCTGTAGGTCCCCGAGGACCGGATGGGGAAACAGGGCTTTAAAGTATTTCTCTGAACTGTCGGTGCACTGCAATTAATTAGATTTTTTTAAATCATTTTTTGTATGTTTCAAATCAGTATTACTACTTTGATATAAGACCTGCCTTTACCAGAGATTTAGCAATATATATGTTTCACTTTTACATCATGGCATCATGGCCCTGAAGAAGGTACTGAGAAATCAGCTGTCTGGCCTTTGTGTAAAACCTAAGAGACAAAGTAATTATACAGCCTTCAACTTAATGTGCAGTTTTGAAACCCTTATAGTAGAGTTTAATAGGAACAGCACACACATGTCTGGACTCATTGTGGTGTGTGTGTTCTTTAGCGATATCAAAGACCAGTTTGTTGGCCCCTGCGGAGCTTGTCGGCAAGTGTTGATGGAAGTGAGTATGGCGTTTGCGCTGGTACCTGCCATAGTTACTCGGGGTGTTTACATGTCTACTGACAAGATGTAATTTTATCGCTAACAAACCACCACCACTTTTTGGCCGCATGAGACACAAATGTTTTGTATTGAATATCAGATTCCAAGGCTGGAGTTTCCATGTCTTTGAGTGAGCACATGTTTTGGAATGCGCAATTTGCCAATATTACTTGATCATACCCCCCCGTTTAATCTGTGTGTTTCTCTCTCAGTTTGGATCACACTGGGATGTCTATTTAATTAAACCAGATGGATCTTACCAGAAAACCACCCTTCAAGAATTACTACCACTGGCCTTCACTCCTGCTCACCTTAAGGATTAACTGCCAGGCCCAAATACAGAAATACAGTTCCAGAAGAGTCTCAAATTAACAGCTACTTGTTCCTACACTTATTTGCAATTCTGAGTTTTTTTTTTTAATTATTGTAAACGGACAGGTCGATCATGTAATTATGTTAAAATTAATATGTAGGCCTATGTAAAAAAAACACACGGTGTTTTAGTGTAAAGATTTTAGTTTGTATGGTTTTATTTCCGTTTTAGTTTATTGCTTTTTAATATGGCATATTACAAACTAGTTTATTCATGTTAAAATAAGTCAAGACATCAAATGTATATGAATTTGTAACTTTTGGTGGATTAAACGAAATAAAAAGAATAAATAGTTATCTGAAAGATGTTCGTCTTCATGGCTTAGGTTTTGAGAGCATATTTAAACTGACTGGCATGCGGTACTAAAAGGTGATACCTAAAGGCAGCACAGAGCGATGCCGGGGAAAGTTGTCATTTCCGGTATTGTGACATCAGCATCTATTTCCGGCAACATGGAAGCGGTAGTGAGTGAAGTTGTCGCCCCTGAAGACCTCCTGGTAAATGCCTTCTGTTCATCTAATGATGTTTAAAGTTAAGCGTCAGTAGGCGACAGGCCGATGAGTTGTGAAATGCGCAGGAACTGGGAGCCCTCCTGGTTTACACGTCTTGTTTTCACGTTACGAACACATCGATCGCCAGCGAGTAAACAGCTATCGGCGGTCTGGGCTGTCACATGATCGTAGTGAAGCAGCATCACTTACAACACGATAAAGATTGCAAGGAGGTAGCTGACAGCCATCCAGTTTCAACTGATAAGTCTGTGACAAAAAGAGGCTGTGGAAGGGCTTGCTTAGTTTTGTTCTCTGTTAGACGTCACGCTTACCTAGCCAAATGTGCCCGACATTGAATGTAAATATACAGCTTACTCTGTTTAGTAAAATAGTATAATGAATCTAAATGTCATACCCCTTTGTGTCATCGGTCATAGCCCTTGACAAATCTAGCTATTTAATGATTTTAACAAACGACAAAAAGCGTATTCGGATGACTTCGGGTATCCCTGTCGGACATTCAATATTAATAATACATGAGTAAAAGTTTTAAATGTGCGCATTAGATCGGTTTGCTGTCCTTGTTTCAGAAATTCGAAAAAAAATACAATGCGGAGCTGGCCAAGGGAAACGTGTCTAAAGACACCAAGTTCGAGTACGCCTGGTGTCTGATTCGGAGCAAGTACACTGATGATATAAAGAAAGGGGTAGAGTTGCTAGAAGGTAAGGAGCAGAGGTGTGGAAAATGCTTTGCCACGCCTGGCCAATCTGATACCATGTTTTTCGGGCGAAGGGTCACCATTGCTCTGTGTACTTGCTAAACATGAATATGTCAAAAATAAGTGACCCGTCGCATTATTATGCTGACAGTCTTATTGCAGTGCGTTTCTTTTTAATTTTGCTAACTTTCTTATAGACCTGGTTCAGAAGGGCACAAAGGATGATCAGAGAGACTACCTGTTCTACCTTGCAGTTGCAAACTACAGACTGAAGGTGACGTAATCGTGTCGCTGTGTTGACACCCATGATTGAGATGTGGTAAACACTTCACGGGTTTAAATTCCAGGAAGGACTCTATAGTACTTGAATTCTTAGTAAACATCCAGTGATACTATTGAATAAAGGGGATAAACAGGAGG
>JABFEB020000002.1:25379273-25394828 GCA_019775895.2 Stomatorhinus ivindoensis | reverse complement strand
TTCCATCACTGTATGGTGACTGTTCTGTGCAGGAAAGGAAGGCTCTCCAGTGTGTAATTAAAACTGCACAGTACATTAAATTACACAGAACATATACTATGAAAATAAGACATAATGTACAAGAAATTCAACTTGATGACATAAATATAGTGCAATTTCAGCATTTAACTGTTAATTGTAAAAATTTATATAATGTGTTTACATATGTAAATAACTTTGTTGTGGCATTAAATTAGAAAAAAGGATTATATTCAGATTTGTTTAGGACTTGAGACTTTGATTTGGTGACTCAGTCTAACATCTTATCGTGACGTAAGGGTTGACTTGAGATTTTCCTTTTTGGATCCAAGACTTGACTTGGAACTTAAGTGGTAAGACTGATTATTTTAAAGTCAATGACTTGTTCCCACCTCTGGTATAGGCTCTCTGTTCATTTCAGTATTGACTGTATACATTCATTTATGCCTGTGCAACTGAAAGCAGCTAAGAGTGTTTTCCATTTCGTCAGTAAGTTAAATGAGAACTGTATTCTCCTGACAAATTTGTTCATATTTTCAAAACCAAAATCCTGGATGGGGAAAACACCACTGTTTTGAATATTGGGTTTGATGTGTCCCAACCACTCCCCCATGAGTAACGCCTAAGGCTGGGTCAAAACCCCAGAGGTTTTAGAGTGTTCTGATCTATGTGAGATGTAGGCAATGTTGCTGCTGAGTTTTCTGGTTGTTGACTTCCATACATGGTGATTGTGTACTTTGGAGATGTTGAGACTACATTCTCACATCTAACAGCAAGTTCCAGTGCCCATCTGGCAAGTGTGATTAGCTTAATTGCAAGAATTCAAGGACGAGACCTAATGATGATTGCAGGCATGTATCAGACAAAATCGTTTTTTATCATATGGGTGAGTTATTTTTTAGTCAAGTGATATTTGGTTATAGCGTTGAGACAACTTAAGATAGAGCTAGACGGTTTCGAGAAACCTGGCCCTGGTCAACAAAAACTTTAGATAGATGTGCTGATAGACCAAGCACAGGGAAAGCAAATGTTTCAGCACAAAGAGGCCCAAACAAAGTATATGTGTTATGTACACGGCTGGCTCCAGCTACAGGCAGTATAAGCTGTTTCCCCCTCCCCCTCCTCCACAATACCTGCATGGTAGAGGAAGTGAAATGACCATCAGTTTTCTTTGTAGATGCCCTCCCAAGTAAAGTAAAAGGGCAGATGAAGGCTATAAGGAACTAGGGGCAACAAGGAACAGGTGAGGTCAATTAATGCATACAGCAGGTAAAAACAGCAAGCAAGGGAGCAGGGAGTAAACACAAGGAACTGTAACTGAAATACAAACATAATAAACAAAGAGAACATAAAATAACAAATGTTAGACAAAAAAAAACAACTAGTTGAACCACCAACAAAATGGAGTCAGGATAATGGACAACCGCTCAGCCCATTAAGTCACATGGCAGCCCTGGGAGTAGGGAAACACACTAGGGACTGAGAGGCTACAAGACAGAGCGGGGAACCAGGATGGCCAGTGACACCTGCTGGCCAAATGGGAACAAGAGACATGGGACAGGGTCAGATGGGCACTGATCCTGCCTAACATATTTCTACTCTTCAAATATGAAACCGAGAGCCTGTGCTCATCTAGCTACCCTAAGTATGCTGCATTGCATGAGACAGCTACTTTAAAATAGGCAGTAAAAGCTTGGCCGTGGTGAACTTCAATTGCCATAAACCTGACTTTTGACCAAGCAAGACACAATTGCTGATATGATGTTAATGGTAGGGCAACATCAGAATGCATGTATTGTACATAATAACTAACATCTGTAACAAACAGTCTGAAATATAATTCTTCAACATCAAGTAATAAACCCATTTGTGAAGGTGAGACAGTACTGTTGCATCTGCAACAAGAAAAAATAAACTATAAACATTGTTAGGCTCTGAATGTTTTCTTCACTATCATTAATTATAAAATTTTGTTTGCAAAAAATTATTTTTATAATATAGCTAACAGTACTTATATGAAATTAAAAGCATTACATTAATATTCAGTTGATCTTAGTTAATTTCGAAGAGAATGACAAGCTATTTAAAACGTATCTTCTGGGTGCTGAACAACGAAACAGCTTTAAAAACTGTACTGGAAAGCCGGCAGGGTGATGATACAAGCAGCGTGTCATTATTTTATGATGTTAACAATGAAGAAGGTACATACACTGCGTAAGAGATTGATCGTACAAATCAATGACAGAATAGATTGCCAAGGGCATTATTCGAACATTGGACTTTCGTGATAAACACCTGTTCACTTTCTGTGTGTGAAATATACATGGGGAGGGAGAGGGCTGGAAAACTACCGAACCTGGGAGGGTAAGGATGGCTAGCATAATAAATCATTGATCTGCGGGTCTCTATGCAGTCTCTTTGCTGTTTTAGGCGACGATTAAGCAAGAGAAACCAGTCCTTCACAACTTATGGAAGCTGAATAAAACAGAACGCACAGCACTCAGAATATACTATTATTTAAAACGTTCTAGATAAAACAAGACAGATGGATCCAGTTGTAGAAGTTGTAGCTTTATTTCTAGGATTTCTGGGTTGGGTGATGGTGGGGATCACCATACCGAATCGTTACTGGAAGGTTTCAACGGTGGACGGAAACGTTATTACTACCTCCACCATTTATGAGAATCTCTGGATGTCCTGCGCTACCGACTCCACCGGCGTGCATAACTGCCGCGAGTTCCCCTCACTGCTGGCCCTCTCTGGTATGTAGCGGCCTGTGTGGCATGTTAACTAGTTTCCATTACAGTTGTACAGGTGATGTCATTGATTTTTGCATGATTCTTTATACAAAGCTGATGAGTACTTTACAAAAATTTTAACTATTGGCAAACCGAAATACAACTCGTCGAGACAACTCTGCTTAATTAATTACTGTCCTTTATAAATGTCAAGGAAATTTTACATAAAATATAATGCCTAAGATAGCCATTTAAAACACATAAATCTAGTCACCTCATTAACTAGCCTTGGGCGTAGGTTTGGCTATGGACGTTAGGGTCGTTACCAATATTGGGGTGTCTACCGAACCGTCCCTGCCAATATCTCGAAACTTTTTTCACGTTAAGATCGATTCCTTCTGCTGAGATATGTCAAGGATGCGTAACGACAGTTTCGTCTATCTCACTAACTCACTGTTGTTCTCTTTGAAGTTCACGTAGGAGATGAGGGAAAGGAACTAAAAATATTATTCATGCCGACTGTAATGTGCAGGCTCGCAAGTGGTTTACGACTCCTAGTACCGTGAGAATTTCAGATGATTATGCTTGGCACAATTTTTGCGCGGTTATTGTTTTGTGACGGCGCAGTGTCCTAAGCACAGGGTGACAATCAAGCCTCATTCACTTTAATATTCAACACCCTAGGCCTAATGGTGTAATTTAATCTTTGCACTAAATTCATCTTTAACCGCTTGTCCTGGTGTGGAGTGCGGGGGTCTGGAGCCTATCCCATACCGTATAGAGCCCACCGCTGACGAGGTACCAGTCCACACTCGCCCCTTACAGACAGCATCAAGACACGTAAGCGCATGTGTTCGGGCTGGAGGAGGTACCCAGAGGAAACATGCAGACTGCGTATAAACAGGGCGTGGGCGCGATTCGAGCTCTCAATCTGCAGCTATATGCCATCTCACATATATACACTTATCCATACACGTAATATTTGATGAGTTAATAATATCAAAATGAAACGTCTAAAAAAGGCGACACCGAGGAGAACAGCTGAACTCTGTGTGAGGGAACTGCTAACCACTGGGCCGTCACATCATTATAATAATAATAATAATAATAATAATAATAATAATAATTATTATTATTATTATTAGTTAAAATGGCAAGCAATAAACGAATCAATAGGCCTAAATAACCATATAGGCATACAACAGTATAAAATTACACATTTCCTCTCTAAAATTAAGTTCAATCGTTCTATACCCCAGAATTTAGAAATCAAAATTTCCCCCATTTGAATCGTCTTTAAAATGTTAATAGCATTGTGATCTGCTTTAATATAATATTTAAAATATCCACGAAACCTATTAACTGCTTTAGTGACAAAATAATGTAAACTTTTTTCAGATCACAGATTATTTAAATATTTATATTTTTGCATCGTAGAACGCATTTATTAATGATTAATTGTAGTCTATATATTCGCACTGTGTGATACTAAGGCGTCATATATCGTTAGTTATGTCTTTTCATTTATTTGTAATTGAAAAACCTTATCAAAATTAATTTTTAATAATTAAAATACATGCATGGTCGTAAAATGTAGGATTTTCAGGAATAAATATATCAATCGGGTCAGAAGAAAGGGGACGAAATAAAGATTTTATATATATAAAGTAGCCTGTCAGTGCGAGGAAACGGCTTGTGTTTCAAACAAAACGAGCTTTGGAGAAGTGATAGGTAAATAATTCCCTTAAAAATAAAGTATAAATCGTTTATGTGCAGAAATAGATGCTTTACGACATAATTAACATAGACATTTTGGGAGTTAATATCCAATTTTAAGTAATCAGTTTTTAAAACGATTTAAAAAATCGGTGGAGAAGATTTCGTTTCTGGAAATAAGCTTTCAGTATGTCACCGTTTAAATGATTAGCTTGAGTAGCGGTTTTTAATTTTATTTACATTTTTTGCAGGGTACGTGCAGGCGTCCCGCGCGCTGATGATCGCCTCCGTCTTGATGGGGGCATTTGGGATCGTAGCCACTATGATTGGAATGCAGTGCTGCAAAGTTGGAGGCGAGAACCTCACTATGAAAGGCAGATTGGCTGGAACTGGAGGAGCGTTCTTCTTGCTGCAAGGTTATAACTGGAAGCTCTTTGTCAGAATTCACCACATATATGGAAGTTGCTAAACGTACCATATATGGGAAAACGCTGACAAACCTGTGTATATTATTACAAATCATTTGTGAGAAGTACAAGTGAATACAGGATCAGCCGGTCCCAGGAGCAACTGCTCAAGGGCCCAATGGTGAAACCACTCTACTGAGTCTGGGATTTGAACCACTGATGTCATCGAGCTGATCCACTGGCCACAGACCAACCTCTTTACAAGTTTTTTAATTTGCATGCTGTTTTTAAGCTATGTTGTGCATCCATATTATTATTATTAATGATTATTATTATTACTATTATTATTTTAATAATTAATAATAAATAATAATAATTAAGCAGTGAGGATATTTATTGCATGCATGTGTATGTTTCAGTACACATATAATAAATGTATTGATGTGTGCATGTAGAAATAGCTTATAGGCTTAACTCTTGCCAGCTTATCACTGTTTGGTTTACTTGGTAAATATGGTTTATGAAAAGATTTCTTTATCTGTACTTTTTTCTTATCTTAGGATTGTGTACCATGATTTCTGTATCCTGGTATGCCTTCAACATTACTCAAGTATTCTTTGATCCACTCTATCCAGGAACAAAGTACGTGAGTGTAGATGTTACTTTTGCAATACTTTTTTATCTAAACTTTTTTTTTTTAACTTAAGCCTTGTGTTTTGTGTCATCTCTGTCTTACAGGTATGAACTTGGGGAGGCTCTGTATATTGGCTGGTGTTCAGCTATCCTCGCTATCTGCGGAGGCTCATGCTTGCTCTGTGCCTGCAAAGTGGGAGGAGATGACAGAAGGTGAGGGCACCTGCCTGGTCGCATGCTGCTCCACTTTGGGTTTCTGCTTTTCACATTTCTTCTGTACACCACTCTGTTTGTCTCGCCTGTATTAGCTCGCATATAATTATCTATACTATGATTGTGCATATCCCGGGATTTACATAACTAGTATGCAAGTACACATTTGTGATTAAGGTTAAAATGAGGGTAATGTCTTGTCATAATAGTACAAATGCTTATTACTTGCCTACCAGTTATGTCAATCCTTGCACAGATCCTATAGTTTCACCGTTTCATTCTTTATTTGCATTACATTCAGCTTGTTTAAAAACAGTACATACATCCATATGTTCTGGCTCAGTCTCCTATCAAACAAACAAAGCTACTTTGCAGTATGTGTTGTAAACTTGGGTCCTTTCTTCTTGTGTCGCAGCCCATACCCCTACCGGAACACCAACGGTACGGTGTACTCCCTCGGTGCACAATCGCAGAGGAAAACTGGCAGCACCTACGACAAGAATGCATACGTTTGATGTCAGCATCTCCAGGAACCATGTCTATCTGGTTCACCCGTTTATCAGAATCCTTCAGCGTATTATCAATTCTGATTATATTCATTCTTTTCACACTCAGATTGCATTTTTAAATGTTGTCATATCATATCACATGTATAAACCAAAAGCAAGCATAAACTGTTATATATTCCTGGGTAAGGTTCACTGCTACAAATGTAATATATCTGTGCTTAAGCTTTCACTACCAAAAAATCTGGAAAACAATCTGGAATCCCATGAAATCAACAAAAGATGGAAAAACCTACAAACTATAATGTAAATATCAATCTAGGCTATCTAATTTTGAATCTTGTTTTCACTTCTTGTCACTGTTTTGACAAGTGCATGCGTATTGACGTTATTTACATTGTTCTCTATGAGTACAATGCTAAAACTTGATGTCAGTTTGTTTTTATAAATGCTACACTTTTTGTGTATATTTTACTGCTTAGGGTCTGTGTTTGCATTAATGTTGTCAAGCTGTTCTTCATTGCTACGCATATTCACATGCAACTTAAACACAGGGTGTAGCTAGAAGTCTTTGGATCCCTGACAAAATGTCACCATGACCCCCGCTTGGGTCTGCACTTTCAGTCTGAAGCAAAATGGGTCCCATGACATATAGAACTGGCAAGAAGGGAAAGGGGGGGGGGGTAGATTTAGCATAACGGTGGGCTCCTACAGTACATTTTGTGGCCCCTTAATTACGAAGCTAGATGGCATGAATCTTCCAGGATTTCCATGCCTGCCGAAGCAAATGAATGAAGGCTGCTTTCTGCAGCAGATGAAATATGCCAGTGCATTTTGATCAGAGGCTATTCAACATGTAAAGGTCTTACCTGTTTTCTGAGTAGAATAGGTACAGTATGTGGAATCCTTGTGTTGTGTTTTTTGGCTTTGATACATAAACACATAATAAGGACTTTGTTGGTTTGTTCATGATAAGCGGCTAAAATATGATTGAATAGATGAGACATACTAAGGTCTATAAAAATAAGCAGATAGTAAAACGATAGGCCACGTTAACCTGTACTTTATAGAAATCTTGATAACCAGACTGGAGTTGATAACGAACTTTTATTTTGCTCTTTAAATATTTGTTGTATAGGTCATTCCATTTTAATTGTATAGAACCTTTCAGAGGCGTACATTTCAGGTCCAGAAAGTAAAAATCCAAATCAGGATTTTGTTTCAACCAACCAGTTGAGCATAAAGAGTCACAGTACTCAATTGGTTGGCTGAAACAAAATCCTGGTTTGGATTTTAACTTTATGGACCTAAAATGTCCACATCTGCTGCCTTTCTCCCCCTATATGCAGTCAGGCAAAAAGGACAATATTAAAAACTAAAACGTTCGTCAAGTTTAAATAGCATGTTCATTATATCGTAATGGTTTTATATCAGTGCCTTATGTATATGTCTATGCTACCAATTAACAAATGATGCTTGTATTCTTTCATCAATCGACATATGGCGATTTCAAATGTCAAACGTGCATTTATTAAATACCAATTCACTACTAACTGCCCCGAGCGCTTCCCTAAAGATACACAGATGACGTCTGAACAGCGTGGTGAGCCTGGGATTCTCGGTGGTGGGCGTGTCCAGTATAAGTTACAGTATAGTGACCAATCAAACGACACCACGTTCCTGCGGAAACGCACGCGCTGCAGCCCGTACCACTACAGTGTCTGAAAATAGGTGAGCCGTATCCAGGACGACTTCAAATTGTAATACAGTAAAGTTTTGCTTTCTATTTTTGAAAACTACCGAAAAAAGCCGAACGTGGCCATAAGAACAGATAAAACAAAATGAAACCAAACTGAATATTTAAAGGAGTTCTATGTTGAATACATAAGTGCATCTTTAGTGTATTCTATGCGGGAACCTTAATGTAAAATTCTAGGCTGCCACTCGGAAGTTTTTATAGGACGGACTTTGCTGATCTGCGGACCGTATACGTTATGGAAAAATATTTATGTTTTTGAATCGTTTGCGATATATGCGTTTTACCGGAGTGCGACAAGGGAATAAAAACCGAAAATGGAGTCAGGGAGGCGGAAAGGGCTGAGCGGCGTCCTGTCTTCCTTGTCACTGGTTTGCGTCTTGTTGGACCTGCAGCTGGACGGTAGGTTGAGCCCGGAGACGTGGTTTTGTTGTGGTGTTGTTATTATTAGAAATGCAGATATCGATACCTGTCCACTGCTTTGTAAAGAACGTAGCAAAGATCTGCTTTGGCTGATATTTGTAACGCTGCAAAACAGACTCCTGAAACTACGAGCAAGGCCCTATATGTCGTATTAAAGTCACTTTAACTAGTTCACGTGTTGATACTGCTTATTGAATTACCCTTCATAATGATACTTCTGGATTGCTTTGAATTTGTAGAAGTTGTTAATGGAGCAATGTGAGTCTCTACCATGCGTCCTGTCAGTGTGGAGGTATGAATGAACAGAGTAACTTGGCGTGATCACTTATTTCCTGTCTCGTGATTACCAGCTTTACCCGTATGGCTGATCTCCCAGTAATATATATTTTTTGGTTATAGTCTCTGGCATTGCGCGATCCAGACTAGGTTATCCGTGTTGCTGGGTCAGTCCCAAGGGCACATTCTGATCCAAGTCACACGGGATTCCAAAACGTAGTTACTAAAATAAATTAACACAAACAGAAACATAGTAAACTTGCAGGTTCGTTATATAAGGATAAACAACAGATGATTCTTTGATATTAGTGTATATTTTGCATTACGTATATTCTACATTGTTTTGTTTGCTTAGTTTATGTCCAGTACCACTTACATTAGTTATTGTTGCTATTTTAGAATTAGTCATAAAATTTTACATAAGTAGTCTAATAAATTCAACTAACTGATACTGGTATTTAATAAATGCATGTTTGACATTTGAAATCGCCATATGTCAATTGATGAAACAAATACAACTAAACACTATTGACCCCCGCCCCCGCAATACTCGTGTCTGGCAGGTGTCCTGGGTGCGACACATGTGGAGATCGAACATCACCTGGAAATGGGCCGGAAACTTCTGGCAGCTGGCCAGCTGGCTGAGGCCTTGTCTCACTACCACTCAGCCGTGGGTGAGTAATGCGGAGTCGCGTGTGTGCGTGCAGCCATACAGTCTCTCTTTCACAGGCACATACACACATGGACACGCAGAATCACTTTCACCCTTTACTATAGTGCCAGCTTTTGCATCTGCTCCAGGATTCGTGTATTTTAGACCTGGATAAACCTATAAATGTTAAGTAATAGTACAACATTATTTTTAACTAGAATTAGTTCAGGATAAGAAATGCTTTGTATTTTTTCACCATGAATCTACAAGAAAACATTAGACTTAGATTGACTTTATATGCTTTAATAAATATGCAGTAAATTATGATGCGGTGAATTTTCATAACTCATGCTGAAAGCTCGAGAAACACTTCCCCTGACTTGAAAACTGTTTTTGCAAATCTATTAACTAACTCAACAAACCAGGTTTTGGATGAGTACAGCTATCCATCGCTACATTCTGAACTCCATCTGTGAGGCTGCACACTGCTGCTCTTAGAAAAGGGTCTTGCTGGCCTGCAGCTATTTTGGGAAAAAAGTGGCAAAGAGCTGGATTTCTACATTGCTGTCAGTCTGGGAAGTGTCCGTGTATTTATTTAATAGACGCCTGCTTTGTGTTCTGTGGTCATGCATAGAGGGCGACTCAAAAAACTACCTGACGTACTACAAGAGAGCGGCGGTGTTCCTAGCCATGGGGAAGTCCAAATCGGCCCTGCCGGACCTCACCCGCGCCATTCAGCTCAAACCAGACTTCCTGGCTGTGAGTCTCCTGTTGATGTTGGTCGCACGGGATGATGTTGCCCACCATGTGCTGTGCGCTGGCTGGCTTTGGCTGCGTCATGGTTGTCGGGCACAGCAGTACTGATTTCCTTACTCTAAAGCTCTGCGCCGCGTCTCTCCCATGACACCCAGGCTCGGCTTCAGAGAGGCAACATCCTGCTGAAGCAGGGTAACACCCAGGAAGCCCAGGTGGACTTCCAGGCTGTGGTAGGTCACCAATGCTCTAACGCCACTATCTAATATCTAGGCAGTGTCACTGCAGTGTCTCCTGTGGATCTTGCAGTGGTGGGGATACCTGTATCTCTGCAATGTTAGTCTCTCTAAAGTTCTTTCTTTGCAGCCTCCCTTTATCTTGGTCTCCTTCCAGTTTTCCTCCTCCTTCATCTTGTTTTTTTTTTGGCTTTTACTGGCTTCCTCCTTCATTTCACACGTCGTCTCATTCCTATTGTCAGCCGGAGAGGAGCTGGCCATAGCTGGTGCCTGATCATTTTTGCTTGCTCCTATTAATAAGTGTGACTGTATTGAGCTCACCTGCCATCTGAGTTCGGCGTCTCTGTTGAGTCCAGGGTTCCCCCGACCTCACTTTTAGTTCCTTCGCCTCCTCGCCAGCTGCAGGGCTCTCAGGATCACGCGGAGGCTCACGATCAGCTCCTGAGAGCGGAGGAGCTAGAGGAGCTGCAGGAGGAGGTGCAGAGCACACAACTGCATGGAGACTATTCTGCTATGGTTAATGTGCTGGACCGGATCATTGAGGTACCTGTGTGTGTCAGTGTTGTCCCTGCAGCAGTGTTCAAAAGGCTCATCTCAGGCTTACAGATTAAATTAACCAATGAGACATAAGCTTGTTGGCTATGTGATGGTGAGAGTTATTTTTTTTTAACATCCTGACAATGAACAAAAAGTCTTTGATCAAACATGGTTAATACAGGAATTAGTAGCAGTGTCAGTCAATCCTATAGGCAATGCAGGCGGCCGCCTTGGGCGCCATCTTCTGACCGGGTCCCCCCTCTCAGATCTCCCCATGGGATCCAGATTTCCGTGAGCTTCGGGCAGAGTGCTACATCCGACTGGGGGAGCCCCGCAAAGCCATCCAGGACCTGACACCCACCACCCGTCTGCGGAACGACAACCGGGCTGCGTTCCTGAAGCTGAGCAAGCTGCACTACAGCCTGGGTGAACACCAGGAGGCGCTCAGGTCACTGGGCCTTGCTGCCGCCCACTCAGCCCCTGTGTGTGTGTTTTTGTTTGTTTATGTCCTCATTTATGTCCTCCTCTCCTCTTACAGCCACGTACGTGAATGTCTGAAGCTGGACCAGGATGATAAGGACTGTTTCTCACATTACAAGCAAGTGAAGAAAGTTAGTAAACAGCTGGATTCCGCAGAGGAGCTCATCTCCGAGCAGAGGTCAGTGTCCCTTCAGTCTTCGTTAATATCAGCCCAGTGTTACATATCAGGCTAGACGCTATCAGGAAGCATGAGGTGCCCTCATGGGAACTGGTATGATTATACACAGGATTCTATTGGTGTTGATGGGAAATGAGAGGCATAGGCATCCTATGCCATCACTGATTGGTGGTTAACTCACCCAGTATGTCTTTGGAAGCCTCGTTTTTCCTGTAACTGGTTCAGTGTTAATAAACAGGTACCAGCAGGCAATGGAGAAGTACGAGTCAGTGATGAAGACTGAGCCCGACGTCCCCTTCTACACTAACAGAGCCAAGGAGAGGATCTGTCACTGTTTAGTCAAGGTGGGCTTTCTCATGATGCACCATGACCACAAGGCTTAGCCGATGGGTTTCAGGCGGCCTTCAATTCCTCCATGCTTCTCTACAGAACCACAGGAATTATGAGGCGGTGGATTTATGTTCTGAGGCCCACCAGAGGGACCCCAGGAATTCGAATATTCTCAGGGACAGGGCAGAGGCCTACATCCAGAACCAGGATTATGAGAAAGGTTCTCTCTCTCTTCGTCTCTCCCTCCCTTCCCCTTCACCTAAACCCAAGTCCAGCCCTTTCCAGAACCTGTTCCAATTGCAGTCCACTGCATAGACCCAGTCCCTACTTCTCTCCTCCTTACTTTCAGCTGATTGCGACCACCTCATTTGGATGAGCAGTGTGTGGCTGCATCTCTCTCTCCCTCTCTCTGTCTGACAGCTGTGGAGGACTACCAGGAGGCCAAAGAGTTCGACGATAAGCAGGAGATCCGTGAAGGGCTGGACCGCGCACAGAAGCTACTCAAGCTGTCACTGAAGAGAGACTACTACAAGATCTTGGGGGTGCCCAGGTACACATTGCTGTCTCCCTTCAGTCGTGTTTTTAGACACTACTTAGCTCGGACATCCCAAGTTCCTATTGTTCAATCAACTTGTATCCAGGGTTCCCACAAGCGACGTCACATGAATGTGGTAGCAATGAGCTAACACTCGATACTGTCATGCATGTGTTCGTCAGTTTTCCTATCATCACTTTGCAATGACAGGCACTGTTTGACATTCACCAATTTTGGGTGAAACGTTTGGTAAATGCTCGCACATGTCTTGCCAAACGTTTTTGCCTGTCTTGCCAACATTTCAGGAATGCCAACAAGCAGGAAATCATCAAAGCGTACAGGAAGTTAGCTCAGCAGTGGCACCCTGACAACTTTCAGTCCGAAGTTGAGAAAAAGGATGCTGAGAAGAAATTCATCGATATTGCTTCTGCTAAAGAGGTGCTCACTAACCCAGGTATGGCCAGTACAGGACTAACCGGAGACCCTGTGTGACATCAGCACAGCAGTGACTGGACCACGATGGGTGCCTCTGTAATGTTAGTTCCTACTTGGCTCTTGTCCTTCTTGTTTCCTCTTTGGCAGAGATGCGACAGAAGTTCGACGCAGGGGAAGACCCACTAGACCCCGAGAATCAGCAGGGTGGGGGCGGCGGTGGGAGCCACGGCTGGCCTTTCGACTTCAACCCCTTTGGATCTGGAAATTTCTACTTCAAATTCCAGCAGAACTAGATAGATTGAGGAAGGGAGCCTGCAGCCCCTTTGAAAGGAGGAGTCGAAGAAAATGAAGTGGATTTTTTTTTAAATCTTTTTCACCCCTGATTTATATGGGGATTGATTTTCGGGGAGCCCACTGAACTACAATTTGGGCACTGAGTGCTATAGGTCAGTTTTTCATCACCCTGTTAGGCTCCTGCATCAAAGCTAAACCAGTGACCCTCTGAGGTTCTCAACAAATCAGGTTTAGCCGCGGAGAAAGACCAGGCTACTTGTGCCTGTGTACTGGGACCCCAGCCTCTACCACTTAGTTTGGGATGTTTTATTATTTTAATTTTTTTCCTTTTGTGCCATCGTAACCTCCAGTGAACGACGGTTCTCTTGTGGTCCTTTTTGCACTTTGGTCTCTCCATGGTTCCCTCATTTCAGATACCCTGGAGTTTACACTCCACAGTCGGAAATGTAAAGAGTACTAAAGAATAAGCTGTAGATTCTTCGAATTGCATTCTTGTAAAGGTGTCTAAAATCCATTGTCATGGAGACAACGGAACGCTGTGACCGGGCTCCATTGTAGGCATCCGGCCCGCGACGGTTTCAGGTGTGGGACTGTGAAACCTGAGCAACTCTCAGGGCAAGGTAGGAAAAAGGCTGGGCCGTGGGATTAATAGGAGCGATATCTGAGCGCTCAAGCACTTCTCGTACTGTGCAGTGTGGAACGGGGCTTTGCTCACCAGGAATTAAATGCATTTTTAAAAGGAGCTGGATTTTTCCTTCTTTTAACTTGAAGGCATGTCATTCAGAAATTGCACTTGTTTTCTTTTTGGCTGTGTTTGCTTTCTTTTTTAATTTGGAACCACCAAACTCTTTGTGGGCCACAGGTATCCTCCACCATTCTGTTCCTAAAAGGGCCACGTTGTATTCCTGACCAAAGTAGTATTTGTCGTCACTGTAATGCAAACACTGTATATTACAAATTTGATTTTTTTTTTTTAAGTCTTCACATGTTCAAAAGGTCAAATACATTGAACCTTAACTAGCACATTGTTTCTTTTCCTGGCTTCAATTGTCCCCTTTTCTGTTCTTCGACATATACACTTCTTTCAGGGTAATATCAGGGTTTACGACAGGCCATACATTCTGTTCTCCTATGAGACTCACAAGAGTTTGAAAATAAAAGCTATAGATCTTCCTGTGGGTTAGTACAAAAAAATGTTTAATAGTTTTTATCAAGTTTAAATGGAAATACATGAGTATGTTCCAGATAAGACAATTAAAAACAGCTTAAACAAAAATGTTCTTGGACTTTTTTCGCTCCCCCCCTCAATGACCGTTACTAAGAAGCTTCTAAAGAAATGGATCAGGATGAAAGCTAGTTTATTATGAAATTCTCCAGTCACATTTCAAAACAATCAGTTCTTTTTGGCATCCTTCCCAGGGGTGATAATGTGCCTGTCTGCCTTCTAAGAAGTTTCTGTGGTTCTCCTTGCCAAGTTCTTGTTTGAGACAAGCAATGTCGACATCTTTTCCTGCATAAAGGAACAATCTGTTTTGAGGTCAGTGGTTGTCTGACGTTCCAGTGTAATCCCTTGTCGAACGTGGTGCGATTTGATCCATGCTTATTCCACATCGCGATGAACGCCAACTACCATTTCCATAAAGCAGTCACATCTCTGATCTCTCTCTCCTGCAGAGGGGGGGGGGGGGTATAGTGTGTGATGAACAAGGGGGTTTGGTTGGACAGGACTTCTAGTACCTGAAGGTCATTCAGACATCCAGCACCCAGGAAGATGAGAGTGAGCCCACGATTGCCATTCTGGTAAACTGGGCACCATATGCAGGTTTTTGACTGAGCCTGTACTGGAGGTCATGTGTGATACAAGGTCCCCAGCAAAGCCTGTGTGAAGGCGGCTGTGGCTTTGTGAACGTGTGGCCTCAGAGGGTCCTGGAAGGCAGACCGTGGCAGGAGCCGCCGTGTTTCCTCGTGCGCTCTCGGTCTCTCTCTCCCCCCTCCCTGGGTAGCTAGGCGGTGAGCAGGCTCTCTGCCTCCACCTCGATGGAGACTACATGGTGGCCGGGGATCATGGCCAGACCCAGAACTCGAGGCTCACCCTGGGAGAAGGAATCTGTGGGACAGAGACATTCACACAAGGGCAGAAACTTAGGTCACATTCACGGTTGGTCTAATGAAAGCCTAAGCAAGCTAACAAGACAACTAAGCCATTCTTCATGTAATTATATCTAAATTTAGATGACATTTGTCTGCAAAGGGCTGTGATCTCCAGGGAGTCCCCCAACTTGTGCATGAAAAGATATAGCTCTCCATGCTCCAGGCTCTCCATGACCCTTATGGAAGATGGATGGATATACAGCAGGCATTTCTTCATTTTCATAGATAGAAATTATCTAATAGCCTATTAGTTTTTTTTTGGGGGGGGGGGGGTAACTGGAGTACCTG
>JABFEB020000002.1:25364423-25378898 GCA_019775895.2 Stomatorhinus ivindoensis | reverse complement strand
CCCCCCCCCCCCCCGCACTAACCCTCCAGCGACACCAAAAAAACGAATAAAATTAATTTTAAGATATTAAGAGAGATATCAAAATCCTCACCCACCACCACATACAGACATAATGCACCAACAAGGGCCCTTTTAGCCAAAAGGTGAAAAGCCTGAAAAATCAAATATGGATAATCCACTAAATAACCGGCATTAAAACCTGCTAAAGGGGGGGCGCTGATTAGTGGTGCCCATCACTGTTTTTGGTCCCTGTGGAAAACGATGGACTGGTGGGCCGTTTAATTATGATTTAAAGCCTGTTGTGTGCAATTTAAAGCAGTGGTTCACAAACTTTTCACACCACATCCCACCTCAGAAAATATTATGCTCTATGTACATTATACTTGACTGTCAAAAACAATATACTGCATAAGACCTGTTATTTTCACTGAATGAGGGTTAGGGTTTGACATTAGTGCTGGCTGCGCGGTGGCCTGCTACAGAGTGCTACTGCTACTCAGGGCAAATGTGTCACACTTTCTTATGTTTAGTATTTAGATGTTTAATTAGATTACTTGTGCTGTGTGAACTACTTTCGTACCTCGTGCAGTTTGCAGTCTGCAATACCGGCAGTCCCTGGGTGAAAAACGTCTGACTTATGGACAACTCATAATCAGGAACGGACTGCCAAAATGCCTATTACATTAAAAATTTTGCTTAAATTAAATGGTTCGTAATAACGAACGCACACACTACTGCTATGCTATGGAAACACTGGTACAGTTCATGGTACAATACTGTATGTTACATTTATTATTACTGAATAATAATTATGTAATACATTATATTTCTGACTTACCTACAAATTCAACTTAAAGACAGACTTAGGGAACAAATCTTGTTCATATCCTGGGGATCGCCTATACTGTGGTTTTTGTTGTTAATTTTGAAGTACTTCCACACCGTACACATTTTGCTGGTTGGCCCAATCCGGGTCCTGATTTCAGTGGAAAAGAGAAACAAAGCCTGGTTCCGCACAGCACAGTGCTTTGGGAGAAATGGGAATACGGGACAGATGTGTGAGGATGGGGCGCCGTCTTTGTGTCGGAGGGGTCGTGACTGAACGTGGGCCACACAGGACTGGCCCTCTGCCACTGGCCACTCACAGTTACCTGTGGATTTGAGGAACTCCTGAGCGGACCCCAGGATGACATTGCAGTCGCGGTCGGTGCAGAGAAACAGGCCCACCAGCGTGCGCCCATCTGTCATACGGATCCTCATGCTCTTATTAAGCAGATTCTCGAGCTTCTGGCGGGCCGGCGAGGTTGACGGTGAGGACGTCTCCATCTGCTGACATATGGTTAGATCCCGTAAGGACCTGAGCATACCTCACCCCGTCCCAGTGCTGGCTGAGGGGCAGAGTGAGATTAAGGAGCCCATTATTTCCTTCTCTTCTATAAAACTAAACAGTAAACCTTATGCTAGATCTGTCCTATGCTAGTTCTCTAGCACACCTTCAGCAAACCGCAGTCCCCATTAGTCAGCTACTGGCTCTGCTTCCATATTATTACTCAAGTCCTTTTAAATGAATATTCATATTAGTGTGTTTATTCAAGATTATGATACAAATTCTTTTGTACTCCAATGAAATATTGTAATAATATCCCTGACAATGTAATTGTTAAGTTTACTGTATTAATCCCAAACATCTCGGATCCCAAACATCCTTGTTAGGCACAATTTATTTAAGAAATGAACTTGTCATTAAATATATTATAACACGTGCCCGTATGAATATATGTTTATAACACCATAATTCCTGGGTTCATACTTTATGTATGTTAAGTTTGCGCGTTTCCTCTCATTACCTCCGCAGTCCGAACACAGGGAAACTGAGGCACCTAAATTGCCTGCCGACTGACACTTTGTTTAGATGAGAATTAGCTTTAAATATATTAACTTAATCTTCAGCAGTCACTCAGACACTAACCGTGTATACTCCTGTTTCACTGTTAAATAAAAATTTGATGGCACAACCGTAGTGCATTACCGAAATTAGCTCAAAATGACATCGTGACTATCTTGTATGCTTGACTAACTTGCTGTTCGGATTTCAAATTTACGACGTATGGAAATTAAATAAAAATTACATTTTTGTAACTTGTGTCTTACCGCTGTGTGCAAGGATGTACCGTTTTCTTCTTTCAGCGATGCCATCGGTACTTTAATTTATCCTACTTCCCCACTGCTTTCTCAAACCGGGGTGCAAGGCGAGTTTTAAACCGGAAAAGGAAAGGGAGTTTAGACTGATGCATTGTGGGGTTTGTAGTCCGAGTTAAACGAGGGCGTTGAAGTTTTAAATGTTTTTAATCGATGAAGCAACATTTAATCAATTAAATTATGTTAACAAATTGCTTATACACAAACGACCTTATATTCTTATATACTGGATTAAAACACACTTAAAGCAGTTTTCAGAGGTCTCAAATTTCCAGGAGTACTGGAACTGGTTGTCTAAGCAACGACGCTTATTTACAGATGTGTCTCTTTAAATTGGGACTCGAATGCGTTTCTTTATTTTGCTCTTTGAAAAATAAACGTCCTTCAACAATAAATTATACAAATTAAATACATCTTAAACAGGGTGAAACGGGATCTCTGATGACAGAAATGCATCGTCCAAAGTATTTCACGCCAAAAGAAGTGTCGCTGCACAATACAATTGACGACATATGGGTGTCATTTTTAGGCACAGTGTACAACTTGACACCGCTGGTACACGAACATAGGGGTGAGTGTGAAAACAGTTTTGCTTTAAAACGTTAGGTGTTATATAAAAAACATTCAAGCATAAAACTAAGTTATTTGTTAGCTGCCTGAACTGCATGCTAGATTTTGCCAGTAAATTTAAAATCAGTTCTTTCTTGAACAGGTAATGCTCTGTTGATTCTCCTTATAATACTTCCATATATTTTAAATATTGAATTTTTATGTTGTAATTGTTATCATTGTTGTTGTTGTGTTGCTGTTTGTTTTGGATTATATTTTATCTCTTTAGGTGATGTACTTTTAAGGCCTATTGTTGAGTGTGCAGGAAAAGACATAAGTCACTGGTTTGACCCCAAAACAAAGGATGTAAGTCAAGGTTTTCAGATTCCGCCTTTCTTTGGAATAATGTCCTATATATTACTTACTACATTGTGAAGCAGTATTTCCATGAGATGTCTGGATGCTTCAGTGCAAACCTGATGGATCCAGCCAAAGTGGCTTAAAATTTGAATGATTTATTGAACCAGATAGTTTTGCTGGAGAAATTAAGCACTTCTTGGAAACTGAACCAACAATCTCTGGGCTACCTTGGTGTACTTAACCACCCTGCTAATCACTGATGATCCTGGTCCTTCAGGTCCAGACCCACATTGACCCTCTCTCTGGCTGTTTGAAGTATTATACTCTGAGAGGTCGTTTTGTTCATATACCCCCTCCTTGTCCACGGACTGACTGGGCTAATGACTTTGGGAGACCATGGTGGAGTGACAGTCGCTATGAAGTGGGCCTGCTGTCTGCCAAAACTTTATGGATCCAGATCATCAACATGCTCACATACCAGGAGCAGCCTCTGGAGGTCAGCCAACCCACCACCAAGTGAATGTCCAAAGCGCAGGCTTGGCAGAATAACCCCTTTCATTAGGCGTGGTATCAATTTCAAGATATCAGTCAGATTTCATTATCAGGCAGAACTTTTGCCGCAGAAGCCATGAACATTATTTGACAATTTCTAATAGCGCCATGACGTTCCAAGGATGAGCAGCCCTGAATCATATCTTCATTCTGAAAGGTTATTTGCCTTTTAAATGCCTTTTGCATTTTCTTATTTGATTGAAATTACACCACATGGAAGTTATTTTCATAGATCATTTGTATGGGTTTGTTGTGACTGACTAATTTCTTTCAACAATTCCAGTCAGGGGAGCATGTGACCCTGCATTGCCCTTGGTGTCTGCCTTGATGAACTTCTTATTGTTTTTTTTTTAGATAAAAAGCCAAATGCCTAAACAATTTTGTTTATTTATATATGTTTCGTTGGTTTTAAGTTCAATAATGCTAATTGGAACACATGAAAATCAATGGTAATAACACACAAAGACAGTAATATAATCATGTAACTGCTGGTGTTCTCGCCTAATCTGCCAAATACCCTGTAACCAGAATGAGCACCACACCGGCATTCACCTGTCAGAAATACTAAATTCAGCTGTAAGGTGTGAAACTGATTTTTCTTACTGCCCTGTGCAGTAGAACAGAACAATGAAATTTGTATCCTGCAGGTGTGCTGTGAAGAAACTGTAGAAGAAATTCTCCAGCGCTACCTGAAGTACAACTCTCACGCGGGCAGCTACACCTGGAAACACGACTGCCAGGCTCTGGACACGAGCAGGACCCTGAGCGAGAATGGCGTCGTCGACGACGATGAAAATGGCGGCTTCTCCCCCTCTGTCTGCCTTTACTTCAATGATGACCTCACCGAATAGCGGGAAGCAGTTAGTGGGGGTGGTTTGGAGTGAAGATATAAAACTTTTACAGAAAAACAAACATATGGTGCCATATTGTTCTTTTGTCTTATCAGTTTATATCCTGGTTAGATCCAAATGACCACCCTTTTCTTTTTTCACATTCTGTCTGTTTCTAAGGCCTGCTGACGGCTCTTCTATTTTTTATCATTCTTCATTGCTTTCTGATTCGTTTCTACATATATCTGGGTTACATTTGGACAGCTGACTACTGGGAAAATCTGCACCAAGATTCAAGCTTTCTTAAATCAAGTTACAGCTGAAGACCACCTCCGCTGACACAAATACACAAAAGTAAATTGGAGTGTATGATAAATCTGCAGAATAATAATAGCCAGATAATAATGACTGGTTGCCATGGTAATAGGTCATGTGAACGTCTTCCACCCACCCCCCCCCCCAACTACCTCTTAGTGTTCAGACTGTTAGAGACTCACACTACAGAAAAAATATTCTTGTTCACATTTTATGTTTGTTTTCTGCTTTTTCTTTTCCTCTTACCACACAGTCAATATCCTTATGTACTGGAAGATGAAAGTAGATTAATTAGATCACGGTAAATCAGGGGGCTGCGGTTGGCAACAGATCCAGTTTACAGGTTGTGCCTCCAGGCTTCAAATTCCAATCCCTGTGCAATTCACTTTTGAAAGAGGGGACAAAACACTTCGTAATGCACAGGCCTCTTTTTTGGTTTTGCAAAGAAAAAAATCTCTAATTTTCCTCCAGTTTACCGTTTATTTCCTGGTTGATTATATTCTCCATTTTTTTCAGCTTTAAGTGTCCTTATATTTCAGTCTCATTCTATGAAAATGTTTGTGCAATTTTGCCTCCGTAGTGCGGCATGTTTTTTTGTAGAGAGGAGCACAGGTTTGCGGTAGCCGATACACTTTGCTCCATAATTCTCTACATTTGTCATTGCGATACAATTTTATTTTTAATCGCGTACTGTTTTGGTTTCATTTAGTAAGTAAAGGGCGTTGTCAAAATGAGAATATTGTCATGCCTGTGTGCAAAAATTACACGAGGGGATCCGTATACTGTAGCTCGCATTTTCATTTCCTTTGTGCGACTAAGCAGTTAATTTTTAAGCAAGACAATCTGATGTAAGTCTGGGCATGGCCGATGCAGAATTCTCCAGTCCCCCCTCCCCGACACACAACCCCCCGCTCTGATATAATTTTATACTGCGGGTGGGGGCCTTTAAGAATATTTAGGTGGCCATATTTGTTAAATTTGTATTGCGCTCTGCAGTGCGGAGAGCGATAGTTATTAGCAGAACTCGAAACACTGTAGTGAGGCGGACTCGAGTCCCTGACACACCGACGAAGAATAGTAAACACGCAACAATGTAATTTACACGCAGTTGAACACCCCTTTTTCTTGTAACAATGTGAATATTTTTGAAAAGGGAGGGAAGAGAGGAGAGAGAGAAAGGAGGAGGAGGAGGGGGGGGCGTTCTGAAATAATATAGTCAGCCATTTTTTATGTAAGGGGATTTTTTTCTTATTGGGGGGGGTTGTTAAAAAATAAATATAAGGGCGGCCATCTTTGTTTCTCTGCCTTGTAGTGTAAAATATTCCAAAACGCCCCCCACTTTTGTGTGTCGATTTGAATATTAAATAAATTTCATAATTCGAGAGGGATACATTTTTTGTTTTCGTGCACCGGGTCGGTGACAGGGATATAATGTCATCTCCTCTCCGGGTCTGTGAGGAAGACGAGGGCATGGTGGTTAATTCCGAGGGAGGAGATTTTGATGAAGAAGAAGACGACGGAGACCTAGACGAGAACGCAAGCGACATAAACTCGCCGGCGGCGCCTAGAGAAACTGCAACGCGAGCCGCGCCAGGTACAGTACTGACTCTGGCTAAAGACTCAGGAGCGCGCATACAAAATACAAACCGTAGGCACTTAGAAGCGCTTGGGCTAAAACAAAAGAGTTTAAAATTAAAATATTTTTTATTCGGACTAGTTGTCTAAAGCTGCGAACGACTGGGTTCTATTACTCCGGTTTTCACTGTTCGCTTTTTTTTAGCTCCATAAGAGTTAAAATCCAACTTTAGCCAAACTTGGGACTTTGCTCTTCTTGTTGTCCCCCTATAAAGTATTAACATGTGCTGAATAACCTTTAAGATTCCCCATTGCACTCTTTGCGTGTACGTGTATTCCTCATAATCAATAAAGAATTAAATCCAGTTTTCTTGGGTATATATAACCCCACTTGCAGACAACATGGACTCCCCCCCCCAGCCCCCAATATTTTTTCCATTGAGTCTTCGTGTGTTGTAGGATGGTGGTGCAGGCTGAAAGCGTGAGCAACAGAGCAGCAGCTGACTGTGCTTGTGTGACAGACTGTAAATAAACTTGACCCTACCCACTGTCGCACTGACAGAGACGGTTCAGCACAGGACAGCCGGCGCTGGACGCTGCTCTCGGCTCGACCGTCTCCCACTCCTGCGTCTGCTTCGGGACGTTTCCATACTCCCCCTCCACCGCCACCACTCAGTTCGTAACCAGAAACACATCCATTTAACCCATTCGCAAATCATTTCATAAAATGTCATTGATCGTGAATATTCAAGTCATTTTTAAGAAGCGGAGAGAAGCTGAATGCTGTTCTTTTTTTTTACTGGGGAGGGGGGGGGTGCAATTATAGAAATAAAAAAAATGCAACACAACGTACGCGTTAAAGTTACGTTGCATTGAACTGTAACGCACTTCGGACTCGCATTACTGCTAATGCGATTGCTGGTATAACAATATAAGATCGATGTTGTCTAGGGGATAAAATATTTCGATATTTCCGTGGAACAACCGGAGAGAAGTTGAAACTTACGCTACAGTGGAAGTGTCAGCGTCCTGTCTTTATCTTAATGATCATGTATGCAAAAAACCGTAAGTGTATGAACACGTTTTTAAAAATTTTATATTGTAGGACGGGGGCGGACAGCTGAGGATGGATGTGCACGCCTGCAGCTGATAGTATGGATTTATTTGCAAACGCAAAGATAAGCGTAAGGCCATTTGTGCGGGCATCACTTGTTAAAAGCTCTTTTTTTTCTTTTAATGTGGCACGAAAGCAATAGAAGAGAGGTGGCGTGCGCGCTAGTCTGTCCTTTAACCCCCCAGCGGGCGAAAGCAGCGGGTAGTCCCGAGGTCGCGGCGCAGGTGTGGGAATTAGCAGTGGGTGGGAGTCGCCTCAGTTCACGGCTTCGTTCCGCTCGGGGCCTCGGAATCACCGAGCCCGGAGTGCGTGTCGCTACCGCCCCCGGCTGCGCTTGGCAGCTTCGCGGGGAAAAAGGCGAGAAGCGAACACGGGCGAGCATTCCATGCTAATAGCCAAGGAGCGCAATAAAATCTAACTAATATTTCACATATAATGGCGGCCGATGGCAAGACATTTGGTTTGATGGCGTGTTTTCCCCCTTCTTCTTCTTTTGAAAATCAACTTAGAAATGTGCGCGCGCTAGCTGCGTATTTTTTATTTTTTGAGGAAATGTAAAAATGAAATAGGAATTAAAGGCATAGCAAAGATACAGAGAAGCGTCGGTCGAAGTATAATACAGAGACGTTTTGTTAATTAAGTTGCTGTTGCGTCTGCCAAAAAATGCGCAGCCCATTGTGTCGTGTTCCATTGTGCATCTGATATAGGTGAAAATCACTTACGTTCTTTAAGATATAGCTTTTATTTAATCCATCTCAAACGTAAATTTTATTCATGCATCACCGTTATGATAACGTTATTTCTGTCGTTAAGTGGCAGTCACCTCAAACAGGATTTGGCGCTTTAAGAAGTCTTTGTGTGAGTTTATGAAGATAATGTGAGATGTCGAGAAACGTTTCTTACGATCAGACTATATATATATTTTCAAATTCATGTTTGAGCAAAAGGCAAAGAAGCATAACTGGATTCAAAATGAGAATAAAACAAATGCATGAAACATGTATATTTGTCTTGTGTCACATACTTTTACACTAATTAATATTTCATATATTTTGTGCTTTACTTCGTTACCCTTTGTAGTTAATGATATTCTTTAACCGTCAAGACAAATATGATATCTACAGAGTGGTGTGTGCATGTAAACTAAGCATGGAATTCTTCCTGCAGTGTTGACTCAAGTTCTGAGAAGGTCTGTGATGTAGTACCTTTCAGCTAGGTAACCACAGTAAATTGCTGTGGTACATGGTAATTGTCCAGCTCTCTGATTGGTTTAAAAGTGGTCTGAATGTAAATTTTAAGAAGAGCAATACAAGTGAATGTCCAGCTAAATCAGCCGTCATTGGATTACAGCTGCCTGTTTGTACCATATAGCTTTCCAATGAAAAGTCTTTGCTTGGTTCCTCTCATATAAGGTGTTTATAAATAGATCTAATGAATTTTTTGATGATGATACTCCTTGCTTTGCTTTTTGACAAGACACGGTAATCAGCAACGAGATGGGTTAGTAACAAAGGGGCTCGGATTACAGGCCGAGTTTGCGTACCTACGTTAAGGGCCGACGTCATCACTCACACATGGTGGTCTATGTTATCTGAGCTGGGGGCTGATGCTGTGATTTAGCGGTAACTCTGAATCCCTCCCTCCCATCTCTCCCCCCCCCCCACACTCTACATGTAGATGACTGCGACGCAGAGGGAGATGTGTCCGACCGGGAGGGGGCGACGAAAAAGAAGCGGGGCCCCAAGAAAAAGAAAGAGACAAAAAAGCGAGACAAAGAGAAGGATGGGAAGTCAAGCAAAGTACGAAAACACAAGAAGATTGTAAGTTTTCCCATTTCCTGCCTTGTACTTGTCTTTGTCTCAGATACGTTCTGGGTGGTCGTGTCTGAGGTGAAGTACAACATTCACCTCAGCATCTTCTTCCTGACTCTCCCCCGCTCCCGACTCTTCGGTCCCACTGCTGACCAGGACAGCGACGTAGAGAGAGACTCGGACAGGGAGTGTGCAGAGAACTCTGACAGCACGGCCAGCGACTTTGCCGGCGGGGGAAAGAAGAAGAGAAAGAAGCACAAGGAGAAGAAGGAGAAGAAGATCAAGCGCAGGAAGAAGGAGGAGGCTGACAGCAACCAGGAGGAGACGCCCAAGGTGGTCAAACTTGCTGCGATTTCCCTGCATGTGCAGTTACTACGATACAATAAATGAACTGTACTTACTGAAATGACCTGAGCTGTGGCGTGTGTGAGCTTGTTGGTTACTTCTATAAGAGTGTTTGCCATTCCTGTCCTCGGGGACCCACAGTTGGTCCACATTTAGCTGAAAGGCAGCAGAAACGTGCACTTTCTGTGGGTTCCCAAGGACTGGATTGGGAAACACTGCTGTAAAAGATTTAAGTGCCCAGATTAGATTGAATATCTTCACACAATGTAATAGTCTATGATCACACTCTCCACCGGGGGGTGAGAAGAATCTTCCACAGAGGGTCAATGTACCTAGATTAAATGTCTTTGTCCAGCCGCTTGTGGCTTACCTATTTTTTTTTTAAACGAATATATAGGATCCAGGCGAATTTGGGTCCTGACCTAATGGTAGCTTCATGAATTAGAGTTGATGTAGAACAAATTTGAGTTGGTGGTCCTCAGTGAGACGGGGTTCCCTCCACTCTGGAGCAACATGGATGTAACTTATCTATTTGCTGAGGAACTTTAACATCTGTGTGAGGATAAAGAGATGTGGAAAGACTGGGTTCGAACCTGGTTCATGTTTGCATGCACTGAGTGATTCTGAGGCCGGTTTGCGTGTAGCCGCTGGAGCAGAAAACCTCAGCCCAGCTGGCGCGAGACTGGGGCCTGGAGGATGTGGATCACAGCTTCAGCGAAGAGGACTATCGCACGCTGACCAACTACAAAGCCTTCAGCCAGTTCATGAGGTACTGTGCGGCGCGCGGGTTGGACGGCCCTTTTCCGTGACTGTGACGGGACAGCGCAGGTTTTTGAGTAGTAGATTTAGTACCTCACGGTTCCAGGGTTGCGGGTTTTGGATCTCGCCCATTTGTGCGTCCCACTCATCTGATTTTTTTTCCTTGTGTATGCCGGTTCCTACAGAACTTTCATGGCGTTCAGAAGAACTCTTGGGCTGTGTTAGGTACAAGTTATTCATTTGTGACTTGGTGTGTGTGTGTGCGTGCGTGCGGGTGCGTGGACTGGAGTGGAAATCAGTGGTGTCTCTTTTGTAAGCTGCCCCGGGGTCACTTTAGCTGATTCAAGCGATTCTTGTATATGGAAGGTTGCTGTGGATTTCACACTCGTATAATGGGAGTGGTCATTGATCCAGTTGCGAGTTGACTGTGTTAACAAGGGAGTTGTTTTCTTTGATCTTGTTGAGCTCTTTCCTCCATCACTAACCCTGTAGCTCTAAGGTGACACATAAAGATGGGCAGTTTGTCTGGTGTCCAGGACGATGGTGGGTCAGGAGCGGCCTCCTGCTGCCTCTAACCAGCCAGCGCCCTCCTCTCCCATCCTCAGGCCCATGATCGCCAAGAAGAACCCCAAGATCCCCATGTCCAAGATGATGACCATCCTGGGGGCCAAGTGGCGTGAGTTCAGCTCCAATAACCCGTTCAAGGGTTCAGCTGCTGCTGTGGCGGCAGCAGCCGCAGCAGCCGCCGCCGCCGTCGCCGAGCAGGTCTCCGTGGTGACCGCCTCCGTGGAACCCCTGCCCCAACCACCCCCACTCCGCAAGGCCAAGACCAAAGAGGGCAAAGGTCAGTGGGATGGGAAGCTTCCGGATTTCCTGTCCTGTAGGTTGGAGGCTGTTTAGAGGGCCGAGGTTCATTAGCGTGTTGCTAGCACAGATGTCGCCGGTGATTTTAAGATTCCTGCTGGCTGTCCTTTTCTTCGGGTCTCTCCCGCTTTTGTCTCCAGGCCCTGGGTATAAGAAGCGCAGTAAGAGCCCTCGTGTGCCTGAGAAGAAGAAGGCCAAGGCCAAGAAGATGGCCCCACTTCGCATTAAGCTAGGAATTATGGGTAACAAGAGGAAGAAGAGCAGTTCGGTGAGATGCTACTTCCACGTTTGCGTGTGCTTGCTTGACACCTCCGCGCGTTATTATTCTGACCCTGTCTCTGCCTCCTGCCCACAGAGTGAGGACGTGGATGAGGAAGACTCTGAGCAGGAGGACTCTAGTGTCCACAGTTCCTCTGTCCGCTCCGACAGCTCTGGCCGGGTCAAGAAGAACAAGCGTGGTCGTCCGGCTAAGAAGAAGAAAAAAAGTAGGTTACCTCACTCTTACTTTAGCTCTCTTCTTCCCACAGTTCCTCTCATTCACCTCTGACATAATTTCCTCTTCCAGTTTTTTATTTTAAAATGCGAACAACCAAATATATGTATAATTATTATAAAAAGATTCTCTGAACCCTGTACAGGTGCTGCTAGGAAATCACTTGGAGAGTATTTGGAGAGTTGAGTGTTTCTCGATTAGGGGTCATGACCTGAATGATCTGATTTCTGCTGGTGGGGGGGTAGGGTGTCGGTATATGAATTAGACTGGAGGAATAGGTTAGGCTGTGGCCCCTGATGTCTATGGCAGATCTAGTTGATTTCAGTCAGCATGAAAAACAGAAGCAATTCATTGCCGAATCATAATAATTTAACCCTTTTAAGTGTGCACCACATACCGAGCCTTTGTGGTCCCTGCATTCTGCAGGTTTTCTTCCGCAGTTCAATATCATGTAGGTCGCTGAGTTGGTGTTTCTAATTTACTGGTAGTGTGTGAGTTTGCGCCCTGCAACGGACTGCCATCCCAGCCACTGTGTGTCCTCTGGTGCTCCATGAGAAGTGATTGGAACACGGGTGGCTTTATACATGAAAAAAGGCCTTAAGAGACAAAAAATATTGGTAAAGACTTAAAACTGGATTGTTTTTACATTATCTTGGGTCGCTCTGCATTCCTCCGGCTGTGGTGACACTGACATACATATTGGGTTACAATCATTGCTGCTGATCTTTCAGGAGGCCTGTTACTGTTCACTGTTAGAAAAGGCTCATAATTGTCCGTTTCTGTTTCATTTCTGTCTTGGGGACCATGGTGGCTCAGTGTGTGTGACTTTGGGAAAGCATCCAGCCTGACCAGTAATGGTAGATCAATGCATGGGTATTATGGTTTCCTCTCGCCATTCCCCTTGGAGCTGTAATAGGGGATGAAGATGGTGATGGCTATGAGACGGACCACCAGGATTACTGCGAGGTCTGCCAGCAGGGCGGCGAGATTATCCTGTGTGACACCTGCCCCCGAGCGTACCACCTCGTCTGCCTCGAGCCAGAGCTGGAGAAAGCCCCTGAGGGCAAGTGGAGCTGCCCCCACTGTGTGAGTTACTGATCACCTGCTCTCGCATCGCTGGAGAAGCCTACTTACTCATCCAGGGTGCGTCCAGTTGCCCCCAGATCCCAACAATCTGGCCCTGCTACATGGGGAGCATGGGTGTAAATAGGTCCCTTCATAACTGCCCTCTTACCCCTCTTATCGTATAAAGCACTTTATCTTCCCCTGTGTGCCCAGGAAAAAGAAGGTATCCAGTGGGAAGCGAAGGAGGAGGACTTTGAGGACTTTGAGGAGGAGTGTGATGAAGGGGGTGTGGTTGAGCGTGGGGGCGGAGCTACAGGAGGGGAGGAAGAAGAGGACGACCACATGGAGTTCTGCCGGGTCTGCAAGGATGGTGGCGAGCTGCTGTGTTGTGACTCTTGTCCCTCATCCTACCACATCCACTGCCTCAACCCGCCCTTGCCTGAGATACCCAATGGGGAGTGGCTGTGCCCACGTTGCACGGTGAGTGACAGCATCTCAGGCCAATCAGCGATTAGAGATGTCTGGGCCGTTGCAAATGGTGGTGTTCCAGCTGTTTGTGTTTTTTTTATCTTTCCCCTTTAGTGCCCCCCAATCAAAGGGAGGGTGCAGAAGATCCTCCACTGGCGCTGGGGCGAGCCGCCACCTCCCGTGCCTGTGCCCCCCGCCCCGGACGCTGACCCCCAGCAGCCACCCCCGCCCCCCATGAAGGGCCGTGCCGAGAGGGAGTACTTTGTCAAACTGATGGCCCAGTCCTACTGGCACTGCACCTGGATTACTGAGCTCCAGGTAAGGTTGGGAGAGAGGGATGAAGGAGCACAGAGAGGGAGACAGGTGTTGATGGGAGAGATGGATGAAAGGAGGGAGAAGATGAGAATGGGAGAGAGGGATGAAGGACTGAGAGAGACAGGTGTGGCTGGGTAAGAGAAACAGAGAGAGAACAAATAGAGAGGAACAGGTACAAGTGGGAGAGAGGGATGAAGGAAGAGAGAGAAACAGGTCAGGATGGGGGGATTAAGGGGGACAGAGAGAGACAGGTGAGAATGGAAGAGAGGGATGAAGGAAAGCAGAGAGAGATAGCAAATCACAGATAGAGAGCGACTGTTATATTGTTAGGGGACAGAGAGACAGGTGTGAATGGGAGAAAAAGATCAAAGAAAGGGAGAAGGAAGTATGAGAGAAGAGAGAAACAGACAGAAGAGTGCGGGAAAAATATGAAAGTACAGTGAAAGTGAAAATGTGAGGAGTGCAAGATAAATATCTAGTGCTGCTCAGCTCATCTTCAGCAGCGATCGCGTTTTGGCGTCGAAATGTCACAGCAGGCTGTGGGGCAGGAGATTCACTGAAACGCTGTCAGTCTCATCTAAGATACATTTATGATTGGAGAGGGAAAAGCTCAGCTGTTTATATTTGCTGTTTATTAATCATGTCGTGTTGATGGAGCCCCAGTGACCCGAGCGAATGCTGACCTGTGAGGCCTCAGCGAGGCAAAGGTGGCTGTATATGGCTGCTTTTTGGCCGTAACGTTAGTATAGTGGTTCAGCTTTTCTTTCAGTCCCATCTGCTGCAATTAAATCATAATGAAATCATTATCGGTCTCTGTTCCACCCCCCACCCCCCCATGCCCCCTGCTTGCCTTCCTGCCCC
>JABFEB020000002.1:25321750-25344640 GCA_019775895.2 Stomatorhinus ivindoensis | reverse complement strand
GGTCTCGAGGAGTTTCATGGGTAAGGGCGTTGTGGTAGGGGTCTCGAGGAGTTTCATGGGTAAGGGCGTTGTGGTAGAGGTTTCGAGGAGTTTCATGGGTAAGGGTGTTGTGGTAGAGGTCTGGAGGAGTTTCATGGGTGAGGGTGTTGTGGTAGAGGTCTCGAGGAGTTTCATGGGTAAGGGCATTGTGGTAGAGGTCTGGAGGAGTTTCATGGGCAAGGGCATAAAGGGAGGGGTCTGGAGGAGTTTCATGGGCAAGGGCGTGGCAGTAGGGATATGGACAAGGTGCTTGTCATAGCTGATTGGTTCTTAGCGGAATTGGTCACCAGTGGTGGTGATGGCTTGAAAATGTGCCTAGTGACATACTTTGTGGGGTTATGTGTCAGGAGGACGCCAGTGTATGGGCTAGCTCAACAGGTCTCACTATTGTAATCTGGTGGAAAAACGAATGTAAATAACACCAGGCATGAACATCCTAAGTAAACAAACTGAGGGTGACCATATGCCCCCGCATGTCACACAGACCTATGATTGGTGCTGAGTGCTTCCCAGCAACAGGTTCCTCCCTGTGTGAAGGGCTCCCCAGTTATTTCAATATTATTCTTGGCCTGTTTTAGTCATTCTTACCCGTTATCATTACATCAAACCCCACCCACACATTTAACTGATTCATTGTAAACTGTACAGACTCCATGCGAGTTGCAGTTAGCGAGTATAGCAGATCTGCTTTAAATGTGTTGCCCAGCTCTGTGCTGTGTTTGCTCTCCCGGGACGTCTAAGGTAGATTCCGTGCTGCCTTGTTCAGATCCCCCATTGTTTTGATGATATCTGTAGAGCTTCACACGCTGTGGCAGAACGAGGAGCGAGCAGCCATCTCCTCGGGGAAGATGAACGAGATCTGGCACCGGCGGCATGATTACTGGCTCCTGGCGGGCATCGTAGTGTATCCTTGACGACCGTTGCTATGGACACTGCCTCTTTTCATCTCCGTGGAGAATGCGGCACTCAGAGTCGTGCCTCAGGATTTTTATTCCTGCAAAGTGAACCCCTGCATGCTTAGTTTGGCAATAAGTTTAATATTTTAATTTTCTTTTCATCCATCCATTTACGAAGCCGCTTATCCAGAATAAATCAACGGTTGGAATATTTTGAATTTGTGATTTTGTCTATTTCATTATTGCTTTAGTGGAATTGTACTACGTAGGATCAGGAAACACGCACACACACTCTCACTCAGCCAGCATGGGCGGGGCCCGGGGCCCCCCTTCAGCCATTCACCACTGGCCCTTGACCCCTACAGTCACGGCTACGCAAGGTGGCAGGACATCCAGAATGACCCGCAGTTCGCCATTGTGAACGAGCCCTTCAAGACTCAAGCTAACAAGGGGAACTTTCTGGAGATGAAGAACAAATTCCTGGCCAGACGGTTCAAGGTGCGCGCCACTTGTGGAGCGATGCGTGTGTGCGTGTGCGTGTGTGCGTGTGCGTGTGTGTGTGTGTGTGTGGGGGGGGGGGGGTCAGGTATCAAACGACGTGTTTCACGCTGCAAGGAATACGTGTGAGTGTTTCTGTGTCTTCATGTTTCTGCATATACTAGTGCGTGACTCCATGCACGTGTGTCATTACATAACTGCAGCAACAGGATGAGGAGCAGCCTGAGCGACTGCTGACTGGAGGGATATCAGCAAGTGTAACTTCCTGTTATGTCTGCCACACATGTTCCACATTCTGATCCTTACATCCCCATTCCCTCTCATTCTGTCACTTTCTCGCTGTCGCTTTTTCTATCACTCATATGGGCTTTTGTGCAAACAGCGGTCTAGACCATCCCACAGTTAAGGGATAGGATTTTTAAATATTTCTCTGATTAGTTCCAAGAACGCTTTGTTTTCGAGAGTGTTTTGAAACAGTCTGTCTCTGCTGGCTTCTCACTGTGCATATTAAGTGTGCCTTAATTCTCCTGTCAAGTGCTGTACTTGATGCTGTTTTCATCTTCGTGTGGTTTTGGCACTAGGTGCCACATCTTATAGTCTGTCAATTTGTCAGTTCATCACGGGTCCTCGGGCTGGAGACGACGAAGGCCTCCATCCGTCTGAATTTGTTTGCAATTTTAGGCTGAACTTTGCATCTACGCAGTCTGTTTGCAGTCTGTTTGCAGTCTGTGGGTTATTACTAGTTAATTTGCTAATGAAGTCCTGCTCTCAGTTTCTTGCAGGGATCTGGGTCTCCTGCCAAACCTTCATTGGCCATTTCACTCTCTCTGATTTACTCCGCCGAGCCACCTTGCCAAGGTTGACCTTCTTGCTGTTCTCTCAACCCCCCCCCCCCCCAGCTGCTGGAGCAAGCCCTGGTGATAGAGGAGCAGCTGCGGCGGGCGGCCTACCTGAACATGACGCAGGACCCCACGCACCCCGCCATGGCGCTGAACGCTCGCTTCGCCGAGGTCGAGTGCCTGGCCGAATCGCACCAGCACCTGAGCAAGGAGTCGCTGGCGGGAAACAAGCCGGCCAACGCCGTGCTGCACAAAGGTGCGTATCGGGCCGCGTGCGTTCGTCTCGCTAAGAGCGCTCGGTGCGCATATCAGTCTTGCGGAGACCCAGGAGCGCCACAGTGGTGCCTGGAAAGAACGACCGCCAGCTCATGCCAACACCAGGTGTCTGTGTCAGCTTGCCAGCGGGCTCGTGTGTAATTACAGTGCTGAACCAGCTGGAGGAGCTGCTGAGCGACATGAAAGCGGACGTGACACGGCTGCCCACCACCCTGTCCCGAGTCCCGCCCATCGCCGCCCGCCTGCAGATGTCTGAGAGGAGTATCCTCAGCCGATTAGCTAACAAGGGCACCGAGACCTTAACGCCCCCGGTAAGAGCACGATCGCTCTCAGTGATCTTATCTGAGCTAAAACGATATGTTGAATTCTTACATGAAGAAACCACATTGTACATTTACATTCAAACGTGGTTAATTCTCTGATTACACCCAGTATGTGGCTCAGCCTCAGTGCCTGTGATCGGAAGGTCGCTGGCTTGAACGCGGCTTTGGCAGAGTAGTTACCCGCTCATAGGGCCGTATGGCGAGGCCCTTAACCCCCCCAGCTCCACGGGCGCTGAGACAGGGGCTGCCCCTCGCTGCCTAGTTTGCGCTCCACCTGCGTTTGTGTCTGTGTGTCGTGGAGAGCAAGCAGGTGGAATGAGAATTTACCCATGAGGGATCGATGGAGTGTCATTATTATTATTGATGGGTTACAATGCTTTAGTTAATAGGATAACTACATAAAGTAAACTTTACAGGCCAGTAAAGTCATAGTCTCATAAGGAGTGATGAGAGAATTCTGTTTTCAATTAGCTCTATCTGCAGTGCACCGTTTAATCACTGGAGGCATGACCGCAACTTTCATAGGGGATGACCCTGCATCAGCCAATCCATACCAGTCAGAATCACATATAAGCCTGGTCCCCCAAAATAAGAAACACTGAAAATAATTGCTTAACCCTTTGTAAGAATTTGACCAGTTGTAATGGATTCCATATTTGAAATGCACACAAGCACATACATAGCAGCTTGGGGTCTGCAGAGATACTTAATCTCCTAATAGTGTTGAAGCTCCACCTCTAGCTGCATCTGCTCACAGAGGTCAGGCAGATCTGAACGCCACAGGATGGCGGCGGCCGTTGGGCAGAGAGTCCACAGCCCATCCACATGCTCTTCCTTTCTGCAGCCCATCCCCCCGGGACCTTATGCCACGCCGCAAAATTTTGGGGCACCCTTTACTCCTGCCCCGTCGGGGGCCATACCTCTGGGAGGGGCCAACTACAGTCAGATGCCTCCTGGTTCCTTCATATCAGGTCAGTTTGCAGGTTTCCATTGCCTCTGTGTGTGTGGGGGGGGGCAGGTGATGGAGGGATTCCCAAAGCCGGATATAAGGGCCGGTCGAGGGTTGGTGACCTTCAGCAGACCTCATCCATACTGTGATATTGTACTGCATTTGTTATGTATCTTATCTGTGTAAACAACAACACCGTCCATGTTCATTAGTAATTGTTAGTGAGGCCCACTTGGGAAAACCCAGCTGACGCAGGCCGGCATTCCGGTGGGAGGTAAGAGGTAAAGGTCCCGCCGTGGCAGGATGGACCATGATTCTGGAGCAAGTCGCATGTTTTAATGTTGCTTTTCACACTCTGGAGTGCTTTGATGTCGCTTGGATTTAATCTCCGTGGAGTTGGTGCTGGGGAAGCATGGGCTGCGGTGGGTTTGAGGGGAGGGAAGCCAGGCGCCCCCCGGGCATGAAACAGTGACATGGGCGGTGGGCACTGCGGCCAACATTTTGCATCTTCTGGACCGTCACGCCGGATGCGAACCTTGTATCGACGCGACTCCAATTCCAGCTCCCAAAATTGTCAGAACTGACCTCTGACCCCGTGCCCCAGCCGACGGGGCGGCTTGGTCCCGGCTCTGTCACCGTTCCTTTCCTCTTTGTTGTCTCCTTGCCTTCATGACCTCTTGTGCTCTCCAGCACAAATACACGGGCTTTATGGCGCGACGTGCGATTATATCGTTACAGATGTTGAAGGGGATTGGTTCTGTGCCCCGTCCATAAAAGGGGGAGCAATCTGAGTTGTGATAGGATCAGAATGTCGCATGTCTTTGGGGGGCACCAGAGATCACAAGGGGCCCTGGAGGCAGTTGTTGTTGGCTTTGACCTGGTTCCCTGAGGTATTGAACATGGGTTTGTCCACAAGGGCTGCAGCTGACCAGTAGCATTGCTAGTGAGATTTTCTGTAGGAGACGTGATGCTCAGCTGATGCTGATGCTGATGCTCTGGCTGATGCTGATGATCAGCTGGCTGATGCTCTGGCTGATGCTGCTGTAGCTGTTTTTTGTTGTTGTTTTTTTGCTGAAATCGCTTTGACGAAATATCAGTTGTGTAAATGCAAAAAATAAGTGTTAATCTGGATAGTCAAATTTTATATTTATGGCTACTTCTCATGCACGTGATTTATGTATTTATATATAACAGTGTGGGGATGTTAAATTTATTTAGCAGTGATATATTTATGATATGTGTATGCTATAATTTACACGTTATGTTGGTTTGCTTGACTCTTTGCTCTGTGAACGCTGGAGAAGAAACGCAAAACTTTACTAAAAAAAGATCGATCCACCAGTCCAAGCCAGTGTGTAGCTGAAGGACTGAAGGCACAGCGGCCAGATCCATTCAGTCCCTGATTCCCAGACACAGCAGAGCTGTACACCTGTCAGTATTGTAGTGATTAAGTGACTCCAGTCTCAGAATCTCCCCTCTGTTCGTGTTCCAGAGCTTCCTTTGAAGGTCTGTCATCAAACTGTTGCCTTTGTGTCATTCTCCCCCCCATCTCATTCCGACGTTGGTTGATTCCCCCGAAACCATGACGACAGATCTGTCTCGATAAAGGCACCTAACCCCTTATGGCCAGGGTGGAATCGCAAGGCCGAGATAAGAGGCACGCGATCGGAAGACGCGCACGCAGCGCCGCGTAGGAGCCTCCAGCGGCAGCCCGAGTTCTCGTACTATTTCTGCGCCCCGAGTCGAATCCAAACCCATGTGGCCCAGGGGTCCTCGATCTGAGCGGATTGTGCCAAGACCAATAGCACTGACCGCAGCCTAAAAATAATGGCTGGGGGGGAGGGGGGGAATCACGTGAAAACTCTTTTAATTGTGACTGTGGTGACCCGCTCTTAAACGCGGCCAACCGCGAAGAGAACAAGGCATGCTGGGAAAAAAAGCCCAACAACAACACTGCGTGACCCTCTATCTGAGTGTTCTACTCCCCAACAGAGCCCTCAGCGGACTGACATCCCATCATAATGGGCGCTTGCACATCACAAGCGACTCGCTTGTAAACGGCGCCTCTTTTTGGTGCCCCGGGGCCTTGTCTCTGCCGTCTCCTCACGCCACGTGGGTGGCAAACAAAGTAAGTCTGATCCTGCAGCCTCGGCCCCTGGGCTCCGGCCCCAAGAGCGTAACTTTTTCCTGAAGTGTGACCTGTTTTTTCATTGCTGCTTTTTTGAGGAAATGAGGAACAGAGATATTTTGGACGCTTCTGGGAGTGGACAACCAAACAGCCTTCCTATTTTTTTTTCGCTTTGGTTTTTTGGAGCAAAATTAGCTCTGGACAATCACCCCATCTCCCCGCCCCCCCCCTCCCACCCCCGCGCCAACCGCCGCACTGGTTGTTGTTGCTGAGTGTTGCTTAGTGCTGCCGCCGTGCCCCCCATCCCCCTCCAACTTCCCTCCCTCCCCAGTGCCCACAGTCTGCCGCTTGTCTGCCCCCACAGAGGCCGGCTCCTGCCTGAAGACCAAGGAGCACGATGTCCTGCAGCGCCAGCGCGTGGTGGACCTGTGGAAGGACGGCAAGTCGGAGGGAGCCATTGGGCAGGAGCTGAGAATGCCCAAGTCCACAGTGCACAGCATCATCGTCAAGTACCGCCTCAGCAACACCGTGGAGAACCTGCCCAGGAACGGGCGACCCAAGAAGCCCTGAGAGAGAGGGGGAGAGAGAGAGAGAGAGAGAAGGGGGAACAGAGGAGATGCAGAGGATCAACAAGATGAAGGGAGATAAAAACAGGAAGCCAATGAGGGAACCAGGAGGGCTGTCTCCTCCTGCTTCGTGGAGGATAAGGGGCTGCCGGGTGGGACTGGGGGGGGGGATAAACGCAAACCGTGACGATACGTATCTGAGATAAACAGCCTCATGCTCAGGAAGCACAGGGAGAATCAGGGGGCCCTTTGAGACAGTGACGGGTCCACTGAGGATATGGAGGAAGCGCCTGTCTGATGGAGAGCAGAGCGTCCGAGAGGCATGTGCGGGGAGCCTGTCTGTAGCGTTCTTCTCCGCTTGTTTTTTTTCTTCGCTCTACCCCCTTGAGAGAACGAAAGGTCGCCCCTGCCCCAAGGGCAGGCTCCTCACTCGAACCCAGCTCTCTCATTCCTCCGGAGAATTCTCATCAACTACTTTGACCTCTGTCCTTGTTGCCCTGCCTCTCCCTCACACATGCCATGAAGATATATCTTTTGCAACTCTGGGATGTGGAATACTGGATTTAAAAAAAAAAAAAAAAAAAGCACGTTATTTTTTTAAGAGCGGCTAAACAAAAACCGACAGCTCAGCTCCTGCCTCCAGCCTCTGAAAATGTGTGAGCGGACAGTGGAAATGCACGTCCTCACTGGAGTGTCGTATCACACCTTTCACTCTGCACTTGGACACTCGAGGAGGAGGACGGTGCACTGGAAATACCAGCAATTGGGAATCTGAACTGGGAAGGATATAGAGACAGGACTCCATATGGAGAAATGGCTTTGCTATACGTCAGCGTGTTTGACAAGGGATTAGGGAAATGGTATTTTCACCTCTACTGGCTGGAAGTGCGTGCATGCGTGTGTGTGTGCGTGTGTCCGAAAGGTTGGGGCTGTGTTGTGATTACAGGTGTTGAATGGTTATGTCGCTCGCCCACACATGCACACATCCACACACCCTGTCTCTTGAAAGTAGAGAGAAACATCGTTTAGAGTTTTTTTTCTCCATGCACTCTGGCTCGGAAAGCCCACTGGACTATATCGTCCTGGAAACAGCCCTCCAGTTACTCAACTTTCATTCCAGCCCATAGTTCATACAGGCATAGTTCAGATGTGTGTATGTGTTCCATTGCTTAGGGATACGGTCCCTGTCCCTCCACATATAAACACTAAGCATTTCCTGCCGGGGGTGCTCTACTTCTGCTTTGATAAACAGAGGGGAAAACACAATATATTCATGCAGAGCTTTTTCCTCTTTTATTTTGAAAACCAGACAAAAATGCAGGAGGAGGCACAGTCCATTCCACCTGGCGACGCCTTTTCCGTTTTCGCTTCCTAAAGCCGCCATTCTCCCTCCCACCAGCAAACCCCGGTTTGGATCTGTCTAAATTTGGAAGGAAGCGAGGGGTGGGGATTTACACACCTGAGGAGACCAAAGGAGACTTCGGGTGGGGACCAGTGCATTATTCCCTGCCCCCGGATGCCCTCTGGGTGGTTCTGAGGGCGGCCCATTCTCCCTGACCTCAGGCAAATGGGAGTCTGCAGCCGGCTGAAGCCTCATCTCTCTGCCGCACGGAACCTCGCACCCACGCCTGCCTCCGCTCCCTCCAAGCTCCTCACGGGAGGCCGGAACGTGTAGCTTTTCCTCCAGAATATTTTTATTGTCCTTCGTCTTTTTTTTTTTTAATTATTGTTTACTTGCTCCTAAATTGTGACTTCTCAGTCCGAAAGGCATGTGCCCAGGTCTCTCCAGGACCAAACCCAGAACCTCAGTGATCCGTCCATTAGCATGTCCTGCGTGCATGTGTATGTGTGTGTGTGTGTTTGTGTGTGTGCGTGTGTGTGTATGTGTGTTTGTGTGTGTGTGTGTGTGTGTTTGTGTGTTTGTGTGTGTGTGTGTGTGTGTGTATGTGTGTTTGTGTGTGTGTGTGTGTGTGTGTGTGTGTGTGTTTGTGTGTGTGTCCGGCAGCAGACCACAAACATGACCTATTTTTACCTTGAGTTTTTTTATATCATTATTATTATTGTTATTAATATTATTACTACAGTACACTATATTGTATTCTGAATGTATATGTAAACTTGCTCATTAAAATATCGTCACCAGTGGCTCCTGTTCGTCTTTCAGTCTGTTCCTTCAGTACCTCTCTGTCCTCGTCGTTTTCCTCATCCCCCCGTTTCTCTCTTGACCTCCGTCCCATGCACTCTGTCGCGATAAAGCGCCGCTTCGCCATTCCCGCTGCCTTAATCTGAATCCAGCCCAAGATTAAATCAGGCATCTCCCAAGGACAGGAAATGGGGGGGGGGGGGACTTGGCATGTTCTTCCTGTGTCCCATGTGAGTGTGTCACATTCGTGTGCATGTGAAACGTTCCCCACGGACCGGGGGGTGCGTGAATGGTTCTGTTGCCATGGTGACGTGGCGCCGCTCTCTCGCCCCCGCAGTGCTGAACGGCCCCCCCATGCCGGTGAAGAAGGAGCGAGAGTCAGAGCTGCTGATGAGCCGGAGGGAACAGCGGGCCGGCGAGGTGATCTGCATCGACGACTGAACTGAACCGCGATCCTCTGTCAACCCTTCTACCTGCGCACGTGCACACACACACACACACACACACACACACACTGGGTCATACCTGAGCTTCATGCAACTGCGAATACATGCGAGACTCCCATGCATGCAGACACACACGCACAATCTGATACTGTATCTACCCTTTACACATGCTTACACACACATACACACTCCCTACCACATGGTCACATGACACTAAACTGCAGGAAGCGACTAGTTACCCAGCAACATTTAGGCCTTACGCGCGCGTCTTGGCAATTTAGTGCAACTCAGGAGTTGACCTGAGAGTTTCTGAGGCCTGCATCACACACACACATAACTGGACTGGGTCAGTTGCCATGAATCATCCGTCACTGTTGCATTTTTCATTATGTAACTATGTGGTATTTATGGTTCTTAACAATACATATATATAACCTTCCAGTATTTGACACCGTTTTGGTGATTTTGGCGGTTTCTCTGAGGTCTGTGAATGGATTTTGCAGCCTTTAAATAAATAACAAGTCAATTATTTATGGTAGAAATGGCACGCAATGCTAAACATCTGAAAACTGTAAAATGACAAAACATGCATCCTGAATGTGCGTTAGTGATTCGAGTGAATTGATGATATTGACCCTAGTTCTACTGAAATTACTAAATTAGCACTCCACACGGAAGTTACGTTTGGGACTGCACACACAAACATGCACTGAACGCACACACAAACATGCACTGAACACACACACGCACACTCATTAACTCACCAAACACTCACTATAACACATAAAAACACTCCACATTCTCACTGCATTCCCAATGCTAGGAATACTGCCCATGTGCACACACACGCACACACACACACACAGACACGCACGCACGCCTGTGGCCCATTCTGTCATTCTATTCCTTTATTCCTTCCATCCCTTCATCTTCTCTTCCTTGCCCTTCCTTCTTTCTACTTGTCTGCTTTGAAGGGGTCACAAGCTTTTGAAAGCCAGAAACTGTTCCCCGTCTACATGAGGTGGAGCTGCATGAAAAAGCCTATACATTTGTGCTTCATATTATTTGTTTTCTCTCTCTCTCTCTCTCTCTGTTTTCTTTTTTAATTTCCGAAGCATGCTCTCCACAGTGTATTATTTAACTGGAGCAAATCTTAGTGTACGAAGCTACGCCTGCAAGCCGTAAGCGTTCACGTGCTTTTTTAAAGGCCCACTGGTCCTTCATTCCTTTGAGGGGTATTAAGATTCGCTGTCCAATGTCAGACTGGGCGCTGAGTTTGGGGGCAGGGGGCTTGAGGGTATTGCTTTGCACCTCAATATCAAGATTTCATCCGCAGAAATTGTCACACAGTCTCCAGGGTTTTGGACCGATGGCCCGTTTGCGCCAGTGATTCAGTGGCGAGGGAGAGAAATGCAACTCGGCAGTATTTATTGGACTGACAACACGGTGTGGTCACGCTTGGGAGTCTTTAAGCACTGTTTCGGTGGGAACCCCCACCACGTCTGTCCGGGATTACAGTTTTGGGACTGGGGAAGTACTATGTGATTAGGCAACACTGACGGGTTTTTTCAAGTTTTTGAATGTTTTCATGTTCCTTGGACTATAAAACATACAGTATTAGAGCATCTGCCCTTCTTCATACCTTTACATCCCTTCATTCCTTACTTCACCTCCATCGATCATCTGTCATTATCCTCTAATTTCATCATTCATCTTCCTTTTTTCTTTTTATGAATTCTGTGATATTCTTTGCATATTTAAACTTGGTTCATCGTTTCCTTGTGTTTTTATTCTTGTTACTACGACTATGATTATTGTTGTCGATGTTGTTGACGTTGTCCTTGTTGTTATTGAAAAAAGCTTCTACCAAAATCCAAATTTAAATGATAACAATATTAATAATTAATGAGCAGTACACTTAGTGCACAACGCGTCTTTCTATCAGACGTGTCCTAATGAAACCAGAAAGGAAGAACGAAGAGGTTGTACTAACTTCAGAAATGAATAAAATTCAAAACAATTGTCTCCTCCTGGTTTACTTTTTAGATTTGGGGTTCAAATAACGCGTGTACCATAAAGAACTTACATTGTCTTGAATGCGTCGAGAGAGTCAAAGATCATTAACATTATTCTACAGCTGCAGTCAACTTAGTTCCCTCTTCTCTAGAAACACTGATCATTTGAACAAAATTCTCCCGACAAAAGAATGCAGAATTTTAGTGAATACTGTAAATTATTGGACTGAACTGAAACTGGGTGGTTGAGAAATTCTGGCTAGTTAATTCTCACGAAATTGATCTCAGCAATTATACATTTCTGGTGTATAAAAAAAATCCCAAATGATTAAAAATTCAAATTTCACAATACAAAATTAAATGTTAATACTTTTATCATTTAAAACAAAGTTACAGAAGGATGGGCTGTGTGTCATTCACTTTTCCCGTTTCTGGACAAAGTAGTTTCCAGCGAAGAGTTTGAATGTGTTGACTAAACTTTTTTTGTCAGAGAGGGATTTGTGATCCTTTCACTAATGTTTTATTGAATCAACATGTTTTTCTCTTGCTCCTTTGTTATCCCCCACAATTTTCCTTTCAAATGTTGTGTTTCTTTTTGTTTCTCGATATCAGTCAACTTGTGAGTCGTGGTGCCGAAAAAAAATCAGTGACTGTGTTGTAATTGAACATGTGCAGGCGGCGAGCGGAACATGGTAACGATGCATCTCCTTTTTTTGTTTTGTTTGTAATAAAATACAATAAATGGCAAGTGAGACGTCATGTATGTCTGTACTTTGGTGACATGGATGATGGTGGAATGAGTGTCATTTAGCTGAGCAGGCTAAAATTCCACCTGATTTCACCTCCTTATATAATTTTCCTGAACACCCAAAATTTAGATATACCATTTCTTCAGTATCTCATTCTCCAACCAGACCCTGGGCTTACTTTGTACAGCCATTATCTAGCAGCAATAAAAACTGAGCTGTCACTATCCATCATAATAATAATCAAGTCATCTGTCAATTAAACTAACGATTAATCGAGTAATCGTTTATATAATGTATGTGTTATGCCTTGGGCTCAGGGGTCGGGCAGACAAACAGGTACGGGAGTCCGAGATGGGGGCAGGAAGCAGGGTTTATTGAAGACAGTACGGGAGTATCACAGCACACATGGGAAATAACGTGACGACGTCAGGGTAACTTCAATGACGGACCTGGGGAGACTAACTCGGACGCGCACTAAATACGAGAGACAATCAGGCACGGATAGACAACAGGTGGTTACAATCGGGATCCGACACGAGGTAACGGGGCGTGGCACAAATGAGGCTCAGATGGGCGGAGCGTGACAGTATGACACTCACACAGTAATTTAGGCACCTCAGTTTCACTTAAGTTGCATGTTTTTGGAAACCAGAGGATCCAATGTAAACCTGTGCACACACTGTTAGAACGTTAAAGCTTCATACACACAGAGTGATGGTGTGCAGCAAGAGCCCTATCTTCTGTGATAGCCTCAATGCCAGGCCTGCATGATGTATGACATAAATATCTATACTGCATGCTACGCACATGCAATTGTTGGAATAACAAGTTAGATGGTTTAAGACTGTGTTACACTTCGTCACAGGAAACAAACCTTAATGTTCCTTCTCAGGATGAACTTGGACAGTTTATGTTTAAAAAAAGGGTAAAGTGTAAAGTTTCTCTCTGCTGCTTCAGAAATATTTTTTCTCCTTGATGGAGTCACTCGTATAAAATATGAGATGTTTGTGAGAAATTTAACAAAAATGAATAGAAAGGTGACCAAGAACAGGTCACCAAGAGACGCGTCTTCCGCTGTGTGGAAATAATTTGGATTGAATAAAATATTGAATAAAAGCAAGTGCATCGTCAGAACTGCTTTGTGTCGGCACAACTTGTGGGAACACCACTAAACTATTTAACAGACTGTTGGTAGATAAGTTCTATTTGGCTATAGCTTTTTTTGGTGAATTTCCAACTCCATTTTTGTTTTATTAAATATCACAATATTAATCACAGAGCCTTTAAATATCAGAATGTGAATTTCTTCCAACAATGTTCTGCCCCATACATTCATAAAATAAAATTGTACTCAGTTATACACAACTGTCTTCCTTCTGCCATGTGGCCGAACAATGAAGAAGGGAAGTTTTAATCAATGCTACTTAAAAGTCGAGTAATTTGGGCTAATTTGAGCAATTGTGACTGCTCAAGATAAACTAAATTTTACATTTAATAAGATAACATTTACTTACCTCTATATTCAGTGTGCCTCACTCTCCTCAGCCCTGAATGTACTGGGCTTCCTTGCCTCAAAGTGCTGGTGGTCATCTTGTCACTACATGTTTTTGGTAAAATCATGCAAATCTAACAAAATCCTTGGCACTGTTTGCCCTCCTCATAGTGCCCCCATCTATGACAAAGTAAAACTGGCAGGCAAGTCGGTGCCCCCTCAGAAATTGGTGCCCCGCATAACTTTTAGAACATAGCTGTTCTGTGGTGGTACTGCAGAGGGTGTGAGTGCTTCTAGGGACGCGAGCCGGTCGGTGACGCCGTCTCGGAAGGGAGCCGGTCGGTGCCGCCGTCGCGGACGCGAGCCGGTCGGTGCCGCCGTCGCGGACGCGAGCCGGTCGGTGTCGCCGTCGCGGAAGCTGTGCCTGTGCTGCATACAGTAGGGATTCCCAACCTTTTGATGCCAACTGGTTTACGTCGTACAAAAATGTGACGGACCAGTAATGCAGCTGGGGGGCACTGGTGGATCAACCAGCAATTTTTCAAAAGTTTCATCTGTCTGATGTGAACAAAACGTAAAGCTACAGCTCTGAGATCACAGCAAAATTTTAGTCTCACTTGCTTACTGCTTGAACCCTGCTGAACCCTGAGATTCCCTGGTCGTGTTTCCAGCTGTGCATTTACATACCCAATTATGTAATGAGAATTTTATTTTATTTTTTATTTAAATTTTTTTATTTTTACCGTGGTTGTATCTAAGTCAGCTGCTGATGCCCTGTATTGTAGAGGTTTTCCCTGAATTGTTAACCAGACCAGGGCTGCGACGGCACAGACTATGTCAGGCCAAAAACCTAAAAATAAAGCAACCCCCCACCCCCATTATATAACCCTCTGACACTTTGCCAGATGTTGATGCTTTGATGTTCATAAATGTGGGGAATGTGGTTGTTTGCAGAAGTTTTTTCTCTTGTGCATTTAATCATTCTGGGTGCAGGGGTAGGAGTGCTGTGGGAAGCAGTCAGACTGTGCTGCTATGAGCTTCATTTGGGTTCAAATGCAGAGGAACAACACATTTAAAATTAATCCTAAAAGCACAAGTAATCCGCAAGTAAAACGACTGGGTACGAGCCAGAATGGAAGTTGACGCAGATTTCAGGATATAAAATGGTACACATAGAAATACAAGCAAGCCGTTTTTTAATCTTTATTTTTTGGAAATACATAAAGTTATAGCATTAGTACAGTGATTTTAGTTATTCGAATAATGAATAAATGCTACAATTCATGCTTTACCAGAATGTTTTCATATACAGCAGTTTCCCAATCCGGTCCTCAGGGACGCACAGACAGTCCACATTTTTGCGGTAGCGGCTTGGAGTGGACAAAAACGAAGACCGGCTATGTGTCCCTGAGGACCAGACAGGGAAACCCTGATACACAGGCAATTCTCGACTAAAGTAAGTGATCCATTCCACAAACCCTTACGCAAGTCAAATTTTACACAAGTCAGATTTACCTTCCCATACCACTGAAGACCGGTTATAGCAAAAAAAAAAAAACGCACAAACCAAAAATATACTGCCAATATGTACTAGAGAACACCTATTAAATAAATGAAAAGATACAGTGTAAATTTGCTTATAGGTAAATGCCGTCTTCTTGTATTAGTGCTTCCGAAAAACTAGATATCTCCAACATTTTCTGGGTATGTCCGGATTTACTTTTTAAAGCTGAGAGCTACCTGTAGTTATAGTAGTAGAGCTTTATTGTCATCTCAACCATATACATTAAAGTACAGAGTAATGTATATGCCGACATGACAATCAATAATAACAGTTGCTTAATTTGATGTTTTTTAGTTCATCATGTAAAAAATAACCCTATGCAGCAGGAGTAGCAGGGAGTGGAGGATGGTCGCAGAAAGCTGCTCACGCACATTAATTATTTTCAAAGCAGACTGTCTCCCATTTACATTTATCATGTATTACAGCCCAAAACAGTTAATAGAGGATAATAAAGGCACCGGCAGTTAATACCTATTGGTCTGAATTAATAAAGAGGGGATATGGGTACGCAGGTTTAAAAATGTCCGTATGAATTTTAGTCCAATGGACTGTAGTTTGTCCAGATGAAAGTGGCATTTCTAAAAGTGCTGACCCGTTACGAAAACGAATAGCAGTGAATGGAAGTGACCCAGCCCTGCAAATCGGCCAACGGCTTGGTTCAGCGCAGCTAAAGTTTTTGTTCAAATGCGGCCCTCAGACCAACTGAGCTCCGGATGCAGAACTCCGGTTTGAAAAAGCTTTTGATGAAGCAAGTCCTCCGCTTCTTCAGCTTGGGCAGAACACAGGGCCGAAAGCCACCCTTGGGATGGGAAGTGTTTAGATTCACGAGGGTTAAGGCGTTCTGGGTGAAATGGAACGTGAAGGCACAGGGCGCCGTGTCAGAACAGAACATGAAAGCACCACAGGAGTTTAAGTCCGATACTGTCTCCTTTTAAGAGACAAATGAGAAGGTCCAGGTTTGGAGGGAATGTCAACACAGACACACACACAGGCTCATGTATGAGGAAGGACGCTGAAGATGCTTTTGGGGGAGAGAGTAAGGCAAGTGAAGTCAACGGCGGTAGCCTCAGGTGACCTTGAAGAGCCCAAAGTAATGATTGACAGTGTTCAAAAGGGTGAATTTAGCGCCGGTGGTGACCTTGAGCTCATCCCCTTTCTCCAGGTGCAGTAAGCCCGACACTTGGCATGGCTTCATGTAGTGGAATGGATAGGAGCCTGAGGAGGGCGTGGTTCCATAGCCTTCCTTACACTGGAGCACCTTCACTTTGCCCACTGACACCTCCAGCTTCACATAAGGGCTCTGGTTCTCGTTGAAGTGCACCTGGAGTGGGCAAGGCGACAGACCACTAAATCACTGACAACCTTTAATCTGTGTACAGTCCACTTTGGTTTATGTCCCAATGTATCAGTTGTGTAGATGTACAGTCATGCGTTGCTTAAAGGGGATGAGTTCTGAGAAATGTGCCATTAGGCCATTGGTTCTCAGTCCTGTTCCTGGCGGCCCACCTGCCAGAATGTTTTCATTCCAACCCTACCTTAATCAGGCTTATATGGTGCTTAATAGGCTAACGCCTGGAACAGGATTGAGAACCACTGTATTAGGCGATTTCACTGTTGTGCAAATGTCTTAGTGTTTATACACAAGCCTAGACTGTATAGCCTACTCTGGAAGTACAGTTATACATCACCTTCCGTAATAACTCTAGTTAAGCCACTTAGAATAAATCTCTGGACCTCTCAGTTGGACAGCAAAGTCCTCTCTTTTATTTGAGGAATTCAGCAAAGCGCTCCCGTCACACTCTGATACTCAGTACTCCGAGCACAAAAAGCAATCAGTTGATAAACACCCAATTACCTACAAGGACTTCTAAGTCCTGATTGGTCACAAAACACCAACAAACCAAGCTCAAACATATAACAAGCACAATTCTCCTCCTCTATTGGTTCACTTTGGCAGCAGTGTATATCCACCCATTTTGCTCAATTTCCCAAAACAACTAGACTTCTACTTGAGACATGAATATAGTTATTGATTTACTGCAAATACATGGTTAACCTTTGATTAATGTGATTACTTATACATTTGTACTATCGCATAACATATTGCGTATGACCTATTGTGAATACTTCATAACTGCAGCCTCCTGTGCACCAGCAGGGGCAGCTTCAAAGCCCTTCCTGCAGCTGGCTTCCCCAGCTTCTCCACTGCCCATCTCTCCAAGGTCTTCAGGGCCTGCGAACCTGACTACGTGCAGGCCACCACGAGAGAACAGTATTCAAAACGATCTCTCCTTGCCTAAGGCCTAAGAAATAACAGACCTAATATGCCTCCGCTCCAGGACCTACCGATTTTCTTTCCCACACTACTGCACACCTGGGCTTTTTATAGAAGTAAAAAGAGAACACTGTAAAATGATAAAATGTACAATATAGTAAATACATAAAACAGTAACATTGTTGTATACAGTCAACTCCGGAAATACTGGCACACTGCATGGAAAATTGCAAAAATTAATATTTAAAAGGAGCCACACATGCAATAAGTGATATTTTGTGCTTAGACGACTGGGTAAGCCTGACACTTTTTTGTCAAACAGGCTTTTGCACAAAAAGTTTTCCTTTTGTAACAATTTTTCAAAAATAATGAGGCCCCCAAAATGTCATTGTTTGGTGCAGCCTCGTCTAGCGAGAATGACAGCACTCAGCCTTATTGTAGTGTTTATCAAAGCTGCAGAACACTTACATGCAAAATATTCCCAAAGATTTCTTGGGGGTTCCTCTTGTAAGGGCCATTGCAAAACTTTAATTCTCTGTTTCTGCAGCCAGTACTTATGGTTGATTTTGATGTGTGCTTTGCATCATTGCCTTGATGGAGGACCCAAACACAGGCCAGTTTCAGCCTTCTTGCAGAAGCAGACACATTTTCAGCTAAAACGTTCTGATATTTAATGGAATTCATTATGCCACTGACTTTAGCAGAAGCCCGTCGGCAACTGGCAGCAAACCAGCCCCAAAGCATGAAAATGCCTCCACTGCATTTCACTGTGGGTAAGAGGTGCACTGTGCAGTTCCCCCGTTCTGGCCAACAATGGCAGTGGTATGCTTGCCCAAAAAGCTCCTCCTTTGTCTCATTATAACACGTGATTCCAGTTGTATATCCAATGACGCTTGGTGAAGCTGAGATGCTGGCATTTGTGTCTCGGTCACTCGTCCATAATGCTTCTTATTATCCTCCACATTATACGTGGAGGCAATACGTAGAAATGTCCCCTTCCTGGCATGTTTTCAACAGTTCCATGCTTTTCAAACTTCTTTATTATGGCCCTGATTGTGCTTACTGGTAATTTTAATTGAATACCCATTTTTGTGGCCATTCCCCGATCTATGCAGCTCAACAATTTTTTTCCTCATTTGCATTGAGAGCTCTTTGGTTTTACCCATGTTGATGGACGACTAGACAACAAAAGCTCCGACACCCTAAAAGCAACATCAAGAACCTTTTCCCCCCCAAAGATGCAAATTTATTGGGTTTTATTCTTCAAAGGTACCCATAATTTTGCCACATATGCTTTTCACAAGATAAACTACTCTAAAGATATAACAACACTTTTGCAGGAATTATTTTTATTAAATCATCAACAATTTCTCCAAATATTTAAGGAACATTAGAATCATTATGCATTATCTATATTATATTAATGGTTTTGTTCACTTTTTTGAGGGGTGCCAATATTTCTGGAGTTGACAGTATTATCAAGTATTATGTACTATACACAGTTGTGTGTGCTATACTTTTATATGACTAGCTCTGTACTTGGTTTGTTAACATCAGCATCACCACAAAAGTAGGAATAAAATGGCTCTATAATGTCACTAGCTGACAGGAATTTTTCAGATCCATTATAATTTTACGGGACCACTGTCATATACTGTATACGGTGCATTATTGACTGAAACTGTGTTATGCGGTGCAGGACTGTACAGTAGCTTGTGTTCCTGTAGGCCAGTGTTGTATATTCACTACAGGTTTATGGTCCTGTAGCCCAATTGTGTGTGTGTGTGTGTGTGTCTCTATGTTAGTTTTGTAGATATTCTCTAGGATTAGAGTTCCTATAGGTCAACTTTGCAGAAATACTGTAGGTTTAGGTTCCTATAGGCCAGTTTTGTAGATACACTGTACTCCACGGAACTCCTTGCACGTAGTCAGATACAGCAAAGAAAGCAAACTATGAATAATGCAACATAGAATATGACTTATAAGCAGTGTGATGTCATGCAGATGCTTATTTTGGGGTGTTCTTTCATACACATAATTACAAGAGCTTAGATACACAATAATCATATAATCTAATAATAATAATTAGTCCTATAGATGTTTTTCCCAGTTATAGGTTAATCTGCAATTTTGCAAATTTCCAGTTTATTCCCATGGAAAGTTTCCAACTTTGAAAATTGTCAAAATTTTGCAACCCTATTTATTATTTAAACTGCAAATACAAACACAATTAGGAACAGCTATAAACCAAAAGCAATGTGTCAAAATGCTTGAATGACAGAACCTAAGAGATGCTTATTTGCACACTGTAGAAGTTATACAAGTTAAGATCCAAAACTAAGACCCCATCATAACAATCATAATGAACTAAAATTCCATCTAAATCCCACGTTCTCCAATACTGAGTATGGTCACATATATGTAGTGATAAACACCCCCACAGCTGTAGTTTTTTCCAGCCTAGTCTGAATTTCCTGGAAAAAGTGCCGTAAATAACATGGGATTTCTACCTTACTCTGGTCATACACACACTTGGATGATGTCATCTTAAATGAATTTCCATGTTTGATGTGGTTTCAGCAGCCTAACAGAGTGCGAAATACGAGTAACAGAGCCAATAATCTTCTGGTCTTATCAACTACTCTCGCTCCAGTACTTGTGCAGTTTACTGGAGACCAACTTTCCCATTACGCTGATTATAACGGACTGTATCCAGCATCAGTTGTAACCAACTCAGTCACAATTAGCATCATGTTTTTTTGTGTTGAACAATATATATTTTTGTGTCAAGAAATATATTGTTTAACTGTGTGCTCTGAACCAAAAATGATACAACCAAACAGCACACATTGAATAGGTGTAATGTTACAGCTACAGCTGCAGGTTTGTGTTCCTGTAGCCCAGCTTACAGTTAGCCTGTGTGTGCCCAGATGTCCTTTAACAGCTGCCTGCTTTATCGCTGTGTGGTCAGAATGTCGTACAATCACCCCTTCAGATTCATGAAATTGACAGTCACAGTCTTGGTTATACCCAAGGTGGCCATGAACAATTAAATGGGAATATTCTTGATGTTTGATGTTTGATGATCATAGAAACTCGCACCTGATGCATAAACCAAAAATATATAAGCAATACTGACAATGATTTGGATCACATAAAATCATATATTAATATTATTGTTATATAACATTTTTAGTGTAAGGGAAAACTTCCATCTTTAATATTAAAATGATAAAATAAAGAACTGTGGGATCCACGCATGATGGCTTGTGTTAATCTGGATTTTAAACCTTGATTGATGGAACTGATGTAATCTAAAATGGAAAACAATTCCAGCAGTAACTGCAAAGGCACGGTAACCCTTAGATTATAACCGAGACTGTGGGACTGACAGCAGTAACTGATCAGAAGTTAAGCTGAAAGTTCTGACAGAGACTTGAACATGCAGTAGATCAACAACATACGATGGGCCAAGGCAATTTAAGGCTTTGAAGACGGAAAGTAAAACCTTATATGTGAACCTAAAATTCATGGGAAGCTGATGTACACAAGCTAGAACTGGTGAGTTACAATCTTTTTTCTTAGTGTTAGTCACTAATCCTGTAGAAGCTGGAGACACCACTGCCTGACTGCCTGTGTATCAGCTCCTATGCATGATGCATTACAGTAGTCCAGGCATGAAAAAATAAAATCATGAATTAGGCGGTAGTCACACTTGGCTCGCTTGCCTTATACCGTGCTTGAGCACGATTGCCCCCACCCCCCCCCCCGCCCCACCCCCATCAGATGGATCCTTCACAGCCCAGCATATCCCAAGATTCACTGTGGGTGTATCCCAGCTAAATGATAGAAGTGGCTGAAGGGGAGGGGCAGGAACAGCTGGTGACACAAGCAGGAAATTATCCACAGGCCAGAATGTCCCTTTTCTCAAAGCTTTCCATTCGGCCATCGAGGAACGCAGCCTACAAACACTATAGCTCCACGGACCGCGTCCTTCAAAAGATGCAGAACCTGAATTCGGACACAGCCAAAAGGAAGAAAAGTGCTACCGCACAACAGAATTGAACTCATGATTAATATCCTCGTTATGTGGCTTATTTGGAGTAATTTTGGGCAAGATAAACATACACAGATTTATCAAGCACGCGGCGCCGTGTTTTTCATTTATTCGTGCTGTCCGGCATTTTTCCAAATATGATTTGTGCAGACAAGTGTTGCATAGGATACTGGAACTGAAAAGGTACCATAGTACCGTATTTTCAAAAGCTCTTCGCGTCGGTATTACTTTTTTACAGTAACTGTACTAATTACACCATTATAGATATTGCTCACGCTACATATTGCTAACGCTAACTGAACCATGGACTCAATATGCTTGAATCACTGTCGAAACTCCATATGTCAGAATAGCAAGCATGCTACATAGAACACTAAAACTTCAGCTAGTTAAATAGGATCTCCTATTCAAGCCAGTGATTTTTGTAAGGTATCTTAGGTCTTAGAACACAGCAAACTGGCTATGTTAACAACATCAACCTAGCATCTGCACCTACAGTACATGTTATTATATACCATGCTGTGTTTTAAGCAGTTAATCAAGCATAATGAGCTGTGCGGGTTTTTAAAAATATTTATTGAGGAAATGAACGGAAGAAAGCAGCAGATACTGCTGTAACATTTATGGGTACTTATGTCACCTGTTTGCTGTTTTTTAAGTGGAGAATAAAGATGTCAAATTGATCACAGAAGAATCATATTTTACAGTTTTGTGCGCTTGTGTGTCTTTTTTCCCCATTCATCAGCGCAGCGCCAACTCAAAATTCCATATAAAGAATCGTATCCATACTGACCCCCCCCCCCCCAGCCCCCAATAGTCTCCTTACACGCAATGCTCCACCCCTGTCACGAGCATTTTTAATAACAATAAGGTGGAAGTGCACAGCAATCGGGGTGGATATATCCTTTATGAATTTAATAGAACGTGTTACCATTCTCCTTGTAACTGAATGAATGAAAGCAATCGTAATGGAATGCTTGGTAATATTAGGGTATGTGCTGGAGTAGAATTGTTTGTTAAAATGTAACCAATTTTTTTTACCAAAAGTACCAATTTAAATGTATTTAACATAAATGTCTCCTGAAAATCATTGGATGGATGGATTCGCTGCTCTATTGAAGGTAAGGTGGTCAATATGAGGGGTTGGGGGTGGCGTGTCTCACCTGGCAGTACAAGAAATAGACCCCTCTCCTCTCCACTCTGAAGGTGCCTTCCTGGGGATCATAACTCACAGCCTTGGTGGCGTTCAGCCGTTCCTCTGTCCAGCCCTTGATGACTCCCACTACAACACCTACAAAAAAGGAAGAAGATGCAGAGAGATTCAGTGATGTACCACCCGAAAAAATCACGCATTAATAAGTAACCTTTAAAACAATATTTTTAGGAATTATCTTACCTTCTACAACAGCTTGGTCTTTAACTTGTAGAAACAGACAAAGATACCGAATCAGGTTAGAACATGAAGAAGCACCTCTGTATTTTATCATAAAATAAAGATTTGGAGAAAGGCCATTTGTTTAAACTAACTTTCAAAATGAGAAGCCAATTCCTGATTTTTCTTCTTTCTCCTTTTACTTCCGGAATCTTGGGGGGGGGGGGGGGGGAGAGAAATAAAAGTGGAAAAATTTTGAGAAG
>JABFEB020000002.1:25296643-25321650 GCA_019775895.2 Stomatorhinus ivindoensis | reverse complement strand
GGGGAGAGAAAGAAAAGTGGAAAAATGTTGAGAAGGCAGGGAGAGCTTTTCTTTTTAAATATTTACCCCAAGAAAACGTCAAGAAAACCCACACAGGGTAGAAAAAAACAGAGGCTGGACATCTGGACTATCATATCTGCGTGCATAGAATCTGGCTTTTGCTGAGAGATTAAGTCTACAATCTGATAAACATTTTGAAAAATGACTTTCTTCAGTGTTCCAGTGGAAAATCTGTAAGCATCAAAGGGACTGAATGAGTGGGAAAATAATAGCTACTAAAACAATTTGGTAATGCTTCATGATGCATTCATAGAACATTCAGTGCACCTTCATAATGCATTCATAGAACATACAGTGCACTTTCATGATGCATTCATAGAACATTCATAAGCAACATGTAAGTATACCTAATCATGTCAAAGTGTTGCATTCCAAACTCTTTTAATGGACAAAAAACAACTGCTTTAATATACATTAATGACATATTCTACAATTATAATGGATGTTAATAAATATTTCGGCTGTCGTGTACATATTATACACATATTACAAGCAAAGAACAACAGCAGCAGAGCATTTAGAAAGGGCATTAATGTGTCGCAACTGTGCCAGGACAACTGCCGGCCCTTTTGCCCCAGTGCCGTGACTAATCATCGCCCTTAAATGCCTGTGGTGTTGATGCGTATGTCGGGAGATCACCGGGATCCCGGTCTATCCGCCAACTCTAAAAATAAGAAGGGGCTTCCTCACGTCTCACTGCTGAATCAGCAAGCGGCAGACCCTCAAGCGTTTCTTTCCAGTTTTACAGCAGCAGTTACACACACATTTTTTTTTTATTCTACACTACATTCCTACTACCCCTTGATGCTCCCTCCTAAACAATGACATTTAAACACACTCAAAAAGGTGTGGAAACAAGCATTCTGCTCAGCGAGCGTGAATGTATATTCAGGTCTGGAAGCAGCCACAGGAAACAATTAGAAGTGCCCGTTGCATGTGTAAAATCGTTACTTAGCTTCATATGTGAAGCGTTTCCATTCACGCCCAACTTCACCCAAGAAAATCTGCACACATAATGATATACTTATTGCTCCCTGTGTGTTTCTGATAGAGGAATGGAAAGAAAATCAGAGAATGTTCTTTGGGATTGGGGGGGGGGAGCATTACACTCTGGCAGAAGTAGATATTATTTATTTCTGTCACTAAGGTCACTGGCCCTTAGCAACGCTTATGGTTACAGTTAAAAAAAAAAACAAAAAAACAAAACCTAAACAAAATTATTTCTGGTTCAGTTCCCAGTGCCTCCCAGAAAACATCTATAATTTGTGAATCTCAATTTGCCTCCTGCCCGCTCCTCCTCGCTTCAAATAGCACTGTGCCTGTCTATTTGTGTTCAGAAACCACTCACTCTGAACAAGGAACAGCCAATGCAAAGCAAAGGCAATCAGCCACCAGTCACAGTTTCTGAAACGCTCCCGCCTCAAACTTTGATAGCTTTGCGTCTGTACACAAAACTTGGATCTGAAATTGTCCACAGGTGGGAAATTCTGAGAGTGCAATTTTCTGGCAGGAACCACCTGTATGACTGTGGTAAAAGAATGAACGGAGTATAGGCACAGCTTTCAAGGATAAAAATAAGCTTCAGCGGATCACTGCCATTTAAATCTACAAGGCCCTTAAACTAAGACTCCGAGAAAGGTCCAAACAGGACCCCTCAGCTCAGACCCTGAGGAAAGACCTAGATGGGCCCCGATACTGAGACCATGAGGAAAGACCTAGAAGGGGCCCCGACACTGAGACCATGAGGAAAGACCTAGAAGGGGCCCCGACAGTGAGACCATGAGGAAAGACCTAGAAGGGACCCTGACACTGAGACCATGAGGAAAGACCTAGAAGGAACCCTGACACTGAGACCACGAGGAAATACCTAGAAGGGACCCTGACACTGAGACCATGAGGAAAGACCTAGAAGGGACCCTGACACTGAGGAAAGACCTAGACAGGGCCCTGGAGGCACTGAGACACTAAAGAAACAACTGACAGATCACAAGACTTCAATGTCACAATCATGAGTTGCTGTGGAAACTAATCAATCACATGCTTCACTGGTATGAAGATTCCATAAATATTCAGTACAGGCTAAACTGTCAGGGTAAAAGAATATGTCACATGCATGTGTGGTTAGGAATTCTGCTAAAATTTTCATGAAGTTAAGGGTAAGTTATAATGAGGGAAAAAGAAACTCATTGTAATGTGTCTTCAGCTTTAACACGCATGAGACCAGGAAGATATTCCAGTGTTTCCTTAAGACTGCAGCACATCGGTTTCAAATATACTGACAGTAAGTAAAGCAGACAGAGAACATCCTGTAATCTGTGGCATTTACAAACATAGTGTGACAGACCCCTGGGAGTACACTGACTTTAAATACTTTGCTCCCTTGTTCCTTCTCTCCACCTGTTCCTCCCTCATCTGCACATACCTCCTCTTGCTCCTCGGTGCTCCTTATCTGCCTGCTCCTCCATCCCTTCCTTTCTACACATTTCCTCCTAACCATTTCCTCACCTTCTCTGCACTAAACATTTTTCCAAAATATCCTCATCTCCCAGTACCTGTCCGTCCCAACTGGCTGACCGCGTCTCTCTTGACCCTCTGATAGTCCAGCTTAAGTCGCTTTTCCAGCAGAAGGCTCACAATGGCCTCTCGCTGGGCATTTACCTGGAACAAGACAGGGAGAAATGGAGGAAGCAGTGAGGGTGCCAGGAAACAGTCATGCGTTTAAAAACTTGCAAGAAAAGGGCAAAACTCACATGATGGTTTTTTTTTTGCAAAACTGCTTCATTTTCTAGATGACTACAGACAAACAGACTGACACTTTTTTAAAACCACAATTTTCTATTGCTTTGCATTCCTGAAGTCATGTAGGAGTGGATGCAGTGGGGAGTGGGGGAGGCAGAGCCAAAGGCAAGTGTTAGAAAAAAAAATCTTACAAAAAGCTGGTCACAATTATGCACATTTGTGTTTGTCTGCATGGTGTGCTGATCTGCAAGACTTAAACCCATGACACAATCAAATTTAATCTTCGGAAACGAGTCAGACCAGTTTACTCTGCTTTACTCTTACTTCTGATTTATTTTCAGCCTACAGCTGTAGCATTTGATATTACTTAACACCAGTTTGGCACGACCTACCCGATACCTTATAAAACTTCAATAGCTGACTGATATCAAACAATGCAGAGCAATTCATTTGGATGGACTGTGAATTTCACTTGAAAATACAACCACAATGAACCAGTAAAAAAACTTCAAAGTATCAACTTCTAACATTGTGGGCAAACCAATTAAAACTAGTATAGAATATCAGGGTTTTACCTAACCCATTCATTTATTGGAAATTAACATCTGGCCAATTGATCAACAAGACCGATCACCAAGAATAACCATTTTCCCTCCCTTTCGATCCTCCAATCACAAAAATCCCAGCTACAAAGAACCCGCCCAGCCACACGATTGGCGGTTTGCGGGATTATCCCGGGGATCATAACCATATCTCTGCCAGCAGTTAATCATCTGATAACCCCAAGCATGTCTTACTACTCAGACACTGCCCAGATCGGATCGGTCACACCACACAATAGGAAATAGATGCACAAGTTTGTCATGGGGCTGAGAATGAGTCCGGTAGCTGAGATGTGATGGACCAGCAGCAGTTCGCAAAGCCCAGAACACTTTGTCATGTCTGGCTGGAAGGAAGAAATAACTGAAACACAAAGTATCTCAAAACCGATATGAAGCTAGCAAAGCACGTGAATGATTATATAGAAAAAGTAAGGACATGTGGTCTGTTAAAAGCAAATAAAAACTACAGGCCTTCAAACCGAGCAGTGCTGTACCAGAGATACTGTGCCGACAAGTAAAGATTTGGAGGGAAAACATTCTGTTGCTATTTTTCTTCTTCATAGTGCATTATTTCACTGTGCTGGTTGTGTGACATACACATGCTCATGGGAAACAATCAGATTTTTATTTTTATAGTTTACAGGCTAGTATTTAAGAACAGTAATCAATGGCCTGAATTACTTAGCAAGAACATCTGGACATACACTGCAATATACTCATCTTCACCACAGACCTTTAGCTTAGTTCATAATGGAAAAAAGCCGTCGCAGCACCTGACAATATTATATAGCACATGCATGCCGTGCTTCAAAACTGCAATAGGCGAAAGTGTCCGCACTAGCTATAAACCCCCGTAAAACTAAAATGGGAACGAAATTTCCGTCGAACAGATCTAGAGAGAACAGTAGCGATGTCCTGGCCGAGCAATAAGACTATTCACGGGTCCGGCTCATGTGTCGGACCGCTGCTAACCGCACATGGACCAAATCACAGGCCAAAGTGGAACACATCGGCAATTTATATCGGTGCCATCAGACAAAATTATCTTCAAAACCGTATGACCACAGGTCGCTGGAATCGCTGACCAACCCCAGCGAACTTTCTTGTAAACGCAATACACAAAAGTGATTGCAACAGTGACTGACGCAGGCAAATTAAAAAGTCCACAAAACAACTACCTACTACTGCTGTTGTTAGTAATAATAATAATAAAAACAATAATAATTATTATTATCATTATTACTTACAACAGCGGTTGTACGCAGTTGTATTGTGGACGATTATTATAGTAATAATGAACATAGTTATTATTATAATTATTGTTATAAGAAGAACAAGTAGAATTGACTTACTTGTTCGAGATGATATTGTAGACTTTTGAAAGACAGAGACAGGCTCCTGGTCTGTCCCCATGCCCACGCCGTGAACGCGACGCTGCAGACCGCCAGCATTAAAGCGAGCACAGCCGCGCAGGTCCACACGGACCGCAGCTGACGCATCTGCCGTTTGTCCTGCATAATCCGCCGCATAGTCATGCTCGGCTACGCCAGTTACCCAGCTAAATGTGCGCTTTGGTTTCCTTCATTTCAGAGGACTGCATTAACCTTCAAAGCGATTAATTTAGGCGTTCTTAAGGTATGATGTGCACTACAGGACGGTAGATCAGTTGTAATTTTTGACCCTTAACTTTTTTTGCAACTTCGGTTTATATCCCGTTCAACTTATTTGCAAAAGCCGATATTGTCTCTAAAATCGCAACAGGAAAAGGTGCCCTGAATTACAGTCTTCGGATATTTATTTCGTGCTTTCGCAGAAGACCAGGTTTTCTGATCAGCATGTGAAATTATGAGCACCGGGTGGAAAAAAACTACTCGTTGCAGGCTGTCTCCCAAATCAAGTCGTCTGCTCCGCCTTTAGTCTCTTTTTCTCAGGTTGCATGTCCAGCTGTGCTCTGTGGTTGTCAGGTTCAGTGACGGGCTGATCCGGCATCTGGTACTTTCTTCTGAGACCACCACGTTTTACAAGTTGTCCTCCCCGAACTACGCCGTGTAAAAAAACCCGCTGACCCCTTGTATTTCCATCGAACTACAGCACCCGGCTCGGCCCGGCCCCAACGCATAAAAAATACAGTCAGTGGCGTAGTAATTGTGGAAAGAAGGACTGCATGTTAAAACAAGAATTATGGAAAGTAACGCGACATGCATAGCTGTGTTAGTGGCAATAATTTCCCATGAAATGCCCGACTAAGATTTATAGCTGTATACGACGATTACCACGTTGCAGTACAAATTAGATAATATAAACGACTATTATATTCTGGTTGATTATTATATTACACATTATGTAATACCATTTTATATGTGCACATTCTTTCATTCGTTTTATTTCACCGCTTGTCATTAACGTTTAACATCTTATTGTCCAGTATGCAAAGCGCAGCAATATTTAACTTGCATGGAGGTTCCTTCCTGTTGTCAGTAAATATACGAATAGGCCGAATTAAAACCACATATGCGAATGAATACTTGCAGTGTATGGTTACAAAGTTCAGAACTTTATTGTGAACGTGTCACAGATTCGGTTTAAAATACAAATAGACAGATCTATAATTTGAGACTATTAGTGAGCTAATATATATAGGCCTAGGCCACATAAAGGTTTGGTCATCGCAATCCGAAAGTAAGCAAGCAATTGGGGGGTGCGGCCTGGAAGTACAAACTTCACCGCCTTCGTCACCATGTTGTGCACGCTAATTGAATAGCCTGTTTACGAGCAGGCCGACAAACATTCTCTATTAAACTAACGCAAATTATATATGCGATTGAATGTAATGCTATTGTTTTAAAATGCAAAAGAAGACATGGTCTCCTTCATCAATTGGAAAAGCATTTGACATCCGAGTGAATAAAGCCAAAATTGGTTTAACACATCTCAAACAACCCCAGCGCATGACAAATACCTTTGTTTTCGGTAAATTAATCTATTTTTGTTGCCCAACAAATTGTAGAATTTATAACTCATTTATAACTTTAATCACTATTTAAGCATTGGTTATTTAAATGTTTCATAGTGCATATTTTATGTATGCCTATGCATTTAAAATATTTGAAGTTTTTGCAAAAATGTGCTTCTTACGCCTTATGTTTTTAACTTGTTTTTGATTGTCTTAATGGTCAGTTAACGGCAATTCTGGGCGTCATTTACCTACGTGCACAACTTGATATTAATAGTAGCTTCAGTTCATTGCTCAAAACAATAGCGCATTCTTCTTGTCTCGCGCTCGCCTTCTCTGCGTTTTGCAGAGGTGTCAGAAATCCCGCAGGGCTACGCCCTAAGCGGTTTAATCCGCATTATCTATTCGATCAAACCGTGATTGCATGTGTAACTGCTCGAGTGTTTCCCCCCTGTATTTACGTGGGCCTATGTAAATGCTCCCCACGCATAATAATAAATTAGCGACCTTTATAGATTTGTACGGCACTTATCGTCTTTTAAACATACGTTGTTGTATTCCTTGGTTGAGACATACAGTTCTGAAGTTATATTATTTTCATGGATGGAATATTAATTTCTTCAAGTAGGCCTATATATATTTTTGTACTAAACTGCTTATAAACGTGTGTTGTTTTTTTTAATATCGCGCTTGTTAGTAAGTCTTTAGAACTGCAGTAGCATCCAGTACAGCAGGTGGCAGCAGAACATCACGCCTGAAGTCGCTTGAAAACGCCGTGAACCTAGAAGTTTTGATGGGGGGCGACAAAACGCTCTTTCATTACAAGAAAAAATAAATTCATATGATACTTTTATCGAATCTAACCCACGAAGAGCAAAAAAATAATCAGCTGGTATGATGATTCATTGCTGTCTGAAATTCTTTCTAATACTTGCCTGAATGTGATGGTAATTTTAATAATATAATATGTGTTACAGTGTTTGATCACTCCCATTTCATGTTAAACATACATGCAGTGGCCACGTTGTTAGAGGCACCAAAATAGTACCAGATAGGATCCACTTTTGCCTCAACTTCAAGGGTAGATGAACTGACACCAACTATCACACAACCTTCGAAACAATAAAATTCAAGACTGTATGCTTTCCGTTATTGCTACATGATTGGTTATTTGGAGTTGCAGGTGTTCTTGTATTAGCAAGCAGGTCTGCCTAATAAATTGGTCACAGAGCATACTTAGCCAAGTGTGCAGACTGAGATATGCTTTTGGCCTGCAATAACTTTTTATTGGATAAGGGGAGTAGTGGATGAGTGATTCCTAATTGAAATATGCATGAAATTTTACAGGATACGGGGCGACATGGTGGTGCAGTGGTTAGCACTGTTGCCTCACACCTCTGGGATCTGGGTTCAAGTGACCAGCCATGGCTTAGTATTTGTGGAGCATGTTCTCCCAGTTTTGTTAAGGGGTTTTTCTCCGGGTACTCTGGTTTCTCTCCACAGTCCAAAAACATGCTGAAGTTAACTGGAGTTGCCAAATTGCCCATAGGTGTGCATGTGTGTGTTGTGTGACTGTGCCCTGTGATGGGTTGGTGCCCCATCCTGGGTTGTTCCCTGCCTTGTGCCCTGAGATGGGTTGGTGCCCCATTCTGGGTTGTTTGCCACCTTGTGCCTATCGGCTCTGGACCCCCCTTGACCCTGAATAGGAGAAGTGGTTACAGAAAATGAATGGATGGATGGATGGATATTACAGGATACTGCAAATAATATCAGATTCATCTAATTCCTTTAGTGGGGTGTGGCCTTTTCCACATCTTTAGTAATGCCACGCAACAAAAAAATCATTCATTGTTTATTTTTCTTTTCAGAGGACAATGACAAAATTATGTGCTAAAAATGCCCCAGGACCTTCATTCTGAGCCAATGGCAGAAACTCATTCCTTCTAATTTGTACATCACTCTACACCACAGACACCAAGAATAACCATTCACGGATTAGTGAGATTTATTTTATCCTGGCATTTGATTTGGACATTGAAAAAAACCATGCATGTATGATCTGTTCTGCCTTAAAAGGCATTACAAAACTGCACCATGTCACACACAAAAACTGCTTGCACAGACATACAGACACACTTGTCAAAACTTGTGCTTGCCTTCACACTTGCAGAATGTTTCTGTCCCAGTAAATTTACCCTAATGCCATGTTATACCTGATTATATTAATATATTAAGAAAAATCATATAAGCCAATGGTTATTGTACATCATTCAATTCATACAATTCACACACGCGAATAAAGCACATTTCAATTCCATGTTTTTCTAATAGTGACCTGTACCAAGCTGAAACAGCAAAGCTGTATGTTACAATTACAGTTATTACACCAGTGCAAACAAATTATGTACTAATTATTGATACTATTTATTTACCTTATTGCAATATGTACTCTAAACAAAACTGTTCATACTTGTGTACCAGGTTTCTCCATCCTGCAAAATACATGGAAAATTAGTACAGGAAACGGAATCTGAAATACCGTTTTAAGGATCTGAACCATGCAATACTCAGATCAAAGAATACACTTCAAAATGCCAGCTCAAGACTCTGCGATGCAGTACACGCCTTGAAGCTGAGCTGACTTCTTCAAACCCCTTTTTGCAGACAGGAGTTCACCATGCCAAACTCACTGATCTTCCCAGGTTAAACGAGGAGATGGACGGGTGCCCATTTCTCCGAGATTAAAGTGGCAGACGAAAGTGCCAAAGAGAAAACAAATTCAATAAAAAAGAACAATAACAATATAAACAAAATAAATTATACGCTACAAAAACACAAACAAAATAAATAACAGACTTTGGCAAATACCATAGTCCCAATATGGCAATAGGAAATCAGATTTCTGTACTGACACCTGGCCGACTTCCAAAGCAGTGAACCCATATTCTTTAAATAGGAAGTTAACCTTTCAGATTGAAACCTGTATACCTCTAGAACCTCAATAATTTAAACAGTGCAATAAACTACAAACTATACAACCAAACACTATTAAACTTAAGTAACTTTCTATTTTTTAAACTAGGCTTTAAACCTAATGTAATGGACATGCACTTCATCCGTAAACAGTATACAGCGACCAAATATCTGCTGGGATGTCCATGTTGGTTTAAGTGCAATTAAGATTACTTCATACTCAAAACTCTTCCTACATAATATCAAATTCACATCATGTGATGCATGTTCTCAAGTTAAATTTAACACTTAAATTTGTGAAGTTGATCTCTGTGACATTTCTTCAATTATGCACTTAATTTAATACCTAAAATTATACCTTAAGCACAGAATATGTGCAATACTTTGGAACCTATGAGAATACAATGGTGCATTTTAATGTTTCTTACCAGCCAAATAAGACTAAAGTGAAACATTAATATTTAGTTTCAGTTTTGGGTTATCACCTATTAAAAACGGTGCTTTATCATGTACAAATGTCACAGGAAAAAGCAGAAGTGGTTAAAAATACCCAGCATGCTTTGCATGGGATCTTTTCCTCCCTGCCTCTCGTTCTTCTGTGCCTGTAAAGTGTGGGTGCCAGGTGAGACGCTTCCCTCAATTTTTCGGGTCTCCCCGTGCCAGGGCCTCCAGGGCGGACCCCTCGCAGCGCATGCAGTGATAGTCCAGGCCAGTGGTCACATCCCAGCACCCTTGGCTTAGGTAGAAGTCCATGGATTCTTTGTTCCAATTCAGGACTGCAAAATTCAGCTGATTGCATCCGGCTGCCAAACCCAGCTGTAAGCGACACAACAACAAAGTGCAATGGGTCTGTGTTTAATGCATGTCTAATTTGTGTAAGAATTTTGGTTGTGCCTGTGGTTCACAATCTATTATCACGAATTAAAGCCAAATAATTCATGTATTTTTATATACACACATATGTATATATACATATATACTTTTCTGATGTACTTGTTTGTTTGTGTTTGTTTGCTTGACCTCATGCAACACAAGATACCCACCTGAGCGATTTTACTCATAAGTGCCTTGCCAATGCCCTTTCCTGAAAGTCAAGAACAGACACGTGAGACGGCCAGTCAGATTATATGTAAGCTGTGCCTCAACAACAAAAGTTCAGCTTGCCAAGGCTGAACTGTGCCAGATGAACTCAGCTTGCAATGATGTCCTATTAGGTGCTTTCCCATCGCAGGAACCTTTTTCAGGAACCAGAACCATTTTCAGATACCGTAGTTCTTCGGAGGTTGTTCTTGAAGTGTTGTTTTAGACCCTACTCTGGAGCAGGAATTGTTCTCTTGATGAAGAAATACAGGGCGGGGCATATAGTGATAGACGTTGCTGATTGGTTGACCACAAGCACTAACGCTAACTTGAAAGTTGCATGGAAATGAAGGGAAAAGAGACAGAAGTAGTGGAGCAAAAAATGGAACAGAAGAAATTATTTTTGTATCTCAATTACATTAAAGACTTTAATTAAATACCATTTTTTGCTTGCATCTCCATATTTATTGCATCGGAAAACTCGATTGATGACCAACATTCTCCTGTCTAATATCACTGGTGCCAGCAGTTAAACTTGCCAGTACTTATTAACAGAATAATGTTACATCATTTTTATTATAATGAACTATAAAGATGTCGCAGGGTGTATAAATAAATTTTTTTTAAAAGCAATTTGTCCTGTATTTTCAGACCTATCCCCCTAATGAGTAACAACTAATAAAATTACCTGTTCATCCTCCATTGTGAAATTATATGTGAAGTTTAACTTATGAACAAAAGTTCCCAGTCGGAGACTGCAGAAGAACTCGGAACCAGGTTCCTGAATTGCAGTGGGAAAGCGCCTATTGATCCTTGAAATCAGCCTTGGAATAAAATTATTAATACTGTGTCACACCCGCGAGATATTTTATTTTGAAAGCAAGCTCACAGAGATATTCAAGATCTACAGACCTACAGAGATATTTAAGGTGTCGTGTCTGTGATCGGAAGATTGCCAGTTCAAATCCACAGGTCGGCCAAGTGATTTCACTGTTTGGCCCTTGAGCAAGGCCCTTAACTAGAGATGGGATGTACAATTTTTTAGTTTCAATCCGATTCTGATACACAACTGCCAATACTGATACAGATTCTGATACAAGAGATCTTTTTACTTTAATATTTTAACATCAGATGTATATACTTTATATATTAATATTTTTAAACTAAAAAATACAAATGAAAAAAATGAATCCCAAAAAATCTTAAGCTTCTAGAAACATACATAACGTACTGTCTCACCTTGTCTGTACATCTTGTTTTAAGCACTTTTGAGGTATTTTGCAGTTATGTTTGAATATCTTCCAAGAGAGTATATGCAAGTGCTGAATGCTTAAAATTTATAATTTTTCTCCCGCTGGCAGCAGCGTCACTTATACTTCATTGTGATCGCAGCCCCTCTGGTATCACCAGCTCTAGCGAGTGTGCAAAACAGTCCAAACTAGTGACTCAAATATCATCAGTTGCTTGTTGCAAGCTCTTTGTTTGGTGGCATTTTCTACTAAATGCTACTTCCACATCTCAAAACTTTGTTTTTACAAACTCTGCAAATTGCTGTGCTACTAGTGTAAAATACTTTCCAATCGTCATTCTCTTATATGATGTTCTTACGTTCCTCCTACTACAAAGGGTATGCACATGACATCACAGCAGGAGCAAGCCACTGCGCTCACACCTACTGAGTGGCAAAAAAAGCAGAGTGGCAGTGTTAGCGTTCATCCTGAATGCTGCGAAAAGCACATATAAGATAGGAAAGTGCTGTCTTGGGCTTGATTGTATAAATTGATTCAACAAGACTGCTGAAAACTAAATAAGTACACATTGGACATAGATTGGCCGCAAATGGCTCATAGGAGTTTTACTTACACAAAAATATTCTGAGGTCAGAGGAAAAAATGATTGGTTCTGGGAGACAACCAATCAGAATATAGAGGAGGTCAGTCCAAGCAACTAGAAGTGGGATGAACCAATCAGATGTCTTGGTCCCACTTCCTCTACAATCTGACTGGTTATTTCTCTGAATTAATCAATTTTCTTTCTGCCCTCAGCACGTTTGTGTAAGTAAAACTCCCACGAGCTCACATATGTCCAATACCTGATCTGTCTAATATTTATGAATCAGTGCCAATGCCATTCCAATATTTGGACCAGTACCCCTCCACCCTTAACCCCAAATCCTCCTGTTCTTGCTGTCTCAGTCATATGTATGGTAAATAAATAACCATAAAAACAGGCTTGGCAGGCTGGCAAAAGCACAGTACATCCTACAGTAGGGTTCAGCCCCACCCATGTGTCACTAGATGTCTGTGGTGAAGGGGCCCAAACACCATGAACACATCTATATGGGGTTAGAGGTATTGCACCCAACTAAGGGTCCGTGGGATGTCGCTTAATGACATCTGCAGCCCACAGAGACAGAAAAGGCTGACAGCACACATTTCAGAGGAAGTGTCTGCTAAACGTTGACTCCCAAGTTGGCTTAGGCATCGTATTTTGAGGAGGAGATGGTACAAAAAAACCCTGCAAAAAAACACCAGTCTAACTCCTCCTATTAAATTAGGGCTGCATTTAAGCTCTGCAAAGTGTAAGATCTCCGGCAGCAGGAATGAGCAGCCCTGGTCTAAACATATGAGATACATTTAGCCATGAGAGTGTGTACTTGCCATTGGATATTTTCTAAATAGACCTAGTGGAAGACAAAAATAAACACTAACCATTACATCAATTTATTAAGCAGCTGCTTCGTTCTGAATCGACTTACAATTGAGAAAACAGGTTCAGACGGTCCCTGGAGCGATTGTTGTTAAGGACCATGCTCAGGGGCACGGCAATAAAATCTGTCTGCCAGCCATGGGATTTGAACCAACGACCTTCCGGTCACAAGCACTAACCCACAGAGCCACACACCACTCAATGATAATAAATAATAATAATAGTAATACAGGAACAAGGGCAGTTCACTCACCTTGATACTCAGGCATCACATACAGATCCTCCATGTACACAGACCGTCCTTTCCATGAACTGTAGGCAAAGAAATACAGGGCATATCCCACCTTGGAATGTCCTGCAAATGATCGGAGTGACCATAAGCCTTTGTAGTGACGCCCGTATGCTCCCTTAGATATAAGTCCTGCTTATACTTAAGTGCACAGTCACGCGATTGCATACAACAAATATTATCAAATAAATATTAAACAGAAGAGGTTAGCGACTTTCCACTTAGCACCATCACAGGTGCCAAGTAGGTTCACCACCTTTCTGCCTTGCTAGAGCTGCCCTGGTCAGCTGCAAGTGAAGAGATTGTGAAGGTCACAATGTCCGGGAACACGTTCAGCTGCGAAGCCGTTGCCACACAAGCTCACAGAAAGGGACCGATAAGCCATTATCAATACCCAACCTGAATGGCAGCAGATACCACCAGCAATGTTCCAGCATCTAATGGAAAGCCTACCCAGAGGATTAGAGGCTAATATAGCAACAATGGGCTGAGCAAGTTCATATTAATACCCATGGTTTTGGAATGAGGTGCTAGACAGAGGACGTATATATATATATTTTTTTTGCCATATAGTGCACTTGTGTTTTCAGGAGGAAAACAGCAAACTGCATTTTCCATTGGCATTTTTTTCGCAGGTGGCGGTTTACCTACTGTATATTTGTACCAGCATGTTGGGGACTGAAACTAAAATAAAGAAAAAATAAATCTGAATAATTATGATTTTCATTTAGCAAGATCATGCTCAGAGCTTTTTACATTTGGAAAGCCTGGGAGCTCGGGTATATGGGGTCTGACACAAAAGCATGAGACTGTGTCTGTAACTCTGTCTGTTTAACAAATCCAGCTATGATTGCCTTCAAAACAGTTCTTTTCTGAGCTGACACACAGCTAAATACAATGCTGCCAATGTTCAAAGCAGTTCCCCCATTCAAGTTCTGTAAGGCTGTTCAGGATCTCCTCCGCTTTTGTTTTCAACCAACAAAAAAAAATGGGTTCCTTTGAGCAGTGACTTGATCTTGATAAGAGGTAAAATCAGAATTCTTCAAACACTTTCCCTGCCCAAACTGACTTGCTCGAACACCCAACCTTCTTTTATAATCTCACCCCTTTGTAATGTGGTCATTGGAAGCATCTTGGTCTGGACTTTTACTCTCTGGACCTGAATTACTCAACCTTGGTAAGAACACACCTAAATCTGAGGATGTGTCTAGTTGCACTGAGTGATGCAATTGACCTGAACCTTGCAACACTATGACAGGTCAGAATATGTTGTACAGCTGACTCTTAGTCTCTCCCCTCCCACGCTTGGTTCCCAAGCAATAAGGTCAGTCGTTATTTTGTGATGATGTGTCTGGGCTCACAGATGCACAATAAATACGCATTAAATTTGGGTAAAGATCACCTGTCAAAGCAGTTTCACACTGGGGTTCTAAATTAGCTCTAACATTAGAAAACGTCACCGTCACACAGTGAAATATCTCTAGATACATCATTAACCAAATTACAGACTTGCTCTCACCATCTTTGCTCCTGTGCTGCTCAGGAACCTCGGCGATGATGGACTGGAAGAAGGGGTTTTTAGAGAAGCCATCCTGTTCAAGGTCTGAAAAAGGATTTCAGCATTTCAGTGGCTTATATTTATATCACCTACATATCTCCTTCTCATGTTTATCTCAGATTATAATATTTCTGCAATAATTTTCTTGTACTTGCTCTAATATAGAAGACAAGACAATCCACTAAACAACCACTTCTGCAAGTTAGTGAGGAACATTTACAAAAATATTTAGATGGACAGATGTAATTATGTACCTCTCTGAGCAATTTTCACTTGGTCAGAAACCTTTTCATGTTTGGCCAACTCCTAGGAAGAAGCAGATTCATATTACTAGTGTACAGTTCATCGGAAGATGTTACACATCAATTATTGTATCCTTTATATAGTTAAAGGTGCAGATAGTTCTGTAACTGAAACAGCTATTCCACTCAGCACACACATACACACACACAAACACAATGTAGCAAAATATAGACAATGCATCAAACATACACAGGATTGGAAAAATATATATATACGGGTTTGCTGCACTGTCATGGAAATGTTATCAGTCCAATTAAGATAGGACACATACCAAATGCGCATCTATAGCAGCGAGCTAGCTAGTTATTCTGGTTTCATGTAGTTATTTCTGGAAGACATCTCACACTCGGGAAAATGAAACGGCACATCAGTAATAGATCGCACCAAAACGTACTGAAATGACACACCAGCACTTGTGTCATGTGAATGCCATGCTGTTCGTTTGCTACAACATCCAAGCTTACGCTGTGGCCATGCGTCCTCCGTGCGAAGACGGAACACGTGCCACCCTGCGCGACACGCCTGTCCCCACATCGGCTCACCATGATCATCCGGTAAATGTCCTTGCAGTCTTCTAAAGTGGCAACGCGGATCGTGTAATCCATGTCACAGTAGGTCGTTTGTGCTCCGCAATCCCACGCAAGAATCTGTTCAGTGAGTCGTCTTTAAAAATCGATAAATCTGATGAGTGGTCTCGCTGGACTTAGCCCAGTTCTGCGATTCACAACCTCCACCTACAGCTCTCGGACTAAACAGCGCCACTCTTACGCACTGTGATGACTATGGGAATAGAAGAAAACATTTGAATACAGATTTGGTATTAGACACTCGGCACAATTTAAAACGACATATCAAATTAAAATTAAATATATGTTTATTGTAGTAAAAATGCTTAATTGCTATCAAGAATGTGAGCGATACCGTTGAGAAATCCATTAAAATGTGGTTTAGTTGTATGGTTTGCTGTACCGCACAATACACGTGAATGTACAGTACATATGTTTTATAGCATCAGACCATCTTTCAAGTATTTTTTCTAGCACAAGGACACAAATATTTATAAATTAGTTACAACATACTTGTATTAGCCAGTAGGCCTATCTGTTAACTGGAACGTTGGTTCCTTGTGTCACTGACGGTGTATGGAAAAAGCCGGTTAAAAAATTGAGTTTATTTTACTCAACTTGCTTTGTGTGAATATATGGCATCTGGAAAACTTGCTTAATTATTTTATCAATTGGAATGATTTACCATAGTTGTGAGATTGATAAACACTTTAATCCAGGCTGAACTTGGATGTTGTACACTGACATCTTAGTCAGTATATAAAACTTTATAGGTCAGTTCTGCAAATGCACATTTTCCACAGTTTCGCACTTTTTAATTAACTGGTGGAATGGTTAAACTGGGCACACGTTACCTTGCATTGTTTCATATAAAAACCCTAACCAAATGTTCATCTCGACGGCAAAAAAGCAACACAATAGACAAACTATTCCAAACTTAAGAAATAAGCCAAGAACTTCAAACACAATATTTATCGTAATTTAGCAGACCACTACCATAAAAATAAATTTAAGTTCAATATTAAAAAGTCCAATGTACCTGTGACAAACAGGACTGCATCATAAACAGATGAGGTGTGATTTTAAGATAAAAATAGAACAGAACGAAAATTGTTGCTAAAAATAGACAGTTATACCCTACAGAAACCAGGCATTGAGGTTTGGTGGGTGGGAGAGGAAATTAGTAGGACTACGCCCATAACGATCTGTCTCCAAACCATGTGCTGTGAAAATAAGACCTGGCCTGGATTGTGGATGGGGGTTCTCCTATGAATAAAGCCCTTTCTGTTAGTTGTAACCGCTAGCAAATAATAATTTCCCCAGTCATCAGATGGTGACGCTACACCACGCACGCTTACGCACAAACCGCTTTCACCGCCCGAGCGGCACCCAATCAAGCTATAAACGACACTAAAAGCAGCTTACGAAATATAGCCCACGGGACATTAATTTAAAAGTCGACAACACTTAGGAGGGTTTACAAAAATTGTGAGTTATTATTTAATACTAACTACACCCTAAAGCCAAAACGTTGCTATATAAAACAGATAGATAGATAGATAGATAGATAGATAAAATAGTAGGATATGTAGCATCAAACATCTGTTAAACTAAAGTCAATACAGGGACGTGAACTAGCAACCTTTCGGTTTCTTTAATGAGGTGGTTTCTCAGTTCTGCCGAGAAACCAGACGTTGTATCCGACACTGAATGAAAATCACTTTCTAGCATAATGCGGCTTAGAAACGTCACCAGTGAAAAAGCTGAACGTCTCCCTGTGACCTGACCGGCACAGGAAACTGCCCCCTTTCCTGTTTAGTCTATGACATCATTCGCGTCTGAAGAGAAGCGCCGCTTTTTCTCCTCATGTTCTGACATTAATCTACGGCAACCCCAGAAACCGAAAATATCTGCGTGTAATGTACTTATATTAATGGTAGAATTATTTTTGTACCGATGTTTGATTTGAATTATTACTTAATTGTATGGATTCGTGAAATGCGGTATAGGGTGGAATCGAGCTGTTTACGTTAAGTAATCTTATTTAATCTGTGTGTGTAGACACATACACATATATACATGCATACATACACGATAGTTTTTGTGTGTTTATCTCAGCCAGTAACTTAGATTATATTTGTTTTGTCCGTTTATTGCTTAACGCCTTTAAAGGGGAATCCAGATTCGTTTATTAATATGAAAGTGGCTGACGTACGTGTTTCCTCAAATGCATCGAAGACAGAATCTCATAGTTGTGTTTCTTTTCAGCTCATTTATGCTCCCTGCCTTGAATGTCAAATTTTAAACGTTTCAGTAACTCATTATGGTGAAACAATTATTATATATGACTGAGGTGTATTACACTGGACTAGTTCATACGTTTAATTACAATTTAGGATTTCCCACGCTGTTCATAATAATAAAAATCATCAATCGAAAATTTGTTCATCGAGGCGTTGACGCAAATTGCAGCAGTATTTTGTGTTTTTCTTTAAACTTGGGATACAACTGAGGAAAGATTCAGCTAAAACGCGTTATTTCCACCATATTTGGAAATCTGCAGTTCTTCGTCACTGCATTTTTTCCGGGTAAAATAGACCAACTGGTCTGGCACTGTCTAACCATCCTGGTCCAGACTTGGCAGCGAATGGCAGTCATGTGACTCAGAAGACTGGTCACCGCCTATTACACAGCACCCGGAATATGCTGAGATTAATACGAAACTGAGTTTATACCCATAGCTAATCATCACAATCAGACGGCGGTTATCAAACGGAATGATGACTGTACACAAAAGATGACGGTTACCTGCCTAAAAACAGCTCCCCATTCTCGCCATTTCCAGTGGTCGCCAGTAACTGGAATTGGCAAGTAGTTATGCAGGAAGTTTTAAGAAGCGTGCCCTGGGGGGCGGTTTCCCCGTCGCTTTTACTTTAAGTTCAAAGTTGTTGTTTTGGCCACACGCCAAAAAAGGAGCTGTGAATACCCTGAAAATAAATCAAGGACAAAATAATAGACCAGGGGGATTCATATTTTCTAAAGTGATTATTCCATTGTCCTTTTCTTGATAAGAACTTTTACTGGAATTCAAAAATGCAGTGAACTCCGGGAGTACAAAAGAGTCCCACCTCCATCCACACAAACAATTAGTTAAAACTGAAATGAGGCTGTTTATTTATTTAAGCTGTTTATGTATTTAAGCTTTTCTCAGTCTGCTGCACCACTGGCAAATGATTGTCCATTTTCGGCTGTAGGTGACTGGATATTTTAGCTTCTGTAACTTAACATGCAGCACATTGTGCTGCCAATCAAATTATTGTAGGTTTGAATACATAATCATAACCCTTCCATGTACTGTAGTTCACGTTGGATAAAGACATCAGGTTATGTAACCAGCTGCAGGGTGACATTTACATTTTTTATCCCAGTTCTCTGCCTGGGGGGTGGAATAGAAACAGCACCTCATTTGCACAAATCACATGGGTGGGGTAGTGTCTGAGGCAATTCACAGGAGGCCAGAGATCACTGTCGTGTTTGTTCAGGGGTGCCAGGTCTCGGGCCAAACTGAAATTACACAGGATGTACTGTTCTGCATTAGACACTCACATATGTTAGCATTTACTGCAGTTTCACCAGCCAACCTAAACCTTAAACACCACCAATTAAATAATAAATATATATTTTTTGCCAGTAAGTAGACGAGCCATGTGTGATTGATGTTGGCTGGAAACTAGTCAACATTTTCCTCAGGCTCAGCTAATTCTTAAGTGAAACTACCCCAGCTGGAAGAGCCAGTCAATCCTACGGGTGACCACCTAGAGCGCCCTCTTCTGGGGGGGGGTGCGGATTTAGCAGTCTGCCAGTGTCACCTCTCCCTGCTACAAACGTCAATGAAGCGAGTCTCGGGTGACGTTACTTGGCTTGCCGGTAAATTCAACAATAGCTCTAGGTATAGAAGAAGTTTAGAAAAGATTTTTGAATGCACTGGGTTGCTTAGGTGGGCTAGTATCTGCTGCACTGTTTCATTGGTTTAGGTCAGACACTGGATAAATATCCCTCCCCCCAAGGAGGGGCAATGCGTCCTGTCAATATCTGATGGCTTCTTGTTGAATTTGGCAATCGCTGAAAACATAGGTTAACCTCTGCAGCACAAACTGACTCCTGTTGCATGTTTTTGCATCTGCGCTTAACCTGATGTCCCGGACAGACTGTCCCGGTGTTATGTTGCTGCTGCGCAGATCTGTGCTGGATTACTGTACTTTGGGGAGATACCTCACCTTGGCTTAGGAGAGAAGCTTTAAATAAATCCTGAGAATTCCTTACTCCATACATTTACTTTAAGTGCAACTCAACAGAGATACGGGACATTTCTGGTTCAAATCTTGTATTTATGTTGCAAACATAGCCTACTTACCCTATATAATAATTAAATCTATTCAGGAAAACCATTATGTTAAAGGTTTGGGGGGAAATTGTAAATATCACATAAGACAATCCAATAATAACATTAACTGTAACGTTTATTTTTATCTGCCATCGCAATATTAGTATGAAACGAGAGGAGAATTCCTAATCTCATATAAAGAAAAGGGTTCCGCTTGTTCTATAAACTTATTGCACCAGATATATATGACGCCATAGTCTTTCGATACAAATAAGATGACGGTCCTATTCGATGCGTATGTGTAGTTTCTATTAGAATTTTTTTTACAGCTCACCTGATTATCATATGCTGTAGTAATTCACCGCCTCAGTCCAACCCGACGCGCACTACGTAACTCGGGGGCGCGCACAATCCGTACAAAAGCGGCGCGGGAGTAACAAGCTGAGCCAGTCAAGTTTGTAGTAGTTCAACAAGCACCGCTTCTCACCATCACCGCACCAGTGCACGGCAAGCACGCCTGTGGATCCGCATATCACAGTTCGTTTCATGGAGCACTAATACTGGCCTGTTTCATGTGTTGTATTTCTACGACGTGTTATTTGTGCTGGTTCTTCAAGATAGATTTCTGATCAAGACTCAGCGCACCTTTCCCCTCACACTAAACACCGGTACGGGCATTGTCTTCGTGTTATTTCGAGGTCTAAAACAGGCTTCACAGAAACTCCTGAACAAACGGGGAAGCACTGGATCTAATACATTTCACGAAGGACATTGCAGATAAGAACCGCTCCGAGGTAGGTTACTTTGTAAAGTTACCGTTTGCTATACTGTGCAATCATTTCGCATCGGTTTTAAGCAACCGAAACATCTTGGAATACTTTTCGTATTACGAAGATAATCTATAGCATTTAAAAGTGGTTTGATCTGTTTACCTTACTAGATGGTGTGATATATATTTTATAAACTAGCTACAGTTAATAGCTTAATATTTTTTTTTATTTAAAAACAGACCTATTATACAAGACGGTGATGTGCCATGCCCCATTGTTTCACATGGCCGACGCGTTTTGTATCGTCCTCTGACGCAGATGATGTATTTTGCAACATGACGGCAAACGTGGTGTAGGTGAACGCAATTAACGCACAGTGTCTGATCTTTCCTGGGTTTAGTTAACTTGTAAAAGCCGATTGTATGGTCATCGTAATTATTTTACGCACTTTGTACCGGATTCCGGGCTTTTTACACTTCAAATCAACCGGTAATGAAACGGAAACGAAGATGGTGGGCGAACATCATAGAGCGCAGTTTATTTTTATCAAAATGTTTTTGCTATGTGACCGGTGGCTGTTAACATTCGTGTTAAGGTAAACATTTGTCCTTACTTAGTTCTCGTTTTAAAACACCTAGAAAACCAGTTAACGTGTTTTATATCCATCGCACCATCTTTAATACCCTGCCACAATCCGGTTTTTGACTTGAAACTCTCCGATGGCAGCCTGTGTAACCTGCAGAAGAGAAACTTCAAAATGTACTATAGTCGTTTATTAGTGGCAAAAGGCTTTCTATCTCCGTAGCACATAACGGATTTATTATGAGTTTAAATTTGATTTTAATTTTAATTGACATCCTGTCAGCTATCCAACACATTTGCCTTGTGACAGTTTTAGTCTGGAATTCCATTTTGATACAATAGCAGGAAATGGCCTGTTCTGCCTGGTGGGAATAACGTAATCATCTTGCAATCTGCAATAGGCTTAAAAAGTAGGCAGAACCCTGTGGAAATAGTAACATAATATTGGTCACAGTACCTAAAATTAACTATGGTGATGTCATTCTCACATGTCAAATGTCAAAGTATGATGAAATACCAATTTTATATCTTCCAGAAATACACTAGCCCATATGTCTAAAAGTTGTCACAAGAACTTAGTTTGTCTTGTGAAAATTCATGATCTGTCATCTGTGTCACAAAGGAATTTCCAGGTTGTGTGTCAGTGTTTTCCGAACCGTTTAGCTGTTCAGTGCACCTCTCTGTGTCTGGATGTCTGGAGCAGTTTTGTTTGTGTTAGATGCTCAAAGCACACTATTGTTTTTAGTTGGGGGGGGGGGGGTGGCGATGTGAGGGGAGGGTGTAAAGCTGTTTCCTGAAGGGAGAGAAGGTCCAGCGGTGCTAAGGCGCCATGAACCAGTCGGCGGTATTTTGTCAAAGCGAAGTCGGGGCCAGTGAGGACATTGAGAGAATTGGACTGTGAAGAGAGAAAGGGGCGTAGGGGATAAATCGCAACACAGCCATTGTTTGGCCGTGTGTGCATAGTGTACCAGAAGTCTGTTAGACATCGGAGTCAAAGGATCAGCAAGCTTGTCAACAGGTGAAATTCCCACGGCAGGTCTGTGACATGAAACGCAAACGTACCGTTTTCCAGACTAGAACCTTTACTGCATGTGAAGCTCAGCATGAGATGGAACCCATCCGTTTGCGGTGCCGTATTTAGGCTGCAATCCTTGTGGTTTTCGGTGTTTGATGATAACTTGAGCAGCAGCTCTGGCTGTAGAGGAAGTTTACCAAAGTCGGCCGTAAGTGGTGGTGAAGAATCTCAGGTGGTACTGGACTGCCTGTGCGGGTTGGTCTCTGCTGCGCTCGTATACTGGTTTAGATCAGACACTGGAAAACCCCCCCCCCCCGCCCCCCAAAGAGGGTCTATGCTTCCTTCCTGGTAATATCTAATGGTTTCTTGCTTTGATTGCTGGAAATGTATGTTAAACTGACTCCTGTAGTGTTCTTGGCATCTGCGCGTGACCTGATTTTCAGACCGTTCCGGTGTCATGTTGCAGCAGTGCTGGACAACGCTGCTGAAGAGGAGATCCTTCAGCTTACCATAGGAGAGGACTTCGTCCTGTCTGGACTAAAGAATTTAATCTGTCACGTTCTTCATATCTTCTGCTGTTTTGGGGCATCAGGCTATAAATTATATTCTTGAACCTGCAGTATCCTGGCTCTGTCGTCCCTGTATTGAGATCGAATCCCTAGTTTGTCACTGAAAGCCCTGGAATTTCAGTCACGCCCTGATGCAACCTCTGTGTGCAGGAGGAGTGAATGCAGCTCCAGAGGAGACAGGGATCAGCAGGGGCGAAGCAGCAGACCAGCGGCGGGAAGACTGTCCCGGAGCCCACCATGTCCCTGAGCCCCTTCCACCTGATGCAAACACTGAAGAATTCCCCGGCTGCCATCCGCCGGCGGCTGAGGCGTGACCGCACCGAGAGCCTTTCGCATGGGGACCCGCTCTTCAAGGTCTACTACCTCGGCACAGAGAAAATCTTCTCCCTCGACCTGCAGCAGGCCCAGGATGCCATAAGCCGGCTTCTGGAGGGCGCCCCCGGCAGGCCGAGCAAGGAGCACGCGCTGGTGGTGCGGCAGCGCTACGTGGAGGTGAAGGAGATCAGCACGGGCCGCCAGCTCACCAAGACCTTCTTGCAGGACATCGCGTACTGCGCCGCCGACTCCACCCACCCCAACGTCTTCATCTACATCTGCAAGCAGCGCGGACAGCAGCTGCACTGCCGCGTGTTCTGGTGCAGCCGCGCGGAGCGGGCCCGTGACCTCACTGCTTGCCTGGCCCGCTCCTTCCAGCGGGCGTTCAGCGACTGGCAGGATGCCGTGGCGGTTCCCGCCCAGGTGGAGGCGCTGCCTGTGCTAGAGGAGCGACCCAGCACACCCTCCCCGCCGTCACGGAGCCTGACTCTGCCTGCCAGCCTGGGGAAAGGTGAGCGAGTGACCAGGTCATTTGTCGTCTTGTCACAAGATGATATCATTATCCCTTAAATATGTACCCTTAAAATGATGCTGAATAATGACTTATGAACATTTCAAGTTATGAATGATACACATTCCTAATGGCCATTCATAAGTAGAGGAGTGTGTGTGTACCTGTATTCTGCTTGGTTTTGTGCTGAACTCACTGCTTGACTTTCGCTTGTGAGATGCCATTTTCCCACTTCTACCTCTTTCATCGCTGCAGTTCGCTGGAGGAAGAGGAGCTCCTTGTCTACAAGTCCCCTGAGAGCTATTCTGAGGAGAAGTTCAGAAGGTTCTGATAGCCGGGTCTGGCCCTGAGGCACTGTTGAGTCCACGCTTCACGCCAGACTCGCATGATTATGCAAGTGCGAACTAGAAATTTCACGCTTCTCCTACAGGCTTTCTTGGGACACCAAGGGATCTGTGTTTTCGTGGGTCCAAAGTGTGGTGTGATTGGCCCCCCACCGTCACCTTCTGGTCAGGGTGTGTGTGTGTCTGAAGTTTGGATGACAACCTGTTGAGTGGCGCTGATGACCAGAGGCTTTTCTGATGGGTCTACCGGAGCTTGGAAAGATCTGGAGTTTCTCCAGACGTTGCTTGTTGTCAGGCTGGTCTGGGAATCTTTTAACGAGTTAGATGAATTGTTTTGCAAATTTTAAGTTCCTGAGGGTTGGGTTATGTGGTGTGGGAGGGTGGGGGTCAGTAGCTGGACTGTAATGATTATCCAGTCATGCCAGATGAAGGGGAGGGGGGAATTAATGGTGTTTTGGAAGGGTGGTATTTAAGGACCGCTTTTTGAAATAGTCACTGTTTACAGTTTCAGTGAAATGGTTCGCAAGCTCTGCTGCATCTGATCTGCAGTGCAGTGTTACATGATACAGAATATTTCAAATGTTTCTGCTCATTGCATGTGAAGATGAGGTCAGTGTCTCAAGTTGTTTTATGCCCCAACCCTATTATGTCTGTGCTCCATTTTTAACTGCCTGTGTCCCCCCCC
>JABFEB020000002.1:25285825-25296620 GCA_019775895.2 Stomatorhinus ivindoensis | reverse complement strand
GTTCTGATCAAGCACATCCTCAGTCTGTAAGCCTCTGTGATCCCTGGGTTTGATGTTCACCGGGTGTCTGTTTTATTCCAGTAGGAAAGCATCTGGTGACACACCGCTGGCATTAGCCGTTAACACTGCAGTGTCTGTGTGACTTTTATAGGTGTCACCATAAACTGCAAATTACTGCATATTTTTACAGTCAGAGGAGTTTATTTCCCTCTGTGCCAAAAAGCTAATTGAAATTGTTTTATGATTAATTTTAATGTATTAATTTACTAATATGCACTGTATGTATTCTGGACTACAAGTTGCAACTCTTGTTGCCTGTGTTAACTTTTGAAATGTTTCTGTATTCTATTTATGCCTATTTAATAAAATTTATTAAGAACTTTTCTTATTGTCATTCTTTTTTCCTTTTCTTTTTGCATTTCCTTGCCCCCTCTGATGGCATGGTGTGGTCTAGCAGTCAATATAGCACGCTTAGGTTTAAAACAAATTGACTTTAATTTTTGGTCATGAATGGGAAGCCAGAAATGGTTGTATCAGGTACATTAATTTTTTTTGCCCTCATAAATGTTTTATTGTGACTAAATGCTGTCATGGCAGCCGGATGCTGCTCTCTATATTCTCACTACAGACGCACTACACTCGGGATCCTCACATGTACTGTGGCACCGTGACCCCGCCCCTCTCAGGCTATTGGCTAGAGGGTGACGTCGTCCCTCGATGCTGTTGCACCTCCCACAGACTCCTAACGTGCAATCTCCTCAGGATGTCCACTTCCTCCATGACTAAGAGAAAGCAGATGGAGAGGCTTGTTATGGTCTTCCAAGGCTTTCAGCGCATGGTGTGACTTCTGGCATAAATCCATTCGTTCCAGCATCCAACAGCTTTCACTAACTGCATCTGGTGCCTTTAAATTTCTCCTGGGGTGTAAGTGGGTGCCCTGTGATAGCATCATGCCCAGCCTGTTCTCCAGCCTTCTGCCCTGTGCTTGATACAGACTCCAGACTCACCACAACGTTATACAGGATAAGCGGTTTGGAAGATTGATGCACCTATCAGTTTACAGCTATGATGAAGGATCTTCAAAAGGTTCTCCCTCTCGCTCACACACCCACAATGGTGGAATTAAGTTCTATTAACAATGAGTACCTACGGCTTAAATGTGATACATTTGGAGATTGACCTGAGATAAGAACTATAATCAACTGCTTCCTTGTGTGTGAAACAATGTTATTTAAGTGTATCACAAACGGTAATATGGACTGAGGTAGCACAGTGATGTAACACTGTTAGTTGACATCACAATGCTGTGCACATTGTTTCATTATCGTCACCGGTATAGGGCTTTCTGTACAAACCACGCCCTCCTGCTACCTAATCAGCAGCCCCCTTGTTCTCTTTCACCTCCGAATACCTGACATGCATCGACTCACCCATCAAATAGTATGCACCATTCTTGGTAGTAAAAAAATGTGGCCTGTCGCATAAATGGAATTAAAAAACAGCTCCCGTACTCACTGAAACACTGACACGTATTGCTTGAGCAGTAGCACAAGAGATGAGATGGGTGAAGGTTGCCACCGTGTGGATGACTCTGGTAATGTCACAGTCCGGCCAAACCCACCTTTGTCGTAGAATGGCTGGTCCCTAGAGCTGTAGACGAGGAGCATCTCCAGAAAGTTAATGATGGCACCAGAAACTAGGAATCTTTCCTGGAGGGAAAGGGTTTGGAGATAGCACATGTCCAAAGAGAAGGGGTTGACAGGAGGTGGGACAGTGCATAGGCCAACTAACTCACTCACAATGTCCCACACCCTTGTACCTGCATGGGAAAAACACATTGCTCTATCAGTATAATATTTCCTGTTATGTTTACATGTTTTAATATTAACCATTACTGTCAATTTGTAACCTAATATTTGTTACTCTTTTTGTAATAATTAATGATTCAGGATATTTGGTTAATAATACCACAAAAAACACAACCTTGTGAGCACCAGTCTGTGATGGATTTGAGCTTCATGGGTGTGTCTCTGACCAGCGAATCAGTGCCCCCGATGTTGACCAGTCGTTCGTGATTGGACCGTATCCACGCATAAGGTCGGCCATACTTAGCATAGCCGGCCAGCAGGAAAAGGGTGCAGTTCATTTCCTGTGTGTGGCAAACAGTGGCCAGGGAGTCACCAGCAGACAAGCTGAACAGCCAGAGGCTACATATAAAGAGCAGTAAGGCGTCACTTACAGGCACGGCAATCTCCCTCTCACTGGGCGAGGCTGGGAGAAGATGGGCCTCGTCATTCCTGAGCCAGACAATACCAGCTGAAGTCATTTATGATTTTACTCCACCATGATAAAAATCCATATATCTAACGCACGTACTGCCCAGTACTCTATGCAATCCATACATATAACACCTAAGGATAAATGGTGCTGTGTGACAAGCATATGAGAGGACCCATGGTCATGAGACATCTATGGCAATGGTCATAGTCATTATAATAATGCTTCATAACAGGTCTTAGGGATGTCTATGTCCCTTGTGCTTCATGTTCTCCCTGGTAAAAAGCCTCTTAGCATTTCACGATGAAAACTAAGGGAAATGTGAATCTGTGGTTTGTCCTTAAGCGCAAGACGTCCCACCGCCTTGATGCACCTGCCCAGAGAGGTTCTCAGGGAAGCCAGAGGGTTAGCAGCAACCGCTGTGTTTCTTCGAATTTAAGAAGCACCTGTGGGGTCACCGTGCTCTCCTATGGAACCCGTCTTCCTTTACAGCTTTGCTGATGATAAAGCATTCTAGCTCGCGACCGTTACTCTACAGAGCCTTCCGGTCACCTGCTGCTCGGCTGGTGAGGTGCCTGTGGGAGTGGCTCCCCGGGGGGAGGAGTGCCAGCGTCACTGCTGCTGCTGTCAGAACTTGGGCTGGGGAGGGAGGACGCAGCAGATACAGGGAAACCAGGAGAGAACCATCCCTGGAGGTTAAAAACACACAACCTGAGCTTAGGGATCGCAGCTCCTTCTCAGAGAAAAAAATAATTATTGCCTTAATCAAAATGTTCCTATTTACTTAATGTAGGCACACACTTTGTCCTCATTGGCAAAAACTATCCACACAATCCAGATGCCCACCTGGTCTTCATTTACCACAGTCAATAAAAGTTCCTCTCTTCCTCTGAGCCATGGCTGGAAATAGCGGAAGCCCTGTAGAGAAACAGATGGGATTTTATTTACAGGACATGTTATTGTGTGCAGGGAGGAGATACCAAACGAGATATCAAATGAAACTTCAATGACCACAGTCTTACTTGTATTGTGTTTTTATAATACTAATTTATCGATCAGCAGACCAACCAAAGCAGAGCACTTTTGCTCTCGTGTGGGTAGGAATTAATGTGATTTTCTGGAGGGGATCCCTGACTGTTGGCCGAAACCTTTCGCCATCAGCCATCGATATTGGGGTGATGATGGTGAGCTGAGGTATAAAAACTCCCCTTCAACAAATGAATTCCCGTTCCCAAGGGGAAATTCGAGAAAGATCTGGCGGCAATAGGATTCAAACCCACACCCCCGAAGATACTAGAGCCTAAATGTACCGCCTTGGGCTCGGCCGCGTGACCACAAGCATAACAAATCTTCCATAGTACGTATACAGGCGCCTTTTACAATAAGTAATTTACTTAAAAGAGGACGTCAAAATAAATATCCATATATTGTACCTGCAGGGAGCCCAGTATTGCCAGGTCAGACAGAAAGTGATTTAGTCTCTTCCTCAGCTCCTTCTCCCGTTTCTGTCTCATCCCGAAAGCAAAAAGGCGAAACTCAGAGCGATACTTCATTACATTTCCAGCATCATCGCTATTGGTAGGAGCATTAACGCTTCTATCTGTGCGATAAATAAATCCATATTTAATTAAAGCATTCTGGAAATTACAGGTACAGGAACATTATTAAAACCTTCCATCATCTGCAGTCTCCTAGCAACTGAAAGCCATAGCATCGCTGCCGAGTAATATTACACCACGAAAGATAATGTTACAAGATATTATGTATCTGAACAAGATATGTTTAAAATGAATCGTAGATTGCTACATCAGGGGTACCTTTATCAACATTACTATGCCGACCACTTATGACCATGTTGTATTCATTCACATTAATAATCGCATATATTTTTATATTTGATATACTTACATTAACGGTACTCATATCCTTATAAAGAGAAATATATCACTACCATCCGTTGTCACTAATTGGCAGTACGCTCCAATGCATCGCTACTCGATTGTGCCTTATTTCCGCGATCCTCCCTCCCCTTTTCTGTTCTTAACCTGTTAGTAGCCTATCACGTCTTATTCGCCCATGACTTCGTCATTACCTTACGAATATTTGTATTCCTCCATGTACTGTATTCCGAATTTGTTTCTACTGGCTGACCACCTTCCACAGAAATGGCTGAAGTGGGGGATCGTCTACATAGTGCGTCGTTGTAGAAAAACGCAAAGCAGAAAACAACAGCAGCAGCTCAGCAGCAACAACAACTATTATTATTATTATTATTATTATTATTATTATTATTATGATGTACTTAAATATAGAGAGAAACGTTAAAATAATATACAAGTTTACAGGTCCATATGACCCTAGTAAACTTGATATTTAGAGAAAACATAAAATACGATAAATAAATAAATAAATTAATCGCAGAGGCCTACGGTCATTATACATTAATAATTATATATATAGACCCATTAAATTCTTTGATTACTAACAATAATTCAGAAAAAAACCAATCAGGCATATCTATTAATTAATTACCTAATCCTGGATATTAACCGCTGAAGCCAGAATCTGCTAGGATGGCGATAAGCAATTACCTGCCAGGTGTTTCGGTCTGTTAAGCCACAAAAATGGCGTCGGGAATGAAATCCGTCCCACTTTGTTTTTGGCAAATTAATAAGAAATCCTAAAAGTAAACTTTGAATGGTTTCTCAGATGAGACATTCATTGGCCAATACCATACCCCGTATTATTAAAATACCTCCTAAAAAGCGAATATGGTAAGCTTATTTAGAACTGTATCCGAATTATTCATTCTAAATCGTCTCAATTTTTAATGAAAATTTTAGCGGTGGGTAACGTACTGCACTGTGTTACTACTGTGTAGATTAAAGCTAAAGTCAGTTTAACGTTTAAACTAAACTTTTTAAATTGAGCTTTTATTGACGTGTTGTTAGTGTTGCACAGTTTGATTTTTAAAGTAGGCCTACATCTAACAGCCTCATTAGGGTGAGACCAAGGCTCTTAGGAAATTCATCACATTTGACAATCTTGGACTCAGTTGCTAGTCTAATGTTTTAAACGTGGATTTTTGTCCTCCAGCGTGATGTTGCTTTGCATCTCACAAATCTCCGTTTCCACAATCATTCCACCTGGTAAGTTCTGATTTTCATAAATCAAATGCAGAATAGCTGCACGTATTTCACTGGTTCTCATTTTATTTGTCCTTTTTTCCGTCAAGGAATGTTCAAGATGGAGTGTCACGACCGCCACTTCTGGCTTAATGTTCAGTCGCAGTTTCTTGGCCAAACGACTCGCTTAGGCTTTGAAGGTTGGTTCATGCAACTTCCCAAGTCAGGGCTCGGTATGCTATAATGGCACAAATGATCATTTATTATCTGGATGGAAATAATTACAGTTTTTGTATTCTAGTTCTCTAGTGACTTATTAGCAGCTTCCATATGCTAAAAGATCGCTGTCACCCTGTATTTCCTCTTTTTTGGTGTATGTATCAGAAAAACAAAACTCATTCAAGGTCATTCTCACCCTTGAGTTTTTTTTTTTTGGTAATGTGCCCAATATGCATATGCACGCCTGTAATGCATCTCTGTCCCAGACAGCAGTGGCGTTCACTATCTGTCTATCAAGCGAGCCGCTGAGTGCGGGTACAGCATCGTGTTCAGCGCCGCTGGAGACCTGGTCGTGCGAGCCTCCTTCCTGGCCTGCCATGTGAACAGTAAACTGGGCCAGGTATGGCTGTCCGTCCATCTCCTATATCCACTTGTGCCCGTTCTTCCGGAAGAGAGCAAGGCAGGGAATGACCCAGGATGGGGCATATATAGAATGGATGATTTGGCAACTCCACCTTGTTTTTAGACTGTGGGGAGAAAGAATGCAGGGCAAACCCCACAATGACATGGGGAGAACATGCAACATTCACACGCCTGGAGCTGGGATAGTCTCCAGAGGTGCGATGCAACAGTGCCCCCCTCCCCAATGCAATACATTTAATCATTGCCTCCATACACAGAAAACTAACTGCAGCCTTCAAATAAGGCACTAAGTAATTAAACTGAGGATTTTTGGTAACACTCTGACAGAGAAGGTTTTGAAAGAGGTTCAATTTATGGAGGTTTGGCAGTTGTGGTGCTGAAGAATGAAGATGTGACCATAGCTAAACGACACTTTCACCTTGGGAGAGTGTAGGCTAAATATCATGCTTTCCTGTTCTAGAAGGGTTCAGAATTCTGGCTGCGTGTCCATGTTATGAATGAAGATGCTGACGGCAAGGAGGTAGTCTTCCCCCTGCTCCTTTCCTGCCCTCTCTTCCAGGCTTGGAGCCCCCGCGAGGTGGTCTGTGAGGAGGGTTACATGGAGGTATGTTTTTAAGATTGCTTGTGTAGCATTCACATCTTTGCCTGTAACAGTGTACTTTCTGCTGGTTATTGCTCTGACTGTACTGTATGAATAAAATCTGGCTCTTCCTGTTTGTCCAGGTTTCTGTAACAAGGTGGCTCCCCCAAAACAATCGCTTAAATAGGGAGAAGGATGTCAGATCTCCTGAGGTATGGATCTTCTGTACAGTAATAAGTATGGTAGTAATGACAATGCAAATAAGGCTGGTGATGAAAGCTCTTCTTAGAGGAAAAACCGTTAAAAGGACTTGTGGTGCTTTTGGCCTGCTTTGGGGCATGCATTGAGTCCTTTTTCTGAAGAGACAGCACCATCTAGTGGGGTCAGAAAAAAACAGCAAGCGGTTCATGATGCTTCATTTAGCCATCACGAGCTGTCAGTCCCTGAGGCATAGTAGTGCCCCCTTCCTGACCGCCTCCTTCTTCCCCACCCATCCCCCCCCCCATCATGTCATCTTTTCAGGAGGACAGGGTTAGCCAGGGGCAGGTGGCATTCCATGTCCCACACCAGACTTTGGTAGAAGGCATGTCTGTGAAGGAGGCCCATCTCCAGGGCTACCACATTAATGCCATGGGTGACCGCCTTGTGATGCGCTGTCTCTACTCCTCCCCACTGTCCTATGTGCTCCAGGTCCCCAAAAGTGTCTCCATCTTCCTTTTTCATGACTTGCATACTGCCTAAGCTAATTAGCACCTAGTTAAATAAAAAATAAAAAATTCACGTTCAATGAGAATCAAGCATTTGAAAATGCATTAGTGCAGTATTTTTCAACCCAGTCCTCGGGGACACCCAGATAGTCCAGTTTTGCTCCCAGTACACCTGAACCAAAAGCAATGAAGAATGCCAAATACTTGATAGTGTAACTGTGAGAACTTGGTTGAGAAATACTGCATTAGTGTAAAATGACTAATTAAATAGTGTTGATTTGTCTCTCTTCTCCAGGACCATGGGATTGAGGTGGAGGCTGTTAGTGCTACGGTCTTCTACCAGCATCACAAAATCCCCCTTCTAGCCAACCTCTCCGTGGCCTGCCCTCTGAGTAGGCCTGCTCTCTAATGGCTTTTGTGTGGATTACTTTTGCTTCTGAAATACAATGTCTATGAATGAGAGGTCACACTCTCCTCGTCATCTTCCTCTGCCAAGGCAGAGCAATGGTGGATGGAGAGCATCTATCCTGGACATTCCCCCAGATCCTGAGCCCTCTGGTGCAGGGTTGGTTCAGGGACAAGGGCGTGAGGATGGGGGTGGACGCGAGTCTCCTCAGTGAGTGTCAGATCCTAGAGCGTGGCTATGAAATCGGGTTGCGGCAACATCTTGTGGAGATCCGGATTCCTTTTGGAGCAGAAGGTGGATTCGTTAAGGTTTGTTGATGAAAACTGATGCACCTGAACCCCAAATCCTTGTTAAAACCTGCATGGGTCTTTTGTGTGAAGCCGGAGTTGTAAGGGTGCCCAAGGAAACCAGCCAAGGGTTCCCAATGATGGTGACCTTCTTCTCCAGAGCAACGTTGTTGACCAGAGCTACTCTCAGTCCTTCTCTGTGGACTTGTACTTCATTCACCAGTGGGAGGAAGGCCAGTGGGGGGTGACCCAACATCGCTCCTTCAGATCCTTGAACACCACATACATTCCAGGAAGGCTCATTCTCATCAACAGTGAGTCTTTGTACCCCCTCATTAAATATCTCATTTATATTTAAAGGTCCCTAATCCCACCCACTTAAAAAATTCTGTTCCTCAAGTCTTTCCCATTTGTTGCTCTTGACTGTTGTGCAAGACCACAATCATTTTTGGTAAGAAGCTGCCAATATCGTGCTCCTCTCCTCTTTGAAAACATTAATAAAGGACATCTTCGTCGTGTCCTTGATCGTTCAGTTTGTAGTTCAACGTCGGGTTTGAGGTCAGAGCTCTGCACACTTAAATATTTTCAAGCTTCAGAGTGATTCGGATGGTGTCACACGTGCCTGCTGGTCGTACAGAGTTTTACTATGGACTGTAGATACTAAAAAGTTGTCATGTTTAGATCAGGTGTGTTTTAGATCAAAGTTTAGGTTTATATCAATGTTTCTCAACCCAGTTCTTTGAACCCCAAAGGGTCCATGTTTTTGTTCGCTCCCAGCTCTCTTCCTGAGGACCAGATGGGGAGAAACTGGTTTAGATGATAGATTAATTTTTGCATTACAGTCGTTCTTTAAACGATCCACTCTTCTACAGATTGCCAGTCAAGGTCGTGTTTTAGCAGGGGGGCAGGCTCTCAAGAAATTCTAGGATAAAAGGTTGGGGTACACCGTGGATGGAATGTCAAAGAGCTCAAATGATTCAATGCTTAAATCTTTTGGTAACTTTGTAGATTAATACTGATTTCTTTCTCTTTTGTCTCCCTTTCAGACACCATTCCGGGACAGGGAATGTTTTCGGTGACCTTCGGAGCGTTCTCTCCTGAGGTGTCCCTACGCAGTGTAGCTGTGGGGGGTGAAGCGCCTCTCAGCTGGGGCCAAGCCCGCAAGTCGGGCATCCAGGTTTCCCTTATGCCCTTTGCCAATGGCAGCCATGCTTACCAGCTGCAGGTGCCCTTCACGCACCCCCATGTGATCCTGGAGGTGAGGCCCACTTGACTCTTCACGTGCTTCTGGCACCTTAAGTTATTAGACTGCTTGACTTGTTACAGATTAACATAACTATCGATGCACAAGTGCTAAAATATTGCTGATTATTTATTAGTGAAACTGTTAACCAGTGGTGTTGTGCCAATCAATATAGGTAGGCCAGTGCCTACCCAATATTGTAAAAAATGTATAAATGAATTATTCAGGCAATGAATAATGTGCCTACATCGACTGTGAATAATATGTCGTTAAACTTGCAGTCAGGGTAATCTAGCCAATGAGTGAGCTTCCTCCATCTGATCGCATCGTTCCGGTCTTCTAGCAGGAACTCTACACATCACCAAATCACGTCATGACATTCATAACTCCCATCTCAGTGTCAGTAAACAAGGTCAGCCATCATTAGCTGTTTACAACTGCTAGCCAAGTAAATGTGCTACTGCAAGTACAAGAAGGCAGCTGAAGTGTTTCTATGTTGTTGTCCCACAGACATATGCTGTATTAGCCTAGAACTGTCAATGTATCACACGCACGTCTGCATGGGTAGGATGCAACCAACGTGTTAGCACAGAGATACAGTGAAGCCGTGTTATGAAATTATTAATGTCCGCTAACGTTAACCAGCAAGGTAGTGTAGTGGTTGTTGTCTGTATAAATGACACTATCCTTCAGTATTTGCTAGCTGGCCACAAACACCAACACAGCTTTTTGCATTTCCACGACACGTATTTTGAACACAACTAGCAAACTATTTTCTGGCTGACGTTACTTAGCCAGTCATCTAGCTAAATGTATCCCTGCCACTGCATTCTTCATTTCTAGATAACGGCACAATGCACTATGCCAACCATAAATAGTTGTACTTGCATGAGACTACAATTAATTTACAAACCAGGAGGTTTTTTTTTTTTGGTTTTTTTGTGCATGTGATTGTTCTGTGTTCTTTGTGTCTTGATGGTAACCTAGCCTGTGTAGTCACCTTACACGGGACACATACATACAGAATCAGACTAGTCATCTATGTGTTGCTACTGCTGAATGTATGACCACCATCATGTCAGCGATTACAATTTGTTTTTCTATTGTATTATTTCCATAATTGAGCACACTTGGCAATAGGCTTTTTTTTTTCTTCCAAAAATGGCTGGACAGGAAACAGATCAGACACAAGACAGAGTTAGTCTTGTGTGTGGTTTGGATATGGTGCCTTCCTTTAAATTTGCTTTGCACAACGCCCCTGCTGCTGTACTGTTTACATGGAAAAACCAGAATTTCTAACTGTATGATTGGACACGCTTTCCCCTTAGTATATCGGTGGGGGTTACAGAAGGCACATCCTGGAAATGGCTTTTTCCCTTGACGTTCTCCCCAGCAACGCGGCCTTTTTCCATCATGCCACTGTCGTGTGTGACTCGCAGGATGCAGGTAGGCCTTCTCATAGCACTATACTCCCCCCATCCCAAGCTTAATCTAGCCCCTGCCTTGGCGGGGGGGGGGGGGGGGGGGG
>JABFEB020000002.1:25256553-25278460 GCA_019775895.2 Stomatorhinus ivindoensis | reverse complement strand
TCCCTACTTCGCGGAAATTCAGTTATCGCGGTCGGCCTTGGAACCTATCTCCCGCAATAAGTGAGGGATTACTGTATCTCCCACCATCCTCATAGAAATCAGGCATTAAAAAAAAACAAACAGTAGAATTATCAGAGGTATTGAGAATGTTAGATCTCTTGGGGAATTAGGGCTGTACATTTCATGTGAATTTGATTTCTGTGATTTCTGTGTGGTTTACATTGTTTATAACCCTTTTGCAGTTTCTCCAGACTTTTCGTTCTCTTATATGCCAGTGGTTGGTGTGTGATAGCACTGCTTGGGATCTTGCTTGACTTTGTTTATAATGTCCTATATCACTTTCTATTTGTGTTAAAGTCCAGATACCATAGTTCTTCTTGGAAATACCAGGGAATGGAATATAGCTTTGCACCAAATTTCACGGATGTGTCAAGGACAGCCGTTTCCAGATGGTCTGAACCAGAGTGTGAGGAGGGGTAGGTGTTCCAGAGCCTGGAGATCGTCCTTGGGAGTGAGTCATTCTGTCTAGGGTTTCTATACAGGCAGCCCAGAGGCAACAGTGGGGTTTATTAACAAAACTGAAAACACTAGGAACACTACAAAACAATGGACCACAAGGGGTCAAAAACTAAAAAGCGAAAAAACAAGACTAACTACAAAAAAGTCAGGGGAACAAGAAGCAGGCAGGGAGGGAAGGAACAAGGTACAAATAATTAAAAAAAACAACACAGGATAACATCTAACATTTGGAAACACTCAGGAAGTACACCTAATCAGATAAACATGGCATGCAACAATGAGCCACTAGGGAACTGAACTAAGGCGAGCACATAAATATTGAAACTGAACCGGGTAATGATGTAGCAGGAGTGAGAAAAGGAACAATTAACCAATCAGGGTAGAACACACACGGACTGGCACAAGAAAACAGGCAACAGGTGAAACAACTAATTAAATCAAGGAACTCAAACTTAACCAAAACACAGAAACTAGAAAACTGATACAAATGAAACACAAGGGAACAAAATCTGCAGAAATAAAAGAGGAGATGGGATTTGAACACATGACAGAGGGGTGTAGTGCCACACACACTTAGCTCACTGAGCCATGTGGCAGTCTGGGGAGAAGGGGAAACACACTAAGGAGTGTGACAATGGGGAGGACAGGATGGCTAGTGACACCTGCTGGCCAAGCAAGGAGAAGCCACACAAAAGACTCAGACAGATGGTTGCTGACCCTGACAGGATGCTGTTTCTCAGTACCAAGAATGCAATGATTACTTGTACTTGTGTTTTTGGTCAGAGCATTTTTGCTAATTTGCATCCCAGGAATGAATTCGGGACACAACCAATGCATTTTTGATATGTGGGGTGGGGTGGGACGGGAATAACATCTGGGGATTTTTCTGGTCCTGCATACTTCTGTCCTGGAGTACTGGAACTGTACTTCAGCAGTGGAAGATGACATGCATGAGAACACAAGAACAGTCAAGTATGTGTATTGGTAAACATGCAACGTCTTTCTAGAAAACCAGATATCTGTCCTAATATGAAAGAATCCCAAAAAACCTACATAAAATATATACCTACAGAAAACCTAGACAAAAAAAAACTACAATGGAGAAATTCCACAAGCTGAAGTCTGTATATTACTTGCACTACAAACCATACATAAGTCTACCACTGTCAGCCTCTCTATGAGTTTACATAGCTGCCTTGATTACCTCTACAGGAACCCCACTGACCTGGGGAAAGAGAGACGGTTGGATAAATACAGAACTGTTGCTAGTATTATGGTCTTAGCATCTTTGCCATTTTGAGCTCAGGATGGGGTCCCATCTAAGGGGAGCAGAAAACAAGCCTCTTAATCACATGACCCATTTTACAATCATCCCCAAGACACATGACAGCATGTTGATATCTGACACCGAGGAACATCACCTGCCAATCACATGTTGCATGGTCATTTGATGTCTACCCAGGCTACAAAGGCAACACCTATACCAGGGCTGCCCCACCCTGCTGCTGGACATCCACCACCCTGCAGAGCTTAGGTGCAGCCCTAATTTAACACACCTGATACAGTTAATCAGGCCCTTCAGGAATATCTTCAACATAGCTGACTCTAATACTGAGATGCTAATGAAAGGCCTGATTATTTATATCAGGTGTGTTAACTTAGGGCTGCATCAAAGCTCTGCATGGTGGTAGATGTCCAGCAGCAGGGTGGTGAAGCCTTCACTTATGCTGAGTATATCTGCACTGATTAGTTATACTTTGAAATAGCTTAGTCAGAGGGTTTAATCCAAATAAGGACTGACTGAAGTGCAGTTAACCTAAACTATTTTAAGGACACTACCAGCTGTAAACAAATTCTGTTAAGAAAAACAGATCAAGGAATGATAAAAAAAATCACTGTCCATTGATTTTTGCAAAGTGCATAAGTAGCCAAACCATTGTTTAGAACACACCCCTGTTTTAGTGTGAATTACAAAGTATGACACACTAAGGGTAGCTTAGTCATACAAATAACCACACTTAATGGAATCTGACATCATATGACAACAGGAGAGGCATCCTTGTTCCTTTTCACCTCACCACTGTAGTAACACTAAACTACTTGACAAGACTAAAGAATTAAATTGCATGTTTAGCATCCAGTTAGCAATATCAGGCTGAAATTGTACAAACATGTTTACTCACCTAATAAGATTAAAGATCCAGAAGGTTCTGTGCCTATGTCTACCCTTAAGTATCCACCCCTACCCTGCTCCCCGTGAGCCCTGTATTACAGTAATGATACGTCACTCTGAGCTGCAGAGCAATTAGCGATATCTATTGTTAGTCGTATGATTTCTAGGCTTTTCCAGTCAGTGTTAAAATCTCACTTCTTGGAAGTGTCGTAACAATTACACTCCTGGTCATACTCAAAGGCTGTAAAATGCAGGGCAAGGTAATGGCTTTTCTTAAAATCCATTTCTTAAAATCTGCAGACCAAATCAGGAACACGACAGATGTCCCATCTCTTTTGCGAATTGACCGCAGCTCCCTGACACTCGCGACCAAATTATATCATGGCAATGAAATCGCCATAACACTTCAAATCAAAGTTGAAAATCAGACTGTCTATAAGTCAAAAACAGACTGTCTATAAGTCATTATTATAAAGCTCAAAACAATTTGCATAGTTTAAAGATTTTCCCACCAAGTGTTGGTAATGAAAGGATAAAAACACTGGTATGACTGGTATGCGCTTTGAGTCCCTCAATCGATTGTGCATAATTGGGAGTGAAACTGCATGATTATAACCAACCTATAACAGCTGGAGTCTGCTTGCTAGTTAGTTACTGGATAGCAGCAAATTCCGTTAACTTTTTACTTTAACCAGTTTGTTCAACTGCTGCTTGCGGGGCACCGGTTCTTTCCAAAACCCAGTATAAATATTACCAAGTTTTTGAGATTTCCTAAAAAATTGTCTATTCAATCAGGTTTTAAGTACAAATCAATGGGCGCTTAAGTTTTTGGAACAGTCATAAAAGTTTTACTGACGGGTAAGGCAAAAATTGCATTTTTCAAATCGGTTCAACAAGTTGAATATACGATTTTATATTTTTTTAAATGTAAACGTCTTTTAAAACGAATTTTCTCCCATTACAGATTTTATTTCTACCACAATTCCCCTGTCTAATTGCCTTTCAAGTTTAACCAACAGCACCTCCGCAAAAGGCCAGCTCCACATTATCGCTTACAGTAAACAGTTTAGGTACGTCTTCGATTTGTGGTTTGTAAAAGATGTACATAAAGCATTCCGCGAATTAACTCATCTCTAGCGTTTTTCCGTGGCCTTCGCTTGCAGGGTTACCGAAGGGCTTTACTGCCGCCAAGGCCAAAGCGCCCAGCCACAGCCGGCAAATGGCAGAGCAGACGGTATGCAATTAAAGGGGAAAAGTACTTTAAACTACAGTAAAGAGTATTTGGATTACGACTAACTTAACGTGTTTAGTAGTAATTGATTGCATATTCTAAAAATGAGATTGCGTTGAGCTGCAGCCTTTCAGTATCTCCATCCTTCTCGCAGGGATCCCGGCCACTTGTCTTCCCTAACGCCTCTTCGCGGACCCTGCAGCACCCGTCTTTCCTCTCCTTCTATATGGCTGTCGGGTCCATGCAGTGCGGCTGGCGAGCTCGCAGCCGGAGCTTCCCAGGTAAATTCAGGTGAATTAGACCCACGGGATTAGCTGGTGTAGATATCCGGGTGGTAATCATGGAGGTGGCAGCAGTACGATTAACTTCGTTAGTAAAAATCAGTGATTAAGTAACAGGCTATATGTATAAAGAATGTCATTTTGATACAAGTACATTTATTGCGACTATCAGATCTTATCCTTTATTTTTCCATGGAAAAACTTTTCAAATCCTGTCAATCCAGCCTTTTTTTCTTGCACCCTTGTCTCATTTCTGATCCCCTCAGCTCCAGCCATGATTCCCTCAGACTTCTTCTACAATGATCCAATGCAGGCACCAGGACATCGAATCCCCAACAATGTGGCCCAGCTTGAGGTGAGTAGATCTTCACACCATGAATTGGGTAAAGATTTTAAGTTTGTCTGTAATTTGTTGAAGTAAATATGCATATTGATTTGTGAAATGAAATATCATCTAAGATTATAATATCAAGAGGAATTTTATGAGTGTTTGAAGGAGCATAACTGTCTCAGGAGAGAGCATTTTGTCAGGGCCCCGAAATATGACATTGGGGACCCAGTTGGTGAAATCTACCAAGGCCCCCCCGCATGTCTAAGTTGTTTCTTTCCCATCCAAATGCTGTTTGCCATGCCTGAGGGGTCCCTAGAAATCTCACCTCCCTGTACACCAAATAGCTCCAGGATTTGACGTAATAATCAAGAATTGGAATGTCAGATTGTGAGAACAGACAGATTAACCTGAAATGCTCCCATATAGTCAGACTTCACGTAAAGTACAGGAATAATTGTAAAAAGTCAGGTCTGACCTATTGGAATATATTTGTGGGTGAACTGTATGTTGATTTGTTGTAGAATCACCATTTACTTGACTGTACTTATTGGTACAAAGATTAGGAGTATTTGTATAATGGATCTCGGATGTAAGCAGTATTTGTATAATTTACTTGAATTTCATGTTGTAGGTTTTTGAATGCTGTCAACTGAATACCCCTACACCAATCATGTCAGCCAGCATCACCCCACCTATCAGACCGGATCCCTTTAGAACAGAACCCCACCTAATCAGAGACCTGGGTTCCCAGGTACGGGCCTGGGACCACCTCTGTGCTCCCCAAACTTCTACCCTTGGTCCCACCCTGAGACCGAGGAAGGAGGTCATTCAGCTGTCTGCTGAGGAGGACCAAGCCATCACTAGCCTCCTGAAGCTCCATCACGATTCCATCAGCGAGCCAAACCATGAGACGCCTTGCCACCTGAGATGGAGCCCTGCCAGATGCATGCTAGCCGATCAGGAAGATGATGCCAACATTGATCGCATACCTCAGATGACAATGACGTCGAAAGGGCATTCCAGACAGTGGTCAGACACAGAACTAGAGGCTGCTGATATTCTCCTTAGTCTGGATGACTGGGAAGTAGGAAAAAAGGAGACTCATAGTCCAGCTCAAGGGGACAGTGAAAGCCCAAGTGCAGACACTGTGGATCAGCGCTTGTTCATCTCCAGTGTCCTGGGACCCACCTACTTAAGGTCACCTCACATCAACAGTGATGTCAATTCAGCATACAAGGTGGAAGATTCTGAGATTGGCCAAGCGGACGGGGCTGCTTGTGGGGGCGAAGAAGAATCTGAGAATTTGGGGATAGTGGACCCACAGGACGATTTGCACTGTGGGGGCTCCCAGTGGTTGGAAGAATCTAGTAAGTTGCTTCAAAAGCAGCAGGAAGAGGAGCAGTTAGGGCTGAGAACGGGGCTGCAAGATGAGACTGAGGGTGCCGCTGTGTCTGCCCTGCTCCATCTTTCCCAACGACCACAAGGCCTTCCACCCACCTAGAAGTGTTTGAAGTAGAAGAGTAAAGTTCTGCATGCTATTTTTTCAGTGCATTTAAAATGTTCTATAATAAGACAAAGTTACTCGTATTTTCACTGGTTCCGTTTTAGACTTATTTTTTATTTAAAGTTGAACGTTTTATTTTTAAAATATGCGTACTTTTAAGACATGGTTTACTGTTCATAGATTATTGACCAAAATGTGCAAAGTTTTTCATCCCTCCTCATTAAAAAAAAAAAAAAAAAGCTTAACGTTTTTGTTGAAATAAGCCAGTTTAATTATGTGGTAGTTCTAATTGCCACTGCAGTTAAACACTGACATTAAAATCTGTTCATTCAGAAACTACTAGTCCTGATTTGTTCATAAGCGCTGCTGTCACACTTAAATGTTTTTTTTGCCAATGGTTTACCTGCTTGCCTGGTTAGTTTAGATGCCTCACATCTGAAGATTCTCCTGGAATGTTTGCTATGTTGTATTTTTGATATTTCAACAGTAGCACCTTAATAGTTCTGCTTTGGCCTTGTGAGACTGACACCCGTTTTCGACTGTGCTTATTGGTCTTTACTAAGAACCTGTTACTGGTCTCTGGAATCTAAGCCATTGGTGGAATGAGGCAAAGTATCTGTATTGTGTTTGTTTATAATTAACTGGAACTATTCAGCAGGAAGTTGAGCCTTAGTTAATTCCACTTCCCAGTTGACCACTTGGGGTGGATTTGGCGGTACTTGTTTAGTACTACAGAAGCTTAAAATGATAGTTCCTTTCATAGAATCCAAATCTGGACTAAGGCATGTAGGATCCATTCCAGTTAGCCCATTGTCGCAGTCCATTGTTGCTAAGGCCCAGTCCGTGCCCTTGTCATAACATCTGCAGCCTGGATAAGGCGAAACCGCTCCCGGAGGTTTCGTCTTCGGACATGTTCGTTGGTGATCTCCTGCACACAACTCACAGGGAACCATCCTTTCTGTCCATCTGACAGCCTGATGCCCTGATACCAGCCTGGAGCGGAAGGACAGGAAGTAGGGAGGCAATGAAGTCAAAAAAGGATTGTGGGTGAATAGGGTGGAAGAATAATTAAGGGGGGGGGGGTTTAATGGAACTACAATTAAGGAAACAGATTTCCTGCACATCTTGAAATTCTCACAAACTAACTATTGAAATGTGGTATCTTACCTTCATTGGTTTTGCGAAGAACATTAATGATGTCAGTAGGCTCTAAGTTGAGTTCATCTGATTGCTGGGCAACATACTGCTCTATACAGTGTACTTGTGGACAGTCTGATAATCCAAACACAAATGTGCAAGAAAAAGTGACAAGGGAAGAGTGTGTTACCAATGGAACAGCCTGCCACGAAAAAGTGCTTTTTGACGAGTCCGGCGTGCTTAGATCCGGTAGACTGCATGGAAGTGTAGTGGTTGGGGCAAATAACTCACCCCAGTCCTTATAGACCACCTCATTTGTCTCTCGCTCCATGTTCTCAGGGTCAGGGAAGGCAGCAAGCCACCTGTGCATGTCAGACCTGTGCATGTGAAGTGAATGCGTCACCACACAAGAACCACCACCAGTTTCCAGCATGCGATAACATGCGTATGCCTGTACTGCATTGACATCAATGATGTTGGAAAGACAGTGCTATGAAGTGGTCAAGGATGCACGGGTGGGTGCTCTGCAGGAAACACTTACTGCGAGGGCGCTTTAAATAAACGCTCATACATGCGACCCTGGTGGTTCTCTAGGAGGGTCAGGGAAAAGCAGTTCTCCAAGACGAGGCCAGCAGAGGACTCAGTTACGGGCTGCACCTGGACCAGTGATCGGTGGGCATGGTCTATCACAACATGACGTTCTGAGCTGGGGGGGGGTCAGAACGGAATATTTTTTATATCATCTTCTTGCGCGACCATGTCCATACAGGATAACAGCGGGCTAATGGATTTATCTCTGATTCACCTCTTTTTAATGGCAATGATGAGGAGATCGTTGAAGAGAAAGAGGGAGGTGGGGGTGAATTTGGGTCGGAGAGTAAACAGGGTGCTTCCTTTGGCCATCTCCTGAAGCTCTCCATTCTTTTCCAGGAATCGATTTTGTGAGATGATGGGAATAGCCTTCAGCATAAACATAATCACACAAAGTTGTGTTTATCCAGTGCTAGACATTAAATATTTTCCCTCTGAACACACTAGATTGATTGGAAATATTCTTACCTTGATTTTTTCAAATTCCAATATTTTAGAAAAATGGATGAGTTCCTCCACCTGCTTCATTTTCCCCACCTCAGTATTACAAGTTTCTATGATCTATGATGGATGAAATGGGGGGGGGGGGGGGTCAGTTGTCCATTGTGTTATTGATGACAGTAAGAATGGCATCGATGCATGTGCTTCACAATCCAAATTACTGACAGCTCCATCTAATTCCTTGCTTATTCTAAAATGTTAGGACCTGAGTACAGGGTCATAACAGCTTTCATGTTGTTGCTCAGCCAAGTTCACCACCTTTTGAAATACAAAAAAAAAACTTAATGGATGCTTAAAAAACTAGGCCTGAGTTGTTTATCAAGCTTTCACTAAGGAAATAACTGCATTGTCCTCTGTCCTAGCATGTCAGGAATTCAGTCCCCATTCTTCTCTACACAAGTTTCCTTTCTTGGATCAACAGAGCAGGAAATCCTCTGATGTACAATGGTTTAGAAGGCAATTTCGGCTTTGTAGAGTACTGACGACAATGGGGGGGAAAAAGAAGACTCACCTTAGATACCGAGTTGAGAGCTTTGGAAGCTGATAATTCTTCTTTTGTTCCCTCCTTGGTCCTCTTCAGAATATTCTGATGACACAAAACTCAGTAATATCAAACATGAAGCAAGCATTGTGTCACGACCGCTGCCGGTCGGGCGAGCAAGGAAGCAGGCTGGAGGCAGCGTAGTCGTAAACAGGGCTTTTATTCTCCGTGAAGACGGAGCACGGAGACCAGCGTGAACAAAACGAAAGTAAAAATCGGCAGGACTAAACGAACAGAGAAGCAGACAAAACTAGCCATCAAACTAACAAAATGAACGATCTGACACGGACTGGGTGAGACAAAGGTTAAAAGCACAGGACAATCAGACATTAGTCCATGGGGAGCAGACACTAGGTATCGAGAGGGGCGTGGCACACAGGAGCCTCTGACAGGTGGATCATGACACATTGCATACTTTCATACCTGACTGAAGGTACAGCAATAATCACAGGCTGAATGGTAATCAGTCATGTCACATGGCCTCACCTCAATAAGCATCTTTAGTCTGGTGATCCGCTGGAAGGGCAGCAGCAGAAAGGACATAAGTGGAAGCCGCTGGCACTGGGGCAGCTCCTGCAGCCGAGTGACTACAGCTGCAAACTGCGCATTCGTCTGCCTGAACCAACAAACAAAGAGCCATTAGTGCACTGAGCGCTTACCCAGTTCTTGACAGTTCAAGTGTATGTCCAGTCAACTTGAAACTATTCAAATTTCTTTTTCTGTTTTGATGGAGAATATGGCTAGCAGATGATTTAATACGTTTTAACTCAATTACTCTCTCAAGGATCGTGGAAAAATGCTAGACTTTAGTTATCCCTAGCAGTAGATGTCATGTATTAGTCAGATGGAATCAGAGTTTTCAGAATTACTCCTTTACATCAAGCACAGCTAAACTGTGTTTTGGAAACTGCTTTATGTCATATGTTCACTTTCACAATGATGAAGTAACCAAGGCCTTGTCATTATCGCCCAAGTATAGCTCAACAAGTAGCGCTTCATGCTAACAATGCAAAGGCCGTTGGTTCAAATCCCACATGTGCACATAAATTATAACCATGCCCTCTACTGTAAATCACACTGGATTACAGCATCATCGCATGCATTCTCACATAAGATTGCTGTAGGTTTTTTCTTGGTAGATCTGGTTTCGGACGTAGTCGACGTAGGCAGGGAAGTTGTGCTGAGCATGATAGTGTATGATGTCACAGATGTCTTCGATCACCAGAGACTCATTCATCCGATCTTCCAGGTCCTTCAGAAATCTGTGCACATTAAATCGAAAACTACTGAGGAGGGAAGTGACATTTTGAGGTTCAATGTAAACAACTAGCTAGCATACAAAGAAGTCGTAATTGTCTTGGAGGCGTTTTATTCATAGTGGTGATTTTTGTCTTAAGTCATTAGCTCTCCGTCCTGTTCCTGTTCCCCCTGGCAGAATGTTTTCATTCCAGCACACGCTGCTTTCAACCTGCCACATTCACTATTAGCCTATTAAGGACCATATAAGCCTGATTCTGGCAGGGGGGACACCAGGAACGGCATTGAAACACTCAAGACAGTGGTTTATCTCCAGGAAATAAAAAGGAACCATGTCCAAATGGGTAAGTACCCTGCAAACCAGATAAAACCGGAAAAAAGTATCCAAAGATGTGAAGATGCCTGAAAGACTTATCACCATGAACCTTCCTGCCAGCTTAATTTCTCTCAAATTCTCACCTCCATATCTCCTACTTCTCCTTCAATTTCCTCACCTTTCGCTGACCTCTCTCACACGCAGGATATTGGAGAAGAGGGTTTTCTTGTCGTGGACGATGAGTGTCACATCCAGGTCACGCGACTCCAGGAAGTGGTCGGTGAGCACTTGCAGGGATCGCAGATACGAGGCCTCTGACGTCAGCACCTCAAACATGCTCTGAGAGGCAGGAGAGTCTGGCTGAGCATTTGTGCTACAAGTAGTGAGGCTTCAAAACCCAAAACACGAGAGATTACTGGGCACTGTCAATCACGCTTGGTTTAATGAACTTCCCTGTGGTTTTTTAAGTTCCCACTAGGCAGTGGCTGACAGCACATTGTAATCACACAGGTTTCCAAGCCACATATATCTCTTTGCTATCTACAGGTGTATACAAGACAAGATTCCCATCAGTCAGGCTCCAGCACAGATAGAGTCATTTCATCATCCTGTATTTAAATGAGCGTAACTTCCTGTAAGATGATTTAGACAGTCACTTCGCTTCAGTTCTTTTTTTCATATTTTTCTTGGCTCTTTCTCTTGTCCCCCCCACCCAGAATACATACAGTGCTCTTGCTGTAGCATTTCCCAAGATGCAGTGCTCAATTTGATACTCTGCTTGTGTTTTTCTTGTGCTGAAACTGAGCCGGCTGTCTTTTGGTTCAATCCTTTTCACTGCTGTGTTAAAGCAATCTTCCTTCCCCTAATCAAAGTCTCTAATCCTTCTTTCCCATCCCCGAGTCACGTGGTTCTGTTCTGTGGGCTTTTGCAAAGCCACCTTCTCTTTGCCCCCTCACACCTGGAGTTCTCCCACAGGATATGGTCACTCACCTCCTGATACTTGCATTCTGCCGTGCTGAATGTCTTCAGGACGCCACTCGACTTCACACTTGGCAGGTTTTGCCACAAGGTGTTCTGCCCAGTACCTCCTCCGGCAGCCTTGGATTCGTGGTTGTGGACTCCCCATTCCATGACGTAATCCGCACTCGTCTTACTGATGTTGCGACAGACGGTCTGCCGACGGATCTCCTTGGTGATGACGGTGGCGCGGTACGTTTGGTACAGGGGCTCTGAGGACAGACAGTAAGGGAGGCGATGAGTTTTCAAAGCTAAAGGGCTACAAGATCAACAGCGCTCACATAGTCTCAGCAGCAATAAGAAGGCTAACCCTAACCCTAACCTGTAGACCTCTGATTACACTGTTTCTGCAACAAAAAAAGCTCTTTCAATGATTTGCGAACCTCAAAACAAGAGAATAACTCTTAATCACGAATCACAGTACAATGCCAAAATCACCATAAACGTGATCTCAAACAACAAAAATGTGATATTTAGTTTCATGGTCGGGTTTCTTAAATTCCTGCTTTCATATAATGTTTTGAAGAGATTCATTAGACATCTTAGAACTGTTACCAATTTTTGAACCCACTTCATCAAATTTCCCTCTCGTTGCAATCCATTGTGTTCTACGCCCGCCCTGTTTTGGGGTTGTGGCCCGTTTTAAAGATCATGCTAGTTACTGTGTCACTCTCTCCTTACCATCTCGTAACTGCGAATTCCAGTCTTCAGACATCTTGCGAGAAAGAGCCAACTTTGAACTGGGAGAGAAGCAGTTATGAGGGCAATTAAACATGATGAGGAAATTCAAAGCAGCTTCTCTGTACCAAAAATATCTTGAGTTTAAAAGGGGAGTGAGATTGTGTTTCTGAGAGAGAAGAGAAGAAAAGAGAAGAGCAGAGAAGAGGTGCACTGTTTCTCTGTAAGCCCATTAGCCCATCAATGATTCTAGTGAACTGACAAGTCACTCTCTTTTAGTATGTGACAATATGTGCTCTGAAAAAGGTCTTTCCGCTCTGTGCCCTAAGTAAAGGTTCATTGGACTGTGCTTGGAGCATAGTCTAGCATACTTTGTATCACAGGTAATTGTAAGATAATTACTCTGTTTAAAAAAAGAGATGCAGCTTTAGAAAAGAAAAACACATTAACTTTTGTGTGTAAGCACTGAACAGCCTGTATAAAAATTTAAGGGGAGACGTGGAAAAATAAGTGATCGATGAAATGGAATGTGCTAGAAACGTAGCTTTAGAAGGAAAGTGGGGAAGCGAAGATAAGCTTACCATTCCTGTTTACTGTCCACTTCATCTTCCTTTGGTCTCTTCTCTTTATCTGAGGAAGAGAAAGATGCAAACACAGAAATCCATCAATATTCAAGAAAGAACAGTACGAAGTTGAAGAATGCACAGCCATGTTGAGGGAAGAAAAGATGTTAAAATCTGATTCAACAGACAATACTCACTGTCAAGCTGTGTGACAGACTGGGCAGACAGAGAGTTAGAGCTGCTGCCATCTGGGCTGGATTGAGGTGCTGGTTCCTTAAACCTTCGGGGGGGCAAGAGGGGGCTGGTCTGGGCTTGTGGCCGGAGGGCCTGGCTGCTACTATGGCTCCGGGCCACGGGAGATACTGGACGCAAATTCCGACGGTCGTCTGGCAACAGCTGTGGCAGTAAGATACCACCAGGCACAGGGCGATGGCTGCTGCCCTTGTCATGGAGGAGGGGAACGCGTGGAGGAATGGGTGGCATGGGGTTGTTCTCTGCCTCCAGAGGTTCTGGGTGGGACTTGGGGTTTTGAAGACTCTGACAATGGGCTCCTGGATGGTTTACTTTTGGTTGCACATGGAAAGGCTCCAGAACATCCTCGTATATGTTGTCTTCCTCAGGCACAGTAAGGCTTGGGATACTAACACATAAAGGCTCCTGGACCCCTGGTTCAGAGGGACCTGAAATGCTCTTCTTCTTAATCACATAGTCCAAGGAATGACAGAACCTCTGCTTGCTTGCTTTGTCTAGAGACTGTGACCCACACGTCTTTTCCTCCGCGTCAGATGCTGTGTCCCCATACTCAGCTCCATCTTCTCCATCCTCCTCCTTTCCTTCAGAATCTCCCTTTTCATGAATGATCTCCTCATGCTCACTTTCCACCTCCTCAACTTCCTCCCTTTCCATGTCCTCTTCCTCCTCCTCCTCATCTTCCTCCTCCTCTTCCTCCTCATCTTCCTCCTCCTCCTCCAGTTTCCTCCATACCAGCCTCATGCCGGGCCGTTTTAGGTGGCAAATGCAGCTGCAGTCCTTACTACAAACTGGACTACTGGGCATCTCCAGACTTGGCTCCACCTCCTCCGTCACTGTGCCAGCCACTGGAGACTCCATCTCCTTGCCTTCGGGGGCTGAGAGTAGTAAATAAATAAATAAAAATTAAAAAATATTTCCTCATCTGCTTTGGTAAGAATCTGTATAAACAGGTAAACTAGGAACTGCAAGCTCTAGAAATAGATGCCCCCCACCAAGGATTTGAAACAATATATAAAACACAAACCATCATAACCCAAAAATGCGTCTGTGTGAGTTTTTCTAAGGGAAGGTTTACACCCCTCAGCTGAAGAACAACATTCTCTGCTAACAGTGAGCAACAGCCATCCAGCTTTACCATCAAGCTTCACTAAAATCTTCCTCATTGCTAAGAACCTGGCTTGGTGGATTTAAAAGTTACATTACAGTAACGTAGTATATAATTATAGCTTACTCAGCAGATCTCATCATGAAGTGGGAGGGGGGGCGGGGCTTAAGGTAGTTTACTGTCTTAGGATTGGACTTTTGTTATCAATGGAATTTGTTGATGATTTACGTACATGTTTTCAAAAGATGAGAGCAACGTCGTACTTGGCTCAAAGCAAAAACTTGTATAGTGGTACCTTGACTTACAAGTGTCCCAACTAAAAACCTAACTAATAACTAAATAGCTAAACTAATAACGCCAGCAAAGGGTGCTAAAATATTTTCTAAACAGCGATCATCTATCCATAAAAATATGGAGAAGCCTCCGATGATGTAGTTGACGGAGAAGCAGCTCGCAGAAGATACGCGACAGAGGCTGTAATCTGCGAGAAGGCACAAGCTATTTAAATAAATAAATCAGGGGGTCCGGAACTGATTGATGGCATTTCAATTCATTTCAAAAACTGATTTGACATACAAGTAATTTGAGTTATGAGCTCCGGCACGGATCGAATTACACTCGTAAGTCAAGGCACCACTGTAATAATACCTGTAATATTCTGCATTAAAACCACCCTGCTCTCTCAAACAAATGTTGCTTTGAACAAAAGCATCTGCTAATTGACATGATGGATGGTTTTACTTTTTATTCTCTAGACTCTATACCAAGATTCAGGGAATATGCTTCTAGGAGCTGTATCATGTTACTCCAACAAAACATACTTTTCAGATATTTTGAGCCCCGTTTGTGCAAGGCCTTGGCAGAGGTTGTGCATTTCGGCAGGGTATAAATGCAGCAGTCTGTCATCCTGTTTGGAATCACCCCGTCATCTTCTTCTCCCAGAGGAAAGCACTGTTAAAAGCGTGACCTTTCCGTGTGGCCCACGCCCGATTACCCGGGGATGTAACTCTTTCTGATAGCAATTTGTTATCTTTGCTTTATTCGCATCCTTCTGTGCTTTTCAGTGCATTAACACCCCACCTCAATTTCATCCTGAAGACACCATCCTTGAGTCTGACTTTTTAAAAGAAGCCCATTAGTATTTCATAGCTTCCAGTCATACAGCAGAATCATCCACACATTCTGTGTCTTCTGGTTAAAAGCCTGACGCACTGAAACTGAACAGTCGACAGTGTTTTGTAGTTGTTCAGATCAGTGTTTTTCAAACTGGTCCTCAGTGAATCCCAGAATCTATTAGGGAGCTGGGGTCTGGCGGGTAGTTCAGAGGGAGCAAAATCATGGACAGTCCGGGTGGTTCCTGAGGACCAGGCTGAGAATCACTCCTTCTGTGTTTTTAAATTTTTATGGCTGTCTACATATCTTCAAGTAAGCAAATACCTCACATGGAAATATTTGGAGACAACGTAATACCAATAAAAAGTACCTGCCTACAGCCCTATTTCATATAAAGATGCCATTCAAGGATCCAGGTTAGAATGCTCTATAAGAGGATTTCTCAACCTTTCTAACCATGCGGCATTTATCATGTGGGTGATGGGGGGACAGCGGGATGGGTCCCCCCCCTCACCAAATAATGCCGATCCAGAGGGATCCCCCCCCCCCATTCACGTCAAGGCTCCATTTCCCTCGGATTTGCTCTCAGACAGATTCAGAACACAGAAAATAAGTTGTGAAATTTAATTAAATCTAATTTTAAGAATTATACAAAAAAAATTTTGTTGTATGGTTTGAGACTAGAGAATGCCGACAGTATGGTTTGTTGCTGGATTCTTTTCTCCGCTGGCCTCATTGTTCATTAGAGGGATCGGGTTTGACGTTGCTGATAGAGTTGTCACCTGTCCAGTAAATGAAAAATAAAATGCTGTGTCCCATTTTAACCAATACAGTAAAATCCACTTATAACAGACTTCAAGGGACCTGGCAAAACAGTCCATTATATCCAAAGGCCGTTATATCCAGAGTTGCTGTTTGCCCAGAACACAACTACAGGATACCATTTACTCATGCCACAACCAGCAGACACACTTGTGGTATAGATTATTATATTGTACATGTAGTAATCCAACTTTACCTGACCAGATGCGTGACTATTAATAATCCCGACTACGTATCTGCGCTGGATATCACTGGTACGCCAGGCACCTTGTAGGCGGAGCCTGCATGTCCGTTATAGCCGAACAAAACTACAGCTAAAAGTGATTCTGGGGACCAAACTGTTTGTCCATTATAAACGAAATTCTGTTATTTGCGAGTCCGGTGCTTTTTCTGCATGTCCGTTATAGTAGAGCTGGGCGATATGTCCTAAAAATAAAATCTCCAATTTTTTTCACAATAAATCTGATTTTCAATTTTAATCAATTTTCCCCTCCCCTACTCAAAATCAAACTACAGATGACAAACAAATGGTTCAAAACAAGTTTAAACTTTATTTTTTTTTACTTTAAAGTGCAATCTGACAAGCCAAAAAAGATGCTTGTGACATGGCAGACCACGCCATTGTAAACACTTTTAGAAATTTATAAAAACTTTTAATCCCGGCTTTTCCACAGTATGTATGGGCACCATGCCTTTTGCGATATACATCGCGACAGCGCTTGTTATCGCCTTCCACCGTGCCCCATTCGTATCATATGACATACAGTTCGAAAACCTGTCAGGGACGATTGCTTGCTTAACTTTGGATGTTATGCTGGTGCTGCGAGTATTTTCATTTCGCTGGGAGCTGCACTTCTCCCACTCTGCTGAGTGCCTCTGCTTTAGCTGCTGGAATAAATTTGTCGTGCTGCTTCCTTTGGTTGCAACAGACTTTGCAACAAGGACTTAGTTGGTCTGTGTCCGATGGCACAAAACCGAACCATTGTCGTCTTGTTTCTGAATCCGCTACAGTGTTTGAGTGCGCCGCGCTAATGTACCCGTGAAGACCCATGAAGGTGCATCGCATTAGTTCCGCTTTTGGCGCTCGTGTGTAAAATGAGTAACAAAATAGTACACATTGTCCTGAACTGTAAATTTGAATTAATCGATAAAATCAATTTATCGCCCAGCTCTACATTATAGCCAAGCAAAACTACAGTTAAAAGCAGCTCTGGGGACCAAATTGTTTGTCCATTATAAGCGAGATTCCGTTACATGCGAATCCACTATATCGGGATATTACTGTATGACAACTTGTCTTCATATTTCTTTAGACTGCAGGCAGAAACCCTAATCGCTGGTGTCTGTGACTGCAAGCACTTGCATTCTGTATGTTCTACTGGATGGCAATGCTTCAAGGGGTGAAAAACTCACAGTATTTCCCAATACACATCACCAGTCTATTGTGTGTCGAAATTAAAAGTGCAAGAAGTACCAATGGCATCTCTTCATAATATTGTTTATACACAATATCTACTTTTTGAAAGATGATGTAGTTGCTGAGCTGTCACTTTAATCACCCATGCTTAACGCTTCCTCTGACGATATGTCGTTTTATCGTTTATATCACCCAGCCCTATCCCCGCAGTAAAGTTTGTTCACTGGGGAATTTGGCCAGGTGGCGATTGGGTTCACACCTGTTATGGACCAAACTGCATCTCCCTGCTACAAGGCCACGGACCAGTGATGGATAAACACAGCTCTAATTATAACATGTTCCTTTCACTTACAGTTTTACCCATTTAAGTTGCTGTATGTTTTACCAGAGAACCTCATCTCAAGGTCTTCACTCAAAGGTACAACAGCTGGGCCTTTTCCTCAGACTAATATGAGCCTCTTGCCCATTAACGTCCCGCCAAAACATCATTTATAGTGAGACTCTCCATTACCGCGATAACAGCGTTGTGCAGTTTTTATCAAAAGTGGGCTGACAGCACTGGTTCCTGCTTGGTAGTAATATATCACCTGAAAACTGAAGTGTTTATATACCACTCCTTGAACTCACGGCCAAGGAAAGGGTTTGGCGTGAGCCTATCAACTGTGCCGTGTGCATACTGCCACATAAATAGGCCAGGAGTAATTCTGCAAGCTCAAAGGTCCAAAAAAGGTGTTAACAGAGGCAGTATTGCGTTGTCTGAGATAGCCACCCCACAATTCTTTTATCAATGGGTGGGTTTTTTTTTACTGCAGCATTTGTAAACACAGTTCAGAGGACGTGATCTTTACCATGCAGAGTAACGCTGCTGGATAGAGATTCCAATAATGCAAGTAACGCCTTCTCCTTCAAACTCGATTAACTGGCTCAGGTGAAGAGAACAAAATCCGTCTGCCTGAGCTGAAAGCCATGACTAATGTGGCCAAAGTTAAACTTGAAGGGCATGTTGGAGACCTACCTGGCCGGCCTTCATCCTGTTTGGGAGGGGGCTCTGTCACCTGATTTTTCACCGGAGCCCCTGGGGAGCACTTCTGAATGATGCGACTCCTCCTGGCAGGCAGTGCGGGCGTCTGGCTCGTACGCGCGGACCGGCCCTGCTCTCTGGGCTTAGGCCTGATGGTTGGGGCCCTCTTGGGCTTACACGGAGGGTCCATCCCACCCTCTGCAGGCTGCTCATTTCGGAAGGTGCGCTGTCGGTTGAACTTGCTCACGATGTTCTTGACCTTCCCGGAGGTCGCGACCTTGGAGACCTCTTGAGGCGGCTGGGCTGGCGGCAAGCCCTCGGAGTTGGGTTTTTTCGGGATGCTGGGCCGCGGCTTGCGGTCCGGTATCTGACAGACAGAGTCCTGAGACTGGATATGGGGCTCAGGGACTGACATTGTTTTGGCCCCTGCCACCTCCCAGCCACACCGGTTAGGGGGTAGAGAGATGTCAGGTGTCACAAAGGACCGTCCATATTTTCCTGTACAAGAAAACAGTGAAATACAGTTCAGTAAGAACAGCTGTCCAACAACCAAATTACTGCCAATTTCCTGTGACCAGGTCCAACGACAGGACAAACCATAAATATCTGACTTCACGCAAAATTTTTTGTTATATATGTAAACCATTTCAGATCCATTATGATGGTTTTTAATGGCTGACAGGTTTCTACCACAGGGAAAGGCACTCTTTTGTTTATATAGTAATGTCCATGTGATGGAATATGGGTTTTAATATTAATAAAACAATAACACAAGATTGGTATCTGGTGAACGCAAGCCAAGGAGAAGGCTAAATAGCCTGATGTTTGACCCTCTGCTCCACCCATTTAAAAAGACTGCATACAGCTGTCATCCGACAGGGTTTCGGAAACCGTGTTGGGTCAAACAACAGCCTCTCCGCATTTAAGAAGCTATCCCAATGGTACAACCCTGTGCACGTTCTGGAGAGAAAGGGGTACCAAAACAGTTGTAAACATGTAATCACAGCATATGTTGGGTAGATGACAGTTTGAGGTTTCATCAGCTGAGTAGAATAAAGTGATGTCAATTCATTGGAGGATTTTCAATTTGACCCAATTAGCCGTCACTATATTAGCAGAAGACAGTTGGTAAACTTCTAATCTGTCATATTTTCAGCGATGACAGCAGTTCACAAATGAAAACCTGCCTGATCTTGTGCTGTTTGGCCATCCTTAACAGATCTGGGGGGGAGCATATACTCCATTTATATGTTCCATCAAAATTCTTGGTGCTGAGATCACAGCTTTATGGTCTCTGATCGTTTCTCAAGGTTCAGACTCAGAGCACCCAAGTTGCCTATAGGTGCAGAAACTCCCACCTGCTATGTAAAATTATTAATATTCAAATCTCTTTTCAACTTGTCTGTGGAGTCAAACTTAGCATGCTAAAGACAGAATTTTCTAAAGCAGCCACTTTTAATAAAAAAAATGCACTAAAGAAATCACTTCTAGATATCACAAATGCACCTTTGAAAACTTGCTTTCATTTTCAATATCATTAGAAACCTGGCAGTCATTTAGTTAAATATTACTCTTGCCGCCGGTTTTATGGACACCGATCTTCCTTCAAGCGGCTATAAACAGGTGACCTGTCAAACGAGTTTTCCCAGTGAGCTGGTTGGGACATGCTGCAGCAGCCAGACTCTCAAGAAATCTATCCCCCCTGCTAGTATAGACCCTGGGTTTGGTGACACTACTACAATATCAAGCAAACAGCCTCAAGCACTGACTAACAAAAACTGCCATCTGATCCTTATAAGAATATAAGATCTTCTCAAACATACAGGGGTACTCATATACTCACTGCATATGCAACTGATGACTGGTTAGTTATATATAGACAAAATCATTCATATTTTGATCAGATAATTTACTTAATCTCAATGAAAGTATTACTGCAAACATTAGATCACAACTTTAGTCCAGGAAATACACCTTTGTACTTTTGTACAGGTGCCAGAAAGACATGTTGGTAAAATGCGAAGGAGGACAAACAGGTAGCACTTGTTTATTGCAATTAAGGGAGAAGTGTGTCACACAAAACAGGAATAAATAAAAGCAGTTCTCCAACTCGTTGTAAAGCCAGGTAACTCTCATACGGTGTGGTTGTTAGGCTGTTTCACCTACAAAGCACTTCCTACCTACACTTAATGTTTCCCATCTGCCTGGCTGGTTTTTGGTCATTGTTAGCATCTCCTAATTCCCTTGTTCTTGTGTGCTGCTGTCTTAGAAACTTTGAGCCTAGAAGCAGCCTCTGCCTTGCAGAGTAGCCTTCTGCCAGCAGAACAACGATTAAACCAGGATTTAAAAATACTGATTTGTGTCCTCACTGATACTTTGCATTCACCAGCCTTTAATTTACATAGAGGTACAAGACAAGGCTGTCAATTTGCTTTGTCTTTCGAACCTCTGGCACAAGTTATCAGGGAAAGTGATGTGATATCACCTATTACTACTGACCACTGTAGACACTACCTCAGGTTGTATGCAGACGACTTCTTTTTCTTTCTAATATTCGGGACTTTCTGCCACACCTCTAAACCTTATTTAACAATTTTCATAATACAGCAGGATATAAAGTAAACTGGTCTAAATCTGCTCTTCTCCCTCTAAATTTAGCTGCTAAAAAGGCCCATCTACCAGCTGGTATCCCTGTCTGTACATCTGTTACATACCTTGGCATAGAAATTTATCATAATCTCCATAGAATAGACGGTAAAAACTTTTATGGGGTAGAAAAGAAAAAAGTACATGACCGAAAGAGACAGGACTCTCTTAAAGTCAATATGCAAGGCAGAATCTCAACTATTAAAATGAACATTTTGCCTCATATACATTTTTCGTTCTTTATGATTCCCCTTGCTCCCCCTACAAAATACATATCTGAAATGCATTCCATCATTTCACAATTCATTTGGGGAGAAAAACGTCCCAGAATTAAACTCGCAACTTTACAAAGAAGCAAGGTCACGGAAGACCTGGCAGCCTCAAATTTAAACTTTCACTACTATGCCGTCCAAATTAGACCACTGCAGGTAGGGAGACAGCAGGCTTCTCAAGTCCCATCGAGGCGGAACCTGAAAAACCACACCGGTCAAAGGACCTGCCTTATACAGACATGTGTCGTAAAACCATTCAGCTGTTATGGGAGCACCAAAGTTAACTCTCTTAATGTCTGGAAAATTACTGGGTGTAACAATAATATTTCATAAAACATCTCCATTATGAAACACTTATCTTCACTCAGGTGGTAATTCTCTGCATGGGTCCATAAATGAGTATATGTTGGTGGCGACTTATTCGATAATACTGCCATGCACTTGTTTCGCTGGTTCAAACCCAGCCTCAGCACATCTGCGGATCCTTGAGCAAGGCCCTTAACCCTCATCTCCCTGGGCGCCCCAAGGCCCTTAACCCCCAGCTCCCTGGGTGCCCCAAGGCCCTTAACCCCCATCTCCCTGGGCACCCCAAGGCCCTTAACCCCCATCTCCCTGGGCA
>JABFEB020000002.1:25230878-25256453 GCA_019775895.2 Stomatorhinus ivindoensis | reverse complement strand
CTTAACCCCCATCTCCCTGGGCACCCCAAGGCCCTTAACCCCCATCTCCCTGGGCACCCCAAGGCCCTTAACCCCCAGCTCCCTGGGCGCCCCAAGGCCCTTAACCCCCATCTCCCTGGGCGCCCCAAGGCCCTTAACCCCCAGCTCCCTGGGCACCCCAAGGCCCTTAACCCCCAGCTCCCTGGGCACCCCAAGGCCCTTAACCCCCAGCTCCCTGGGCACCCCAACAGGTCGCTGCCCTTCACGGACAGCTTACCCTACAAAGTGCATGTCGAGGGAGGCGTAAAGACAATATCCCCAATTGTCGTTGTCGTTCTGAGACATAAAGGCTGATTTCAATCTGTCTGATACTTCATACTTCCTCTACCTAAGACTGAGGTCCGCAATGAAAGCACTCACTGCCCAGATCGGGCACCTGGTACAACAATGTTCTGGGAGTGCATTACAATCAGACGCTTCTGGCATGAGATATTTTCTATAATATCCTCACTACTTACTGAGAACATACAAATACATTTATCACCTTTTGTCAGAGAAGTGCATCAAAAATGCTGCGGTGTGATTCACTACTTCCCTGCAGGTCAGGTTAAGACTGCCAGACGGATTTCCTGGAATGACCATACAAGCAGTCGTACTCCTCTATCCCCGGGAATCTATTTCCTGCAGGTTTCAGAGACAGGTTGTGACCGGTGTCTGTTTACACCCAGTAAAATAATTAACTGCCTAAATAACTGTTCTATATGACAAGAAAAACCCAGCATGTGGGCAAAATATCAAAATGGGCTAGCTAACCGACTCACATTACTTTACTTGTCTGATAATACATGTCATTGTGCAGCCATACGTATTTATCATTAATCATTAGAGTTTTAAATATAAAGCAGACCTACCAAATAGAAATCATTTGCTTTGGCTCTCACAAATACAATGAGGAATCACACCTCAGGACAACTGATTGTATAATATTTATACACTTCCTGAATATTGAATAGTTATTATCAAAGCATATTTTATTAACCAGACAGGGATTATACTATAACGTCCTATAATTATTTGGATACCATTGCATTTATTTTGATTTTAATCTTTTGATAAAATACTGCATTCTCAAGGTGAACAAAATTCTTTAACCCGCATCATTAGAAGCATTAGTCAGGCTGATTTTTCTCCTTAATAATAATATGCATACTTAGAACTGATACTGAAAAACGCAGACACCAGTCAGAATTCACAGTTTGCGCAAATTTATACAGCTCTGGGTATGCGATGGCAGATACCCTTGGGCAGAATGCGAGTCCATCACAGAGCACACACGCACACACACACACAAGCAATCGGACACACTGATGGTACAGCTATGGGAGGAAATGCACAGAAAGAGCGAAGGAACATGCAAGCTCCACACACACAGGATCAGGGACCTGACAGAAACCCCAGCTGTCGAGGTGCGAGACCCCAGCACCAACTGCAAGGCCACCGCATCATATCTGTTGCATATGGATGATAATAACTCCACCATCGTTTGAGATACCTGATCACCAATATTTTGTCAGTGTTGCTGTTAGAAGGTGGGAAACCTTTTCAACAGCCATTGCCCATTGCAGTAGGAGATCCTCCCTTCTCCCATCTATGGTGGGTTTTAAAAAATGATCGACAGTTTGGGTTGTGCTGCCAATCAGGGGAGTTTAATATTTAGGAGATATTAAATATTAATGACTGGTAGCTCCACATCCACAAACCTGACACTGGGCTAGCTATGAGGACGCAGGCTTAAAACATGTTTAAATAGCAAATAAACTTTGTTTCATAGTTTATTTTATGCACAAATCTATGATAAATTACTCTATTAACGTTTCCTTATAATACGAATATATAATAATAATAATAATAATAATAATAATAATAATAATTAAAAACTGCCAACTAGACATCAATTTAACAAATTAAAAGAACCTGATTAGCTTTCGACATTTTTTCTCACAGTGCCTTTATGAAGAGCTGTTTCTCTGGTACATCTCAGCTTCTCCGACTGTTCATCTGTCCCTGATGTACGCAGCACAAATACACGCCCATACTTTACTCAGTTTTACTTTTACTCTACATTCGAGTACATTAGAGCAGGGGCGTACTATGGGGGTACTCGTTTCTCTGGGGGGCGAACTAGGCTGACGTGGTTAGGGGGCCCTTAAATGGGCCATTTGAGATATTTTTGAAGCCGAAAGAGAAGGGGGGAATCATAAACAATCAATAATATGTCATTCAAAGCGCGGGGTGCCAGCGGTAAAACTTACCGATCGGGGTAGGGGCAGGAACGCCGCCGGTAAAATTTGCTGAAGGTGGGGGGAGGCGGGTATCGCTCCGGAATATCGATCGGTCGATTTAAGAAGTGTATCTGTTCCCTCTTTTGTTCAGGTTCGTCTTGATTTATTTGCATACGTTCGTTTAATTATGTTCTCTCCGCGTCTTTTCACAAGTTGTCTCCCACTCTAGAGAGAGAGAGAGAGAGAGAGAGAGAGAGAGAGAGTAGCGAACAATAGAGATGTAATGTCAGTATTTCATACTTGTGGCAGTTCGCTTACTAGTGACTCGTAAAGCACGTCTAGTGGTAAAAGTAAGCTGGGTAGCGCTAAAAGTAGGAATAGTCCATTACAGCTGGGTTGGGGTAGCAAGTATCACTAAAATACAAATCACATACATGTAGCTATCATTTAAATGATCATATTATAGTATAACCCTAAATTTAAGTTTTGATTTAAAATTCTACCTTCAATCGGCCGCTAGTTTTCGGGTACCCCATGCCCCTGAGTTCATTGGTGTTGCAGTCCACAAAGTTACTTGTCATATTTCACACAACACTGCGTGACTAAGCATTGATGGCATGGTGGACACACACCTCCGTAGTTCCCTTTGTGTTCTCTTCTTGTTCACCCCCGGGTCCTAAAAAATGTGGGTTATGTATGTTGGAGGTAGGTTACTGGTGTGTGATTGCTATCATACATGGTCTCGACCTCTGAGCTTCCTGGAGTATGCTGCAAGCATACCGCGACCGTGTACTGGATGATATTATTTATTATTATTATTATTATTATTATTATTATTAATAATAATAATAATAACATTGCTTTGCAATATAAACGTAGAAGCTCTGGTGGCTGAAACAGCACGATGGCAGGACGACAGTGTCTTTATGCCGTAGATCACATGGAAATTCCACACTGACAATGGCAACAGCGATCACACATTCCGCACATGTTAAAGCTCATAGAGCAAAGAATGATAAATACACAAAATATTTATATACACGAACTGGGGGTACTCTGCGAAACTCGAGTAAGATGCAAATCATTATAGTGCTGAAATGATAAGTAGGAAAAACGCAGGAAGGAATCTGTTCATTTTCACGGCTCTCCAAAAGGGTAAAAAACCAAATTAGTCGTAAAGTTAAAAACAACAACTTCTACTCTTACAAATAACGTAAATGTTAAAAGTTTCACTAGTTACTCGATTGCGCAAATCAGTCTCAAGCTAAAATCAAGCAGCGTCCTTACGATTATCGCTTTCTGACGAATTCCAGTTTGTGATTACAAAAAAATAGTCATACAACAAACTAATATATGAATTACAATCAACAGGCAAATCAGGTACTAATAAGGTCTTAATACATAAATTATGGAATACGGTGCAACCTCAAGCATTAAAATAGGTTCATTAATAACTAATGGAAATTCGATCTCGTGTGAATTCATTTAGTATAGTTCTCTCATTACCTAAAATACCATCTAAATGTCAACGATAGATTTGTTATTGAACTATAACAGGCTTTTATCCAGCTTCCTTAAGTTTTTTTCCCACAGGACAGCACGCCTCATTTTCCATTGTCTGTTCTACGATCAGAATGCGAAAAAGTCGCTGGCAGAAACTCCCAACATGCGAAACATCGGCTGCCATTCACCGAGTTTGAAGCTGCAGTCGCTCTATTTCTTACGCAATGGAAAATGGACTTCAAATGGTTTTTAAAAGCGTCATTTACCTTTCCCGATCGCGCTTTCAAAAACAAGGCGAATCCAAACGGCGAGTCCGACGCTGCGCCATGGACAATAGGCGTAATCCAAAACAGTGCAAATGAGCGATTATTCGATGTGAACTTTTGTGGGAAAACAATTATTTGTTCCCCATTACAGCATAAAAAGGCGTACGGTGCCAAGAGCAGCGCCGTCTTCAAGAGCAAACGTGCTTTATCTGTATATCTCTTGCTTTCATTTGGTTCTTCGGTCTTATCTGTATTTGATCAGATTGCTGTTGGGGTCTTTGTTTCCTTTTCCTATTGGTCGAAACTCACTAACACCTGCCCCGGGGCAACTTCCAACCCTCTTTCCAAACTCCTCTTGCCTAGCGGGTGTTACTCTGAACACACAAGAAAGGTGGAGCGCTACGCTATTGTTTGGAATTCAACATAAGGAGAACGGAAGTTAACAGGAATTATGCAAAAATATGAAGCTTATGTAAAATAACTCACTATTAGTTGTAGTGTGTGGGATCTGTTGGAGAACTGTTTTATAGTAGCCTGTTTCAATGTTCCTATTTTGGCGATTTAAACGTTTGTCTTCTCACCTTTCGCGTTTCTTTACTACTTTTGAAATATTTGCTTCCACCTAGCGGTAAAATATCAACATTCTAGAAACAATACTTGAATTCCAGAAGGATAAACTATGGATTTGTTTGTTTGGGACACTTCTCGAATCCATCGTTCCTCAGCGTGTGTGAAATTTGCAGCTTGTTTGATGTGGCTTTCTCTGGTCCTCCAAAGGGATACAGTTATGCGAAATGGCCCATAGTATACTGCTGTGAATGTAATTTGTGCATGGATGTTTCTTGCCTTGGACTTGCATCTCAACCATGTTGCCTGGGAGTAGTTGAAGTTAAGTGCCTTGCTGAAGGGCCTAGCAATGTGTATGATTACTCTGCAACTCATGGGGTTGGAACACAAAACCTTCTAAATATAGACACTGATTACTAAGATGCTGAGCTGCACACCAGCCCGCAGGTGAATGGTTTTTAATTTTAAGCAGAAATTCAAAACCATAAGACTACCAAGAAATAGACATGAATTTCACATTATCTGTACTAAAAAGTGCAAGTAAAATTGCATATTTAACAAAATAATGTGAAAGGTTATCTAACATTTATCTTAAAATAATGTATATAATAATTATATATAATTTAATAATTTTCAACTAATTTTAGAGACTCAAAAACGAATGTACTTTGTGAAAAAAGGCTTTAAGACATAATTGATATTACTTGTATGAAACTACCTAGCCCTGGAGGTGTTGGGCAATGATACTGTTCATTGAGCCATTATGCCAACCAAGTTTGTATAATTAAAAAAACTCCAGTAGTAATTAGAACATTTGTTTGGAATTTTTGGTTGGGATAGAAATAGCTGTATTGGACTATAGCAACACTTTTGGTGATCTTTTGACATTTTAGGGTTGTTCATACAATTTTGGACTGGTCAGTTCACAAGTCTTGCAGCTTTGTTATTAGATTAAGGGCAGTTGAACTAGACATTTTCCTAACATTTTGGCAGGGAATTAATTTTGTATTAATTAGATTAATAGATTTCTTGTGGAGATTCCGGCTTAAACCCGTTTAGAAACACGGCAGTATCTCAAATTTGTATTATTCTGATTATATTGTAGTATTATACTGGTATTGCAGTTTCAGAATGGTTTAACTGTGCTGTGATAATAAACCGGTGATATCGTGTCATTATGAATATTATATCCTAGTAATGGTACTAGGCCTACATTTCTTTTTGAATGGAAAGTAGTTCCGGTCAAATGGTTGACAACACTAACAAAAAATTCTTAAGTTGCACTGTTTGTGATAGTTCGCCGTTTTGGGCATACGGCTGTGTGAAATAGTGTTGCACGTTTGAGCAGCTTATTTATGCATTGATCAGAAGAAGCCGTCATGCATTAAACATGAATTATCTGGGATATTTTGAAGTTAATTTGATTTGTGACTCAAAAGGCTGTATTTCTGGGAATTACATCAATGAGTAAATACTGCGGCGTTCTCATGGAGGAAGGAGTAGTGCCCTTACTGACGTCGCGGGTACCATCGCACGTCAATATGCGTGGAATCACTGCGCGGCTCGAGGCTGAGAGCGAGCGCGTGCGCGTGTTTGGGTGTTCGCAGCGGTCGCTGTCTGGCGGGGAGTCTCGGCCAAGCTGGACGTTTCTTTGCTGAAGGTGAGGCAGCCGCTGCCTTTTTTCTAACTTCACTTCACTCAAGTCACTTACTTAGCCTGTTGTCATATCCGGCGGCCAACAACGTCGGACTCAGTACCCGGTGCAGTCCCCAGCTAGACAGGTATAGCACGAAGTGATGTAGCGGGTTAGCGGAGATAGCATTTAGCCAGCGACGTTAATCAAGCGGCTGGGGTTTTAAGGTTGGGCCCGAAGGCGGACAGAGACAGTATACTAATATCAGATAATGACCCCAGTGTTTACAGCGAGCACAATCCTGGTGTTTTTTTTCTATGCTTTGAGATGTCTATGTATTATTTTAGGATTAATGCCTCCCGAGGATGTGCTTGCAGTCCAGTTAGATTGCTACCATTCTCCATGGCTAGCTAGCTTCGTGAGTGGCGAGTAGCGAGGGGCGAGGTAGTGTAGCAGGGTGTTGATTTTTTTGTCTTTTTCGATAGCAGAGGTGTTGTTATATTATTTGTCTGATTTTTTTTAGAAAACATTCCTCGTTTCCTTAAGGCACATCTTTCATGTTAGTGCCATTCACACTTACGCCAGTCATGTTGCTTGTCGGTTAGCTTTAGTTCAGCATGTAACCTTGCGTCATCGAGTAGGTGCGATTAAAATGTTGTTGCTGCAAGTTTCGGTGTCGTTTTCTTAAGGGATGCTTTTAAAATTTTCAGTCAGTCATACTGTGCGTTCCTGCCGGTGATGACGATTGTGTACGAATGGTGTCAGATCATGGGCGTTGAGATAAAACATTGGAACCGTGACATACTGACGGATGCTGAATTAAGGGCTCGATATATTGATGCCTCGACGTACAATTGAACAAAATACCTGAGCTGCATTAAGGGATGGACATATTGAGTAGTCTGACACACCTCATCAGCGTGCTCTAGCGTGTGAAAGAAACAGCTGGCGCTGTCCATGGTGGCGAACTGGAGGGTTCTCACTGCAGCTGCTGTTCATGTTATGCTCACAATATTTTAACGTGCTCGTTATACTGCAATCTAATGTAGTATTTTGCATGTGACTTTTCAAAGCTTCATCTAGTTCGTTCCTTTTTAAAATGTACCTCTTTTGGTTGTGGAATACACGTTTTCAGTTACTTTTGTGGGTTCAAACACGGAAATCCTTCCAGAAATAAACGGACGTGAACAATAGTTATTTCGTCTAACTGCGTTTATTTTACTGTTTAAGCTGGACCGTTTATTTAACGGAAGGGAAAATGATGTGCACAGAAACGATCATTCGTAAAGGTGCGTCTCAATATAAACCTCTGTCTTACTAAAGAGAATGTACTTTAACTGGAAAAATAAGCAATTATTGTAAACGTAATAATGTATTAGTATAATATCTGCTGGAAAGTAATATGGTAAAAGTATATTTTTAGAAAAGAATATATTCTGCTGGATCTAGCAATGTTTGCTACAATTGTATAACATTTATTTTAATTCATAAAGGGCAATTGACAATGATGAAGTGCCTGTGTGGTAATATAGTGTAGTATAGCTGTTGTACTACTAAAGTATTTTGTTTTTACTCTCATAATTAATTTGTGTGTGAGAGACAGAGGGGGCTGCCAGCATTGTGGAGTTTATAGTGTCATATTGTAGCCGCCCCCACCCCCACATGAAAATCTAATTTTGTACTCTATGTGCCAACATAAGTTTTCAGCTGCTAAAGGACTGAAAACATGGACTCTGTCAGTCTAGTGGTAGCACCATGACGCTTTCTTTGTTTGCCCCACCAGAAACACTGCAGTCCGTGCTGTAGGCTGGACTTGAAGGTAGGCCATATTGAGTCATAAAGCAGGCAAAGCTTATCCTCTGCTGCAGCAGTGAGGATTCCTCTTGGGTGGGATTATTCCTTAACGCCCAGCAGAGGCACCAATTAGCCTGGTTATCCCCTGAGTGTCAGAATGAGGCTATCCATAGCTGCGTCCTTTTCTGTAACTTCCCAGCTGACAGTGTGGCGACACCTGGGGACCCGAAACATTTAACCCTCGGTGGAAGTGACTGCAGGAAAGCTTGTTTGTTGTTCTCTGCTGCAGTGTGCATGTGTCTATGGGTCTGTGTATAAGATAAAGGTATAATCAGGGCTAAATTGTCTCTACAGATGATTGTTGGTTTCTGTCTAGCTGCACTCTTACCATGAATTTCAAAAGAGTCAAATGGCTCCTCAGAACTTGAGGTGCAAATCAGTTCAAATACAGGCCTATCACCAACTTGAAATGAAGTGATCCATTGTTTACCATTTGCAAATTATTATGCTTCTTTTCACATATCCATCTTGCCTTCCTTTGAGGGGCTTGGGGTCTAAGCACAGGGTCAAGCCACTTATCTAGTGCCCCTGGAGCATTTTAGGGGATTAAGGGTCTTGCTCAAGGGCCAGTGTGACTTTTTGGCTGAGGGCGGGGCTTGAACCCATAACCTTCCAGTCACAGGCACAGATGCTTAACCAACTGAGCCACACACCATGCATTCTTGTTATGGTTTGGGTCTTGCTATTTTTTTTCTTTAACCCCCAGTCATTTTGTTTTTCATCTCATCCTACTTTCTGTGTTACATTGTATTTGTTTTATACAATATATTTACATTTGAATTTTATTCACAGATTGAAGGTCAACTGTTAGTATTTATTCTCTTTCCAAATTTGGTCTACAGATGTTTTACTTGCTGGTTTAAATATGCAGCCAGTAGACCTTTGCAGGCAAGTAGCATTGATAACGTGCACCAGCAATCTTGCTATAATGGAAATTGAGGCCAGTTGTGATATTCCAGCAAAGCAACTGGTTAATGAACTGAAGTAGGTGTGGCATACGGATATTCCATTAACACCTATGACAGGAGGAGGTGGAGCCATTTCCTGTCTCTGCATGTGTTGTCAGGATTCATAATTAACAGAGCTGATTGGACTGTCTGCAGCAACTCAAAGTGCTGCTGAAATTAGCAGTGACCTTTTGGTGGGCTTGCTGATCCAGACCATGATTCATCCACATTTGGATGATAACATAACTGCAACAAGACATTGCTAATAAACATGTTTCCCTGGACTACTTTGTCTTTCACTTTCAATTACTGCAGGTTGGGCTGTATTGTAATACTAAAAGAGCCTTTTATTTTCAAAGAAAACTTGCTTAATATGCATAATGTAGTATTTCGAATGACATTGTGTGTATATGTCTTCAGGTTTTGCTAAAAAAAAAAGTATTGAATTTTATTTGATAAGAAGAATTTACTTTTTGTCCATGATATGAAAATTAGGTGTTTAATGTGTGGTGTTACATACAATCATCCAACCATCCATCTCTTCATCCATCCATTATCTATACCGCTGTATCCACCTGGGTCATGGGGAAGCTGCAGACTATCCCAGCATCTACATAAAATCAGTGACGTTCTGCAGCTTATTAAATTTATGGTCTTACAAAAAGTATAACTGTTTAAGGCTGTGGCAAGTACATTATCCTTTAGCTTTGGTTTTCCTGCCTTTAATGAAGTGTTTCTTCCAAAACACTGAGGTTTATTTATGCAGTGGAAGCTTTAATATTAAAGTCATGATTTAATGAGTATTTTACCACATCAAAATGGGTATTCATGCATGGCCTTTGGTTTTTATTCAAATGAAGTAGTATTTGCAAGTAAGGGGTAATTGCCAGTAAAAGGAAGCTTCCATAAAAATAGTATGACTTGAATGATAGCTATGTTGAACTCTTTAAGCTTGTGTTAGTTTGAAATTGCAATAGTATGTGTGGTGTGCCCTTTGAGTTATTGTAATGACTCTTCTGACAGTGTGCACACACACACACAAGGACAGACACTGAAGCTCCTTCGGTAGCCTCCTTCAGGACGGACCTTTCTGGCAACTGACCCTTTTGCAGGTGGGTGTTTTTGAGCAGCGTTGGGAAACACAAGAGTGGTTGTTGGGTGCCAGTTACGACACTGGACATGAGTTCTGATAGATCTAGAACAAAGCTTTGCATTATACACTTTTTGCTTTAGAGCAGTAAAGATACTATATAATTGATGAAAGTGTTACATAAAAACTGCATTGAATTTTGACCTCATCCAGAGTTCTGAGGAATGCTAATGGGAGATAGGCATAGCTGTTTAACCATTATTTTACTCATTATTTGTGTGAAAAGTCATTAAAAACATGTTTGTTTTGGTAATGTGAGAACCACACCCGACAGGGTTGGTTTTGTCCCCAGGATCCATCCCTCATCTCTGAGCGGTGATGTTTGTTACAAGTCCTCAGCCCCTCACTCATGCTGTGTGCATCTGCTCTCTGTGGGGAGGGGGTTTCTGCCCAGAGCTGTAACCTTCCCCCACCCCTCTCCCTCATAGCGGACACGTTTAAACAATGAGCTCAGTGGCCGTGTTGACCCAGGAGAGCTTCGCTGAACATCGCAGTGGACTCAGGGACGAGGAAATTACAGGTAATGGTAGTTGAGCTGGTGTCCATGGCGACAGTCCGACTGATAGGAGGAAATGTGCTAATTTGAACTTAATAGCTGGGAAGGTCAGTCTGTGTATGTTGTTTTAGCAAGCACAGTGATGTTTGGGAAGTGCTGGGCTAGCAGTGTGTGTTCTTTTCCTAACACTGGCTCCTTTAGGGTTCGACAGAACAGTCCATTTATTAGGGGTTTGATTTGCACTTGCTCAGGCTATCTCTTCTTACACCCCTTGGTTGTACCTGGATCAGGGCCTCAGATTTCAGATTGTAGCCTTTAGGGTAAAATACCAGTGACAGCAGAATTGAGGAAAGGCAACAACTTGGAGCTATACACATTGTCTCCCTGCAGGGGGTGCTCCAGAAGATGAGGCCTATATCCCCACCTACCTGGAGGCTTTCCCTCCTCTCCCAGAGAAGGGCACCCCTGGGGAGAAGTCTGGCGAGCTCACAGGGGCCTGGAATCGAATCCGGCCTATTAAGGCCTCTGTCATCACGCAAGTGAGGCCCAGAAACCGAAGCCAACCCCTACTCGGTCGCCTGCCAGTGTTTTGTGCCATTCCCTCCCTGTCCATGTGTTTCTTGCTTTGTCAGGTGTTCCATGTTCCTCTGGAAGAGCGGCGCTACAAGGACAACAGTCAGTTTGGTGAGGGCGAAGAGGCCAAGGTGTGCCTGGATATCATGCAGAAGACGGGGGCCCACATAGAACTGTCTCTGGCTAAGGACCAGGGCCTCTCCATCATGGTCACTGGCAAATTGGACTCCGTCATGAAGGCTCGCAAGGAAATTGTAGCGCGTTTGCAGACTCAGGTATGTCTGGAGGACCAGTATGGTGGTGCTGGTGGGGAGCATATTTAGGAGCTTTGAAGACCCAACTCCAAGAGTAGCCCACATATACTGCTGTTGATGTTTAATGTGCATCTCAAGGCGTCTTCAAGGAGTGTCTGCTCCTCATGTGCACCATCAGAGCATGTTGCAGGGGGAGCATCTTTTAGTGTGTCACCTCATGTTCCAGTAAATGTCTCAGAACAACTGTCTCAGATGGCCTTTGTACTTCCTGTGACCCCCTTTCCTGTCACATCATTGGAGTCACAAAGGAGTGCTGCCATTTCTTCATCAGGACCAAAACTTCTGAAACAGTATGAGAAATGCTCAGTGTAAACTCTCAGGGGTTCAAGCCAACTCTGATGAGTTTTGTGTTTTGGATTTGCAGCTGCATCTGCACTTACTGGAGTCCCTACATGCCCCAACAGCAGTGTCAGAGCTTTGTGTGTCATGACGCTTTTCCTTGTTGGCCCTCAGGCCTCAGCTACAGTTGCTATCCCAAAGGAGCATCACCGCTTTGTCATTGGAAAGAACGGGGAGAAGCTGCAGGAGCTGGAGCTGAAGACGGCCACCAAGATCGCCATCCCACGCCCTGATGACCCCTGCGCCAACATCCGTATCACGGGCACAAAGGAGGGCATTGAGAAGGCGCGCCACGAGATCCTGCTCATCTCTGCAGAACAGGTCAGGGTTCAAAGGCCAAATATCAGGATAGGCAAACAGATAGTAGATGGTATTCTTAGGGCTGGTTTATACGTGGTGTTCGCGATGTGTAAGCTTACACGACCCAAGCTGGTCAGAAAAACCAGAGATCAGGATAGCATAAAAGAAATGTGTTTTGTATATTATACTAGGACAGGTATTGGAAAATTTCTAAGTAAATCAAAAAAGGAGTTCAACATAAATTTCTTAAAAATGTCTATGAGTGATTTAAACTGCAAGGATGAAAGAGATTGCCTTGGAGAGTGTGCATGCAGAGTTCGTGCAAAAGAAGTGAAGGTAAATTAAAAATTTTTAAACATATACCAGATAATTTTGAAAAGTATCATTGAAATTGCAAAGCCTGCTAAGTTTTGTTTCCTATGACAGAATATAAATATTTCTGTGAAACGTAAATTGTACAACATAAATGAATTTTTAATGAAGATTTCTACATACCAGAACAGTATTGTAAAATAGCATTATGAAAATACCTTATACCGCAGAATAATATCCATTCAGTTTGAGCGTACACAATAACCTGAAGAAACCCAGCTGACTATTGCTATCCTTGCAGTATTAGAATTGCATATACATAATTTGTAATGTCGATAACAACGCCCAGCTCTGCTTAGTATTTTTTGTTTTGTAGCATTGCTCTGCCTTGGTAATTCTTTACATTCTAGGATGCTGAAACAAGTGGCGGGACTGAATTTTGATTAGTGCAGAAGCGAGGCTTTGCAGGCTGGCAGGAACCCTCTCACGGACCGGCACCAGTCCGCGGCCCATAGTTTGAGAGATGCTGGTCCATATGACACTGCCTTCTTAGCTCTGATTGAATTGTCAAACAGAGGAAAGTTAAACTGTCATTACATTTTGAAAACGCTGTACACAGGCATACAATTCTGTTCGGAGTATTTTGTCTCTCACCTCTAAAAATATTCAGTTTGAAATATCTTCTGGACATTCCAAAAAAAAGAAAAAAAAAAGAAAATCTGATGAACCGTATATGAAATGTACAGTATATGAACACAGCCAAGTTTACCTTACTACCCTCAAGACTTTTTGTGTTTCCCGCATATGCGTAGCATTATTTCCATACGTTGTTCCACAAAATATTTTATAGGTTTGTTAATCTTTTTTTTCCAACTCCAACCAATCCCTTATGTTTGTCTTTTCTCCCCAACATCCTCCTGCTCAACCCCACCAAACCCCAGGACAAACGGGCAGTGGAGCGCATCTCGCTGGAGAAGGCCTTCCACCCATTTATCGCAGGTGCCTACAATCGGCTGGTACAGGAGTTGAGCCTGGAGACCGGGGCTCGCATCAGCATCCCCCCACCCAGCCTGCCCAAGGACGAGATCGTCATTACGGGCGAGAAGGAGGCAGTGGCCCTGGCCCTCGCACGCATCCGCGCCATCTACGAGGAGAAGGTGAAGGAAGAGCCGCACGTGTATGGAAAATGGAACTGGTCAGTTACTGAATGAGATTTGAAGTGAGGAATGACAGAATGAGGGCAGGGGACCTAGTGCTTTGTCCTTATTGTAGTATAGAATAGTAGTAATTCCTACTCATGGCAAAAGGGTCGTCCACTCAGCACCATAACATTCAGAATTGAGATCCTAGGAGCTGCATCAGGCAGCAGGATGTGCATTCAGGGATAATAATATAGTAATATAATAAACATCCATCACCTGACATGGAGGTTGCAGCATAGCATAGATCACCATGGATTGGGGTGTCTGGGTACTGACTGATGAACCCACAGCACACTGAGCTTCTCAACTTTACTCTCCTGCTGCTATTCCTGGAACTGACTGATCCTCATTAACTCCAACAGGCTATCTTCATTGTTTTTAATGCTGATGCAGAGCTGGTGCAAACGGCATCAGACCAGCACATACATATTAATGCAAAGAGACAGATTCACACCCTCATACATGTTCCCCCTCTCTCATTTTTTTCCGCAGAAGCGCAAGACGACAACAATCTCTGTGGAAGTGAAGAAGTCTCAGCACAAGTACATCGTAGGTCCCAAGGGGAACACGCTGCAGGAGATCATGGAGAGCACAGGCGTATCTGTGGAGATGCCGCCACTGGAGTCCGACTCGGAGACCATCATCCTGCGCGGGGAGCCTGACAAGCTGGGGCCTGCCCTGACGCAGGTGTATGCAAAGGTGAGAGATGAGAGCCACATTTACAGTATGTACAGCGTATGCACCCATACTCTGGCTGGGAAATGTCTAAAAAAAAATATGCGATATTTTAATTTAAGAATATTGTGATAAATGATAATATTGAGTCGTCCAACACCTGTCACCCCCGCCCCACACACACACAAGCATGCATTCACCTGGCACTAAGCAGACCTTATGCTGATATTTTGTGCACAATGCTGATAGTTCTTTTCATCTCTGTGGAGTAAGTGAAATAAATAAATTTAACAGTAACTTAGCACAAAAGATTCTGTTCTGTTAAAAGGTAATAGCTATGTTAAAAAAAAATCTGAAACCTAGGCTGAACTAAAAGTAAGAATTTTTTATCTTGCTTTGTGTGTAGCCCTGACAAAGGTGTAAATTGGCTGTGTAATTTGTCACTGTCAGGTATTAATATTTGGTTTGTTGTCGTTGATTACCAATAATATTATCAAATTGCTCAATTCTAGCCCATACCCAACATTTTCATGCACAGCACAGCCACTATTTTCTTCTCCTTGCCCATAAATCCCATTTTTCTTCTAATTAAAATTGAACTGCACAAGAAATGGTTTGTTAGCTTTATTCATCATGTGACCGATGTCTTTCATACCCAAAGGAAAATAGACTGCTGTGAATCTTTTGTTCTGAAAAGGACATTTCTGCTTCTGTTTTATTGAAAGTCTGTGGAGACAGTTCTGCAATATCAGCACTTGGTTTTTTGTTATCTTCTGTGTATTGGTGTTGTTGGCTTTTAAAAACATCATTTAGGTAGGTGTCTTTCCTATGAATCCTTGATACATTGGCATGGTTAAAGTTTGGTTTACATAATTCTGCCATGGTCACTAAACACCATGAAACTGAGTATCAACTGTGAGTCACACGTGAAGTATCAAAGGTGACATATTTTATTTATGTTTGTTGTAGTTTTGTTCAAATTATTTTTTTTGTTTACCATAGATTTTTTTTATTGGTATGACATGGGTTGTTGGATTGGAGGCATCTCTGTCTGGGCATGGGCTGGAGGTGACCAACACTCGGTGGGAAGTCAACACTTCTCTGTTGTATCCATTCCAGGCAAAGAGTGTGATGGTGGTGGAGGTAATGGCCCCCGCCTGGCTGCACCGCTTTATCATCGGGAAGAAAGGTCAGAATATCAGCCGCATCACGCAGCAGCTGCCCAAGGTGAGGATGTGCAGTGGTGGAGTGGCGGTGACGGTGGGGGGCCGTGACCTCTGAACTCCAACCTCTGACCTGTACACAGGTGCACATCGAGTTCACGGATGGGGAGGAGAGGATTAGCCTAGAGGGCCCCACGGAGGAGGTGGAACAGGCACAGGCCCAGATCCAGGAAATCATCAACGACTTGGTGAGGGAAACCAGTGCTGTGTTTTGTGGTACCGGAAGCTACAGGCAGTTTGTAACCTGCCAAACGCTTCAGTATTTCTCATTAAATGGAATCGTCACACTTCTGTCACCCGTGAGTAAGATGCTTCTCATGCTGCTCACAGCTAGTAAAGATGGACTACACCGAGGTCAACATCGACCAGCGATTCCACCGACATCTCATTGGCAAGAACGGGACGAACAGTGAGTACCAGCACGCACACATGCACCACGTATACGCACACACACACACACGCACACACACACACACACACACACACACACAGGGCAGTGTGTGCACGGAGCTCCCTCAGTGTCTGAAGTTACGTGTGTGTCACTACACTTACACGGAATGGCTCAGCAGATAGTGTTACCTTCAAACTGCAGTTAACCGGATCAAGGAGCAGTACAAAGTTTCTGTGAGGATCCCTCAAGACACGGAGCGCAGCGGGCTGGTGCGCATCGAAGGGGACCCCCAAGGCGTACAGCTGGCACGGCGAGAGCTCATCGACATGGCCCAGCGCATGGTGAGGGGGGCATCGCTGATATGGCGCAATGGATTGGTGTGGTTGGGGAGGGCAGGGATCGAGGGCAAATGGGTCATTGGCATGGGCCAGTCGATGGGAAGATTGGACTGTGAGAGGAGGATGTTGCCCAGGACATGGTGGGGGAGGGGGGACATGGCCCAGCAAATGGTAAGAATATGATGGGCGTCAGACATTGGGGTAGAATGACAGCTAGCAGAAGGGCCCAAAATAGTGGATGTAGGCAGTAAGATCAGATTCTACTACTCCTTCCTTTTGATGGTGCTGCTCCTGCAGGAGAACGAGCGCACCAAGGACCTGATCGTGGATCAGAAGTTCCATCGCACCATCATCGGGCAGAAGGGAGAGAAGATCAAAGAAGTGCGGGACAAATTTCCTGAGGTATCTGGCCCAAATGCCAGCCCCCAACCCTTCATCTTTCCCGAAGTCTTACTTGGATTAGGAAGGTGGGCATTGTACTGATGTCTTCCCTGTCCTAGGTTATCATCAATTTCCCCGATCCATCCCAAAAGAGTGACATTGTACAGCTGCGTGGGCCCAAGAACGAAGTGGAGAAGTGCTCAAAGTTCTTACACAAGCTCATAGCTGATCTGGTACAAGCCAGGCGCCGCCATCCCAGAATGCCGTGTGGTATGCAGAACTCAACTCTCCCATTGGCCAGCATACAGAGAGCTGCTCTCATTGCTCTCTCCTCTTTGTGCAGATTGAAAACAGCTTCTCCATATCCGTCCCCATATTTAAGCAGTTCCATAAAAACATCATTGGGAAAGGGGGTGCCAACATTAAGAAGGTGAGTGTGACTGGGAAAAGCATGCAAACACGGTCACATACAGATTTGAAGAGATCTCAGCTGCATCATCTTGTCGTCCTGCCATGCAGATCCGTGAGGAGACCAACACCAAGATTGACCTGCCCACAGAGAACAGTGACTCTGAGATGATTGTCATCACGGGACGGAGGGCCAACTGCGAAGCCGCCCGTGAGCGTATCCTGGCCATCCAGAGGGAACTGGTAAGATGCAGAACTGTAGCAAGGCTGTGTGAGGACCCACTCAAGAGAGCATGTTATGCACATTACCCATAATTCCAAGCAAGCATATACTTCTAAAAACATGGAACGGATGAATTAATGGATTAAACAAGGGTAGTAATACTCAGCCGTATTGGGTTAATTTTGTGTTAAAAAAGCTGAAATAGGGAAAAAAAAACTAGAAACTTTCACAACCAGATTATAAAATTTGTATTTCTCAACAGTTCCTGCAGAAGAGGCAAAATTCCCATAGAATCTTAGCTTTGTTTAAACACTCTTATGCAAATTTTGGAAATAGATATTTAAAATTTATCACATACGGGAACATGGGTAAGATGCCCTCTTTTTTATCTACAATGTTTTAAAATGTTTCTCTGCTATTTCATGTTTAAGGTTTTGTTTTGGCTTGTGCCACCTCTTTACTTAGACAGCCTGTAGCCTGGTTTCTGTCACCCACGCTCCCCTTCTGTGTGATGGCCGACAGGCAAACATCCAAGAGACCGAGGTAACCATCCCTGCCAAGCTGCACAACTCGCTGATCGGATCCAAGGGCTGCCTGGTGCGCTCGGTCATGGAGGAGTGCGGGGGCGTGCATATACACTTCCCCTCTGAGGGCTCTGGGTCCGATCGGGTCACCATCCGGGGGCCCGCTGGTGAGGTGGAACGAGCCAGGAAGCAGCTGCTGCAGCTGGCTGAGGAGAAGGTGAGCGAGAGTCCAGGGAGGGAGGGAAAGGGGAGAGAGGGATGCGCCAAATTTGCCGCATGCTGTAAATTATGACTGCGGCGCATGTTCCCGTCACACCTGCTGCTCTCTTTAACCCTTGACGTGCCACGACTCTATCCAGCAAATCAACAACTTCACAGTGGAGCTGTCGGCCAAGCCCGAGTACCACAAGTTTTTGATCGGCCGCGGCGGGACCAACATCCGGCGCGTGAGGGACCGCACGGGGGCCCGCATCATCTTCCCCTCACCAGATGACCCTGAGCAGGAGCTCATCACCATCGTGGGCCGCGAGGAAGCCGTACGACTAGCCCAGAAGGAGCTGGAGGCCCTCGTCCAGAGCCTGGTATGGAGAGGGGCCTCGTGGGCCGGGCTGTCTGAACATCTCATTTAGCGTGTTAGCACTGTAAAGGCATGTGGAGCAATATGAAAACTTGTGTTCTTTATTAGGGTCTAGAGAGTACAAATCCAGACCAAGTTTTTGTTTCAACTAACCTAGTAAGTACTCTGTGACTGTGACTCTATACTCAACAAAATCCTGGTCTGGATTTGTACTCTCTGGACCTGAAATCTCCCCCTCTGTTTATTAGCCATAGCACTGTCATAGCTTTATGTATATACAGTATCAGTCAAAAGTACATTTGCTGGCAATTTGCATATTTTCATATTTTATATCCAGAAAGTTGTCTTTAAATCTTGGATTCCACAAATACCCACTATTTGCTTCACAAACACAAGTAATTTGGTTAAGTTATTACAGGAAATCTCCCAACGTGCCTTGCCAGTTTCTCACCAGCCATTCAGAGACATAGGGAACCTGTGGGTTGTCCAAATTATCTCAAACGTCTGTGGGTTTGAGGTCTGGTGACTAGACAGCTGAGTCTTTTCTTCCCACACAATCTGGAGGTGTGTTTCTGGTGGTTATCTTGCTGAAGACAGATGTCCTGCCCATCAGGTGTAATCCTTGAAATAATAGAAGGAAGCTGTGATAGGCATGCAGGTTGAGATTATGATGGATTTGATAAATATCACCACCTGTTTCCAGCAAAGCTGCATCAGACCTAGACACATGCAGAATTCATGCTGTCATGCTTTCGGTCTTACAAATACACACAGGTTGGACCCAAATATTTAAAATTTTGATTGAGTGAGTTGGGAACCCCTGCATTAGTCCAGATGGCAGGCTTCCGCTTCAGTTAATAAACAGCTGTATTTTGTTTAAGATTTAGATAACATGTTTTCAGGCAGATGGCTAGTACTATATTTTGTAGTTTTATCTTTTAGCTGATACTGGATCTGTGTATGATAGGTCTGCACAATTAATTGGCAAAAAAAAAACATTATCTCATTTCTAAATAACACATCAGCTGGATCAAAACAAGAACTACTACTTTTTTTTTATTTCACAGCATGTCCTCTTTAGTGTACAACAGGAATAAATACGTTTCCTTACATCAGTGAAAAGATAGATGCAAAAATAACATGTCCACTACAATGGACATAAATGAATGGGTGGGGTCTCAGGAGGTTAAATCACTAGATGGGTTTTTGAGAAATTGATGCTGCACTCTTTTTTTGCTTTATAAATAGCCCAATATTACACAAATTACTTAGTTTTTTTTATGCTGTCCTGATCTCTGGTTCTTCCGACCAGATCACAGCTAATGCTTCGGTCACTTCATTTGTCCATGCATCTATTATTATTATTTTTATTTTTTTTTACCTCATTTGCTAATGTCATGTTTTCCTTTGGCAATTTGAGAGCAATTCAATTTTTTCAGTATTGTGCAGCCCTAGTTTATGATCTCTTTATATTTTTATGTTTGTTCCTTTGTACAGGTAAGGGTGTGCGAATATGTGTTGTGTTACAAGGCATGAATGTGGATGAGCATTGATGTGGTGAATCATCTGTCTATTGGTCAGTGCAATTCGCTACGGAATTCTGATTGGCTGTTGTTTATAGAGATTTGTCGCCACGGCACCAAATTCTCCAATCACACAACGATGCTGTCTTTGGCCCTGTTGGGCGTTTCAGGACGACGTGATCGAGGACAGCATGGTGGTGGACCCGCGGCACCACCGCCACTTTGTGTGCCGGCGCGGCCAGGTGCTACGGGAGATGGCAGAAGAGTATGGGGGCGTGGCCGTCAGCTTCCCGCGCACGGGCGCCCACAGCGACCGCGTCACGCTCAAGGGGGCCAAGGACTGCGTAGAGGCGGCCAAGAGACGCATCCAGGAGATTATTGAAGACCTGGTATGCCCCTCTGTCTGTGTGTGTCTATGTGTAAGGGAAATTATGGGTTAAAAACTCATGTTGGGGGGCCAGCCATGTTGACAAGGGTATGTTATGAAAATAAATCGCTTTCAGTGTGTCAGTAAACATGTCACCTCTCCCCTCCCACCACCAGGAGGCACAGGTGACAGTGGAGTGTGCTATTCCCCAGCGCTACCATCGAGCCATCATGGGCCCCAAGGGCTCACGGATCCAGCAGATCACCCGCGAGCACGAAGTGCAGATCAAGTTTCCGGAGAGGGACGAGACAGCAGGTGCGTCCATCTGTCCCCTCGGTGTCCATGGTCACCACCGCAGTGACGCGGTCCCCTTTATTTGAGTTTAAAAAGCTGACTACTCTGTTGTTGCCTCGGTAACGTGCCCAGGGGCGGACCCCTCGACACAGGAGAATGGAGACGCCAGCCCAGAGGCAGAGTTTGTCCCACGTAAGGGTGACATCATTACCATCTGTGGACGATCAGAGAAGTGTGAGATGGCACGGGCAGCCCTGCTGGTATGCTCACCCCTATCTGTCAGTGCTGTTCCTTCAGTCTTTCCCGGGCTGTCTTCCTTCCTGTGCCCCCTTACTTTTCCTTTTCTTAATCTTTGTTCTCTTTATGTTACATCTCTCATCATCTCTGCAACCTCCAATCCTCCTTTTCTCTGCGTCATTTCATTTTTCTCTCCTTTCCCTTTGCTCCTTCACTGCTGTTCACCATCTTCTCTGCCTTTTCTATTCCTCTCTTCACTCATTCCCCGTTTTCCTTTCATTTCCTTCCGCTGCTCCCCAGGCTTTGGTCCCTGTCACCGTGGACGTGGAAGTTTCCTACGACCTCCATCGCTATATCATTGGGCAGAAGGGCAGTGGGATCCGCAAGATGATGGAGGAGTATGAGGTGTGTGAGCTTATGGTTGGTTCTGCAGTATGTCCAAGTCCATACACTACATATACAACATTGGTTTATTGTGTTTCTGAACATGTTTTACATTTTCTAAAGACAGTAGTTGTGCGATTACATCTGGCCAAATAGAGCCTGTCTGTGAACAGCGTGTGTGTGTACATGTGCTTGGTGCCTTGCAGGTGAATATCTGGGTGCCCCAGCCAGAGCAGCAGTCAGACGTGATTAAGATCACAGGCCAAGTGGCCAATGCGGAGCGTGCTCGCGTGGGGCTGTTGGACAGGGTCCGAGAGCTGCAGGCCGAGCAGGAGGACAGGGTAATGAGCACTTCTGGACCTCTGGGGTACGGGGCAGCAGGAGCAGTAAAGACCTCACAGTATAGTAGGGGTGTAACAGTGCACAGAATACTCGGTTCTGCACAAACAGGAGCTCACGGTTTGGTGCAATTTGGGTGCAGTGGGGAACACAGAGTTCATTTTGAAATTATTTATTATTGAGACTGCAAATGCAAACACAATTAGTAACAGTTTTAAGCCAGAGGCAATGTGTCTATTGACATGTGTGAATAACAAAACCTAATCATAACAATTGTAATACTACCTCTACTGCTGAGTATGGTTGCATACCTGTTTTGCTGAGTATGGTTGCATACCTGTTTTACAAAGTATGCGAGCCGTACCAGAGCCGTGACTGCGATGACATGGTATTGTTTACTTGGGCTGAAAGTGTAACTAAACCGAGCTGGTTGCGTCAACAACATCTGATTGAACTAAATTATTCAATTATTGATAATGATTATTCATTATTAATAGTATTGCACATCATTCCCAAAGATTTGAATTTGAAAATTTTCAACTTTGTATCTAAAAACATACTATTCAACAGTTGAACAGAGTGGAATTGTAATGTAAATTTATGCAAGCAAATGCTAATTCTGCTAACGTTTGATATTTGCATGACATGACTGGCCGCACATACATGATAGCGGAAATTAGCACACAGTATAAAAAATATATCAAAAATTGCACATAGTAAATCATGATGTACGCGGTGTGAACAGTAAATAAGCATCTCTTTAGTTTTCCGTCACTTTCACTCTCCGAACTCGGCGATGCTTTTACCAAGCTGACCCTTCTGCAGTGGAGAACTGAAGCGAGCTGGAACCGCGCTGTATGTAGTGCTGTAAGCAGAGGTTGTTTCTGCCTTGCTGTGGTCATACCCACACTTAAATAATGTTGTTTTAAATGAGTTAGCATGTTGGATGTGTTTCCAGCAACATATCCCAACTTGGTATAGTACAGCTGTACAGTTTCACCAAGAGTCTTGGTCTTTTTCAGCTACTCTCCCTCCACTGCTGGTGTATTTTTTTGGGAAACCAAAATGTTCCCAGACCAGTACTAGCCGTAACCAACTCGCAGTCACAAATAGCTGGTATGTTTTGTTTGGAATGTTTTGAAGATCTACTTGTGAATTTGGGTTCCCTGTAAATATATATATTTATTTCATTTTGTGTACCAAACTGAAAATGGTGACAACTGAACTGCACATGACGAATAAGTGTACTGTTACAACCCTACTGTATAGACGGGGCAGTGGTGGAGTTTCAAACCACGCGGTATCGATGCGGGGGATTGGGGTGGATTATCAGACGAAATTGTGTTTTATGTATTTACGGTTTATCTCAACTTATAACAAACATATGAAATTAATTCTGTTCCTCTGCCCAGGCGCTGCGTAGCTTCAAGCTGACCCTGTCCGTTCACCCTAAATACCACCCCAAGATCATTGGCCGCAAGGGAGCTGTCATCTCCCAGATCCGCAAGGACCACGACGTCAACGTGCAGTTCCCTGACAAGGGTGACGAGCAGCAGGTCTGACATTGTGTGTGTCATTGTCGTCACTGTCGTCATCATTTTCCCACTGCTTATACCAGTGAGGGTCACATGGCAGCCTGGTGAGAAGGTCAGGTTAGACCGCTCTTTCCAAGGCCACTGGCTCTAGCTTGTTCTGGGAGATCCCCAGATGTTCCCAGGCCAGCTTCTTCTAGGTCATTGCCTAGGAGGACATGTCTCCAAAAACCAGGTTGCATCCTTATAAGATTTCCAGAGCATTCAGTCTGACTCCACTTGGTGTGAAGGAGCAGCAGTTGTATTTTGAGAGCCATCTGGATTTTCACGCTCCTCATTATTATATCATAACTTCATTATACTCGGGCCCGGTTCTTTGGTTATTACCCAAGCCCATGACCAAAGATGGGGATAGAGTTGTAGAATAACTACTAAACTGTTACGTCTCATTCTTATGACTAAGTCCCTGCTTTACTGTCACAGACCTCCTCAGTGGCCGCAAAACTGTCATAGTCACTGGACCAGTCCGCCTGTTGATCTCACAATCGCTATTACCATCACTTGTGAACAAAATCCAGAGGCAGTTAAACTCCTTCACCAAGGCTGGACTCTCCTACCAGAAAGCCAGAAAGGAACAATCTGCTCTATTCTGAGAGAGTACCATCAGCTTCACAAACTGCTCAGGTGTGTGCTGGAGGTCCTGGTTGGATGATACCAGAAGAACAACATCCTCAGATAGCAGGGATGCCACCTCTAGCTCTCCATACTGGATTCCAGCCACGACGTTGCGTTGATGTCCTGTCCTAAAAAAACACAAACTGAAGTGGAAAAAAGAAGCACTTTTGATGGAGGCCAACTTCAGATATCTCAGATTTCTTGTCAAGTACGCAGATATAACTTGCCTTGCCCAAGTGTTCAAAGCACATATAGACTGTGTTATCAAATTCACTCAAACCCTCACATAGCTATGAAGTGAGAAGTTAAGAACTTTTTTCCACAACCAAGCATTGGTTCTCCTGTCTCCGTGTATCTCTGCTCTGTTTTCCACTGTCGATTCTCCATCTCTCTGTGTTCCACTGCTCTGCGATCCTTCCTCCTTCCCCAGGACCTGATCACGATCTCGGGCTACGAGCGGAACGTGGAGGAGGCCCGCACAGCCATCGAGAAGCTGGTGTCTGCGCTGGAGGAGATGGTCAGCGAAGATGTGAGGCTGGACCACCGTGTCCACGCTCGCATCATCGGTGCCCGTGGCAAAGCCATCCGCAAGCTCATGGAGGAGTTCAAGGTGCAGTGATTGGGAACAACTAAGTGATAGAAAACTGGGGACTTTTGTAATGGAAGTGTTTCTTGCTAATGGTGGGGTATCATTGTTGGGTATCTGATCGTTCTTCTCATAATTAATCAGGAAAGGCTGTATAAAGTTTGACTTGGCAGTTGTTTTCAGGTGATTGTCAAATGTATGTCAAAGAAACTGTTATAGTACTCCATGTCCTGGGATAAAATGAGGTGACATATAGGTTGGTAGATAAAGGGTACAAGAAGTGACTGAATCTTTCTTAATGTGTGACTCAGGTGTAAGTCATGAGCCAAAGTGAGACTATCCCTCGTGTTCCTCCTGTTTGAAATCATATTGACCTTTCCCGCCCTGCCAGATGTGAGTACCCTGACGTGGAATCGTTCATCCACATTCCCTTCCAGGTGGATATCAGATTTCCACAGCCTGGCTCTGATGATCCGGACCGGGTCACTGTAACAGGACTTCCTGAAAATGTAGACAATGCCATTGACCACCTGCTTAACCTGGAAGAGGAATATGTGAGTGTTCAAGGCCAGGTGGCGCTCTCTCCCTGTGTTGTCTGATGGAATTTGAGGACCAGTGAAAATGGCTCGGCGTGTGAATGTTACTTGATGTGCTCTGTGTCTTCATAGATGATGAACGTGACAGAGACCGAGACTATGGCCGCATACATGAAGCCCCCATCCCGGGGGGGAGGTGGGGATGATGACGGCAGAGTGCCGGCCAAGGGCTTTGTGGTCCGGGATGCCCCATGGAATGCCCCTGGGAATAAGGTGGGACTGTTTGACAGCACACAAGTGGTGAAGGAGAAAAATGCAGTGAAGCTTCTGCTCTGACTGTGTCTCCCTGCTGCGAGTCACCGGTGCTCCCCTGTCCTTCCCCAGGCTCCCGACATGAGCAGCGCTGAAGACTTCCCCACCTTCGGAGCTGGTGTGGCCCCAAAGCAGACCTCAGCGTGGGGCCCCAAGAAATTCTGAAGGCAGAGGAGATAGACTGTACCCAGCTGCTCTTAGCACGCCTGCTCTTCCTCCTCTCCAGGTCCATCTCTCTGTCTCTTTCTCTCTCTATCTTGGGTGGATCACATTCACCCCTTGTCACTCAGGAGGCAAGAGGAACAGAGAATATTTTTCTTCCCTGTATCTCTC
>JABFEB020000002.1:25214914-25230855 GCA_019775895.2 Stomatorhinus ivindoensis | reverse complement strand
CCCTCCAGAGGAACCACCATCCCTTCCACAGCTGTTTCCCCTCATCCCTCTCTGTCTCACTCTTGCTGGAAACGTCAGTCGTTCAGAAATCTGCAAGCAAGCCAGTCAGAACCAGACCGTCCACTCTCATTTAGCTTCTGTAGATGTTTTTTAATTAAAAAAAATCAATGAGAACAGATAACGGTTATGGTCCTGTTCCAAGAAGATAGGCTATTTGGAGGCAAGGGAGCCAACAGCGGTATTTTGAAAGCTAGCGTTTCTTAATATTTCCAAAAAAAAGTTTTATTCTCTGCTGGAGAAGTGTACACATAGTCTTTTATTTATTTAAATTCATAGAGTCGCATCGCCTACTGTGTGCAAGGTTTTTGGTCAAGTCTTAAGCTGTCTGGGAATCCATAGGTATGTCACTGCTGAGAGGTCATGGGATTGCTCTGTTTTATTTATTCTTTTGTGAAACTGAATTTTTATTCAAAAAAAAAATGTGATCTGGTACCTTGGCATATGAAACCCTGTTTTTTGTTGCTTTTTTAATGCTGTACTTTTGCTCACATGAAGGACTTGAATTTCAGCCCGGAGTGTGTGCATGTGTGAGGGTGATCTTGGCATTATACTTGGCCCTGGTCCCTTTCTTCTTTTCAGTCCATTCATTTTCTCTCCTGCCCTGTCTTTCAGCTCATTTCATTTCACGGGAAACCATTTTGCCAGTTAAAGCTGAGTTGTGACCCAGAATTCTCAATGAAATCACAGGCTTTGATTAAAATCATCTGGGGTATGTGCCAATAACATGGTGCACAGGGGAAACAAACATGGGGGAAGTGTCATTACATTCGGTAAAAGGTCGAGTTAACGGCCCTGAGTTTCTGAGTTTCTCAGATGGATACTGGGAGATGTTACATCTTGCTCTTAGCGTTTGTGTCTGATTTCTCGATTCTCTGCTTCTGTTGGGTGGATGTTGCATCAGGGCAGACCATGAGCAACCAGAGATATAAAGCTTTGGTTGCATGGTTCTTGGGGTGAGAAGTCTGTCCAACGGCCCATCATAGGCCCATGTTAGTAGAGCATCCACAGAAACTGACGCTCCTTACCTGTACTTCTCAAGTGGTAAGGAGGAGTAGCTTTGTAGACACAGGAGATACGTGCTCCAACCTGTACGCAAAAGTGTCTACAGGCTCTGAAGTGCAAGATGAAACATTGAGCTTAGATATTCCCCAAACACACATCTTGATCATGTTCATAAATACTGCTATCCTCTGCTTCAACGCATGGGCAGCGACAGTAGTTAACAGTATCGTAGCATCATAAATCTGTTAATCCATGTCACTTTCAGGCCAGTAAAGATTTTAATCCGTCAAGGAGAATTTTGTTAGTAATGAATGAACAAAGGGAGCAAAAAAATTCAAAGGAATAAAATAATGACTGTTGTGTAAATCTGTGAGTCTGTTAGCTTATGTTATATCATAAGTTGTCTACCAGTCTGTGTATGTGTATAAGAGGAAGGAAGCCTTTGTCTTCGGTTGTCATGCACACAGAGGCATGCAGCAAAGCGGAATGTTCTGCAGACTGGACACAATATTAAGTCTCTCTCGATAGTCGTACGTCTTGATCGGTAAGGAACGTTACTCCATGTGACGGCTACCGTCAAACATTTGCAAGGAAGTGGAGCGAAAAAAAAGCCATATTCTATGGCTATCTTAATGACCTCTTTGCATACTTAAACTCACAGTGGGCCAACAAAGAAATGTGCATAATTCTGGGTGTTCAGTGTCGGGGACAGTCCATTCTGGTCCAGGGTGACCCGAGAGTGTAAGCTGCAAAACCCATGGTGGTGCTCACTTACCTTTACCAGGTAATCAGAAACGTAGCTTTGACACAGATAAGCTGTCCCAACCATTAGGTGTGTATGTGTGTGTGGGGGGTCTGCTGCGGTCTAATAAGCTGAGGTATGACGGGTCTCACACTACAACCAGTCCCTGCCTGTTCCTGCCCATTCAGCTGCATTCATTGTGGGTTTATTCCCCTTCTCACTGTGATGTGATACAAGTCGGATGTCACAGTCATTCCAAAAGTCCTTTTCTCTTTTCCTGATGTATTTTACATTTTGTATTGGGACCCCCCCCCCCAATAAGCTGAAGGTGTAACCCTACAACAGAATATGCAACCACGACACAGGTGGGAAATACTCTCATTTGGTATGCGTGTGCACGTGGCTCTGTGTTTCTATGGATAAATAAAAACGCACAATAAATCCTGTTTCTTTTACATTATTTTGACAGAATCAGATCTTTAGAATCAAAATTTTTATGCTTTAAAGTACTCTCTATGCCCTAAATAATATAGGAGCAGAGTTGGATCTACATGAGGTAGTGTTGCTCATGGCTGTAGACAGTGACAGCTGTTGATGGATGAAGGAAAGGCACTGGGATACTATTGGCCTTAAACAAAAAATTATATACATATATATATATATATTGTTAATAAATACTTTGGGAAGATGTGTGAGTAAATATGCAACACTGCAATAAAGTCAGTGAATGGATTTCTTTTCCTATTCCAAATAAAGTATTGGGGGGAAAGATGTTTCTGGAAATTTTGTCCTGGATCGTGTTCTGTCAGTGCCTCTCACTCCACCTCATAGACAGGACGAGGAGGAACAAGTATATATACAGACTGTGCACAAAACACACCACAGCCCACACGCTTTTCCATGTTGTATACTTACACCATTTTCTTTTTCTCTTTTGTTTAAATATGAAAACTGGATTCTTTATGTGAGATGCAGGTTGGACAAAAGCAACAAACAAGGACAGACGACTTCAAAAAAAAAAAAAATTCAGCACTGAAATACATACAATGTGTATCTGTTCTCTTTGTTCTTTACAAATCAGGAAGATATGATTCATGTTATGTTACATTCTGTACAATAAAACGTAAACAAAAACGAAAATACAATGATTTAAAAAGCAGCGTGTGGCTGAAGTGACCCCATGTCTTCACATATTCCATTAGACATTACGAGTACTTCCTTTTTATTCGTTTACCCTCGTGCAGTAATTTAAAGCCCACGTTTTACTTCGGGGCCCACTTCCTCCTCAGTGGGACGGACCAACGTCACTCGCATAACTTCTTGGCAAGAGCGTGGGTTTTTGTGTGTGAAAAATAAATATATACTCGTGTTCATCAATTTGGCAAAAAAAAAAGGGGTGGGGGAGGGGTCAGTCGCTTTACCCCTAGTATCTGCTTTGGAGGCCAAGGCTGTCGATTTCAGATAGAATCAAACTTTCTGAAATGGAAATATCTTTACATCGGCATTTGTCAAGTAAAATTTAAGCAAAGGGAGTTTACAGAGTTTAACTCAAATTAACATCATATTTTATAAGTGGCCTGACATTCCCTGTTAGGCAGTGCCTTGACAGGTTTGTTTGATCAGATATGAATCATTCCGATGCAACCTTTGAAAGTAGGGAGCAGGACCAGGCACATATCCACCACTAGGGGCAGAAGGGGACAAGTGGGAAGGAGATGTAATCAGAAAATATATTTTGATGAATCATTTTGCCCTCTAACACCCCTAAAGCTGTATAATGTTCTTTCCATCCTTAATGCCAGTTTGGGGAAAAAGGCATTTGGTAACTGAAAACTTCATGACCTCACTTTTCACTTCCCAGTATGCGAGGGCCGTTTTAAGGAGGATCGATGTCCAAGCTGACCAGAAGCCTCAGAATGCTCACCTGGGGAACAGTCTAAGCAACATATCTGTGACAACTGCCAGATATGGCTCTCCGCCTCCTCCTGCAGGCCATCTGAGGTCCAAAACGCCCATCTCTCAAACCAGGTACTTGTGCTCATTAATGAAATGCCACACAAGCCAGCAAGGCGTCCATGGAGATGGGAGGGGTGATGCTGTGGAGTCTGAATCGCAGTCCTGCTGTGATTGTAGCATTAAAATCTGAGTGAAAGAGACGGCTTGGCAAGCCCTGCTCCATCCCTGAAGCTGGGAAGGTGGTGAGGGGGATCATGGGAAAACCCGAACCGTCAAACGGTGCCAAACCTCCGGGTTGGGGCCAGCCGGGACCGGGTTCGAGGAGTCCAGTTTCAGAATGCTCAAAGTCCTCCTCCCGCCCCAACCAACAGACTGATCCAGCCGTTTGAGGGTTTGTGCGAGTGTGTGGCCAGCGGTGCGGACCAAGGCGGTGGGGGAACCAGCAATCAAATGAAAAGGTGAATGGAAGTGCAGCAATCTGTTCAAAGCGGGCAGGGGATAGTGTGTAGACACCCCCTCTGTGTACGGTGGCTCTGGCATCATGACCGTTGACGCTGGTCCACAGTTCTGGAACTCCTCAATCTGCTTCTCTTCGCTCGTTTTTCAACCACATTTCCTCCCTGTGGTTGTGCTCTTCAAAGCCTTAAATCATCCAAGTGCTTCTGTTCCTGATTAGTTTAAAAAAAAAAAAAAAAAAAACTTGAGCCAAGTTTTTTTTTTTGAACAGCTGAGTGGAAAAGATTTAAGGGGGGGGGGGAAGATGTACATCTAATGGAAACGAGGAGCCATAAACGGAGGAAGTGGTATAGAAAATGAACGAGTGGAGTTTCCGGGTAGGAAGGAAGCAGGTTAGAGAGGGGAAAATGAGAGGTGAGGCGGGACAGAGTAGTGTTAGATCCATGGAAAGTTTAAAAATCGCCCACTTGTGTCCAAAACATAAAGTGCAGGCAGTGTCTCTTCTATGAAACCAACCCCCCCCAACGAAGAAAATAAACAAAATTCCAATAAGTCCTCTGTGACTGGGGTGCCGTGAGAGGAGGGCTGGAACGTAGTTGCCATCTGAGGTGACCGACAGTACTCAGATCCCCCACCTGCCCCCCCCCCCCAGCCGTCTCACTCCACGCGGACGAGGAGGCTGTACAGCAGGGTGCCGCCCGTTTCCTTGGTGATCCACTCGATCTCCGAGTTGCTGAAGCGGGGGTCCAGCGGCTCGCTCAGTCCTGCAGTCTGGGGGCCCACCTTGTAGGATCCCGGCCTCACACACACCTGGAAGGCCACCTGAGCCTGGTGGTGCCGCTGCGAACGGGGATCTCGGAATCTGGTGTCGGAGATGAGGTGGGGCATGGCGGAGTGGAGCGATGGGGTGGAAAGAGCGAGAACTCAGAGGAGGAAAACGAATCAGTGCCTGAAAGACTCCACCACAGCCCACCAGAAGTATGCATCTAGCACAACTTGGAACTTGGCTCTCCATGGATTAGCATTAGCATACATTTCTCACTCCTGTGCATTGCTCCCATTTCCCACCCTTTCCTCACAGTTGGCATTAGCCTCTTTCTCCTGCATATTATTATAGAGGTTAACTCTAGGATTTTTTTAAGGTGGGGCTGTCATTGATACATAGGGGCCAACCTTATCGTTAGCCAATGATATATTTTGAATCAGTCAGTGACAGGGAAGTGGGCCAATCAGCTTTTACCTGGGACAAGAACCCCTGTGGCCCCGCCCCTCTGTACACACCTTCCATGCTCTCTCCATTTCCTACCTTCCAATTATATTTACGAGCATCAGCCCCTCAATTCTAGATACTCACTGCACTTTTGGAGCAAAGGTCTCCAGGCCAGAGTACCGCATCGTGGGAGAGAGCTGCACCCTCGGCACCTCCCTCTCGGGGGCGCTGTTCTCCTCCGGCTCGCTGTAACCACTCTGGCCCTCCGCTTTTGTCTGCGCTACCGAGAATATAGACGCGGTCCCTGGAAAAGGTGGCAGCATGACGATCCTCAGCAAGGGGGAATGGGGGCTGTGCATCTTATTTCTCCCCCCCACACATACACATAACAGAACAGCAGTGGAACCCAACAGAGTCCGTACAGCCCGTCCCGCCCTTCCTCAGCAGCTCAGCCTTCTTGTGCCTCTTTGGATCCATCTCTCTTTTAGCTCCTTAGTCTGCACTTCATTCCAGTTCAGAATGGCAGCTTCTCTGAGAAACATCTAGACTTCTTGGCTTGTAGTATTGGGCAGCAGGATGTCTTCCTTCCTGGTCCTCAAAGCACTGAATGCCTTTTATCAAAATTCTGAGGTCACCTTGTGTTTAGAACAGGGGTGGGCAGTCTTATCCAGAAAGGGCTGCTGTGCGTGTAGGTTTTTGCTGTAACGCCATAATTAGATTATTAATTAGAGGACCGATTGGCTGAAGAGTCCTCACACCTGGGTTTGAACAGCTAACCTAAAGGTTACCCCAAACACCTGCATACACACCGGCCCTCTGAGGATAAGATTGCCCACTCCTGGTTTACAGAGACCAACCTGCCCCCCCAGGACCAGAAAAGGAAAACTCTGCTCTTCCCCATATTTTCTTGGTGTCATATCATGAGCCCTTCACTTGAGGACGACCGCGCTCACCTGACAGTAGCTGGCTGTGGTCCAGGGTGCGCCTCAATGCACCCACACTGGTACCATGGTAGGCGATGTGCCACTTCTTCAGAGCGTTGGACACCTCACAGTGGGGCTTGATCCTAGGAACGAGCAAAGCCAAGAACGACCGACCGCACAGAGTCAGCTGCCTTACACGGCATGACAGCATGGAGCCCTATTTTAGCAGCAGGAGCTAATATGTCAATATGGAATCAAGCAGTGTAATGCACCAACACATCAAGAGCTGATGGTGTAACATGCTGTCTCAATAAGAATCGATTAAGAATCAATTAGCAAACTGCCGACTTAAGGAGCAGCATATAACTGGTAGCTTAAGTAGGGCATGCCGAGTGGTGAGGTATAAACCGGGGGGTGGGAGACTGACCTGAGAGCAAAGCGGCACCAGCCAAAGGGCAGGCCATAGTCTCGGGGGGGTTCCCCCCGCTTGTAATATGCTTCGTCCCCCCGCAGCTTGTGACAGGACTCGCAGTAACACAGGTTGTACTTGGCATCTTCACTGAAGTATCCATCTGAGGTGGTGGTGGTGGGGGGGTGGGGTGGCAGGATAGAGGATAGAGGATGTGAAGCCGTGAGGAGACAGAGGAAAGGAGACAGAGGAAAGGATGGAGCAAGAGATGGAGTGACGAGGAGGAGGTGTGTAGCAGTTAGGGGGCGTTGGGGGAGATGGAGCCTCGGCGCTGAGGGAGTCCCAGCGGTCGACAGCACCTCTCACATATCTTACACCCTCCGATGGGCTTTTTTGTTCCAGCAGGAGGCTGGGAGTGAGTCAGGGGCACATCCTGGAGCGGGGGCCACGGGGGCACTGGCCCCAGCTGAAAGAAGGTGCCCTCCCCTGTCACTTACGCATCCAGAACATATCATTGGCTTATGATAAGGATGGCCCCTCTGTGCAAATTACAGGGCCCTCTTATGCCCTCCACCCTCCAATCCAATGCTAGAACTGCCCCTAGAGCAGGGGTCTCAAACTCCAATCCTGGAGGGCCAGAGCCCTGCACATTTTTGGGTTTCCCCCCATTTAACACACCTGATTCAACTCCGTGTGCTAATTACCACACAGCTCTTGAGCTGAATCATTTGTGGTGGAGCAGGGAAAGAACTAAGCTACACAGGGCTCCGGCCCCCCAGGACTGGAGTTTGAGACCCCTGCCCTAGAGGGAGTGTGCGGGTCCCAGGGAGTGTGCGCAAGGGCAGAGTGCCTTGGGGTGACTCACCAGGCAGGGTCAGCAGGTCCTTAAAGCGGGAGCACAAGGCCTGGTACTCGCAGGTCTTGCTGATGTTCACCTCAGGCGGGGGCGTCCAGCACACGCTCTCTTTGATTCCTGTTGCATGGCCGGAGGGGGCGGGACGCAGAGCAGTGAGGGGGAGGAGGCAGACGGTGCAGCACATGTGAGTGGTGGTGGTCGGCAAAGGGGGCAGGGCTTCAAAGCACTGACCAATGACAGCTTTGCTGCACTAATCGACTGGCTGACGAAGGAGAGCTCTCCAATAATTCTTACATACATTGAGTCAGCTTTGAAAAACTGCCACACAACAAACAGGGTCTAAAAGGGAAATGAGATTATATATCAGACTGGCTAAAATGGGCCCTTGAGGCAGAGAGACAGAGATTCAGTGTGTGGTCTGTCAGACTTAATGAATCACACACTACAATTCTTCCAGCGTGACCTTCCTGCCCTGTGTGGGACGGCCTCCGGAAGGCAGCGGCTGGGACGGCTCTGTCTCTGGCTGCCATTTTATTTGGTGACTCATTTAAATAAATAATCACAGAAGCCACATCAGACAACATCTTAAGCTGCACGGATGTGAACTTAAAGGACCAGCATTCATCCTGATGACAGCTTCGTTACGCTTCCTGCTTCTCGCTAAATGCATTTTATAAACAGAACATTTCACAGCTAAGATATTTCGGTATTTATAAGCAAAAGGGTCAAGACGAACTAGCATTCAGAGGAATGGCTTTTAGCCATAATACATATATTACAATGGATTATCAGCTAATTAAATGTAACCAATCCTTTTATTTCAAATGAAACATCTCACCGTCAACCATGTCAGCTTTCTCCATGTCCCCCTGACAACAGGACTCTCCGCGTTCTCTTCCCACCGCCGGCACGTCATTTGTCACTATGGTAACCTGCCATGGTGACACAACAAGCAATGTCCAGCTCAGACAGGCTTGACCGCACAAAAAGGTGACCTTAACCCGCAGCCCTGCAAAGGGCCCAGGGCCAGAGGCCCAGCTGATTCGTTACAGGGTTAAAAGGCAAAAAATTGACAGAAAATGTGTGGAATATAAATTCATATTAATTTTTATTAATTATTTATTCACAAATGTACGCCATAAAGTGTCCCTTATGCAACTAAAACATCAACTGCAGTATCACAAATGGCCAGCGGGTGGGGCTGCTAACCTGCTCACACTGGCCATACAGGTCGATGAGGGGGTAGCAGGGGGTGGGGATGTCTTGAGCAGCCACGCCCTGGTCCATGCCATTGACGTAGAGATGGAGGCAGCCGGCAGCATCCACCAGGAGGCCCAGGACTGTACCTTCAGGACACGTGTCGAGGTTGGGTCCATAGTTTTCACAAATCTGTCCAGGGTGTCGAGGATTTAGGGTTTGAGAAACCAGCCAAAAAGGAAGTGACAAGTGGCAGGTGGGCTGCACTTAACAACTAAAACAAAACATCTCAAGATCTACCAAGGACCTTCTAGCTATTAAACACCAGGCCGGGAAAAGCACTCTGAGAAAAGCGAGTGGCCCCCCGCGCGACCTACCTTGAGAGAGTTGTGGAAGACGGAGTCGCGCTGCAGCAGCCATGCTGAGCGCTTCAGGCAGCACGCCGTCGACGGGAAGTTCAGCCGGTCGGGGGAGTGGCCAATCACCCCCAGCGATAGAGATGAGGTCCACGACACGTTCAGACGGTCGATCTGGAACTGGAAAGCCCACCAGCCGCACCAGTAAACACATCACAGGCACAGAAATACTGAAGTGCACCACAGAGGTCAGCACGCTTGGAGAAAGCTGGTCACTGATGTGGTCTTGGACCTCGGTATCCTCTAAATTTTTGCTCCTAATCAAGATTTTGAATAAAGTACATTAATAATGTTCTATTTTATGTGTTCCTTAAATGTCTAGCATATAAATGAATTAAATTCCACAATGCAATTACCCTGCAGTATAAAAAAAAAGGTTTATCTTCACACCTGTGCCACTTCCCTTGCCGTTGTATTACAGTATTTGTCACACAGACACGCAAACAAACATGTGCGTGCACAGGCACACGCACGCTGGTCACGCCACCCCCACCTGGAACAGCTGTTGCCGGGGGAGAGGCTGTGCAGAGACCAGGAGCCCCTGGTTGTAACTGGAGACCCGCGTGGCTGTCAGGTTCTGATTGGACAGCTGAATGTTCTTGCCGTGGTTCTCCAGGAAGTGCATGGTGGTGGGCGGCGCCAGGGCGACCTCGTTTTCACACTGTGGGTGGGTAGGTTAGGAGAGCAGTGATATGAACGCGCGTCAAGCCGTCTGACCAGATTTATCAGCATGCACACACACTGCCCAGGGCCTACAGGAAACTAACAGAAGGAGAGTGGGGGCATTGTAGGTTTGTGACTATGTTTATGGTTCACGTCTCCCATATTCTATTGGCAGGTGACTATATGTTTGTTTGTGTGTGTGGGTTTGCATAGATCACATTTGAGGACCAAATTGTCCTCAAAGTGTAGTAAAACCTGAAATTTCCCTACTTTTGGGGACATCTTTTGAGGTCCCCATTTCGATAACCTCAGTTATATAAACATCTGTGAATGCAATCAAAAAGGTAAAGATTGGAAAAAAAGTCTCGTGTTTGGGTTTGTTACTAATGGTTAAGGTTAGGGACGGGTAGGGGTTAAGGGTGTCGTGATTGGGATTAAGGCATTTTTCCCATAGAAATGAATGGATGGTCCCCAATTAGATAGGCACACTAACTTGTGTGTGTATATATTATGTTTATATTACATTGGGGGGACCAAATGTAAAACGAAAAATGACTAAAGTCTTGTATTTAGTGTTGTCACTTATGATTAAGATAAGGGCTGGGTAGAGGTTATGCTCATCATGTTGGGATTAGAGTTTTCTCATTGAAAATGAATGGAGAGTCCCCACAAAGATATAATTACAAACCTGTGTGTGTTTGTGTGCGTGTATGTGTGTGTGTGTGTATGTGTGTGTGTGTGTTTGAATGAGTGATCCCCAAAAACATATGATTACATTACTGTGTGTGTGTGTGCGTGTGTGTCTATGGGTGTAAAAAAAATACTGGTCTTACCATCTATCCATCAGCAGTCCCACAGCAACACCTTCTAATCAGACTTCCAAGGGTGAGAGAGCGGAGAGAGAGGACATCTCTGGTGACAGACATCTTATTGTTTTATTAGTCAGGCCTACATGGGACACCAGTGCCTGTCAAGTCATCACAGAATTGTCAAAGAGTGGTATAAAACACACCTGACTCCATTTCTGCTGAAGGCTTGGCAAACAAATGGAGTGAGGGACAACAAATGAGTTTGTACATTTATTGTGCTTTTCTCTCATCACAGTAAAAGCTGCTGCATCTAATTTAGTGGATGGACAGGACATTTTGACTGCTCTGAGAAGGCTGTTGTAAACAACAGCCTATTTGCCCATTTTTAGAATGGCAGCTAGGGAAAGAACTGAGATAGTCGCTGTCTCAAAGGCAAGAAATGGAACTCATAAAAACGAGCCCCAGGTTTTGATTCATTTTGTAAATAAAAATTTGCCACCAAAATGACATGTGCCTTCAAAATTAAAATTTCAAACACCTATGAAAGAAGGGCTTTGTAGAATATTATAATAAATTAAAAGGTTAAAATAAATTTGCCATGTTCTATGATGTGTTTCATAGTCAAGGATAATTCTGTCTTGTTGCAATTTATTATATGAAACTATTGCTTCCATATAATAATAGGAAACATACTTAATTATCTGTATACTTGATTATTTGTGAAGATGGAAGGCGAACATGCAAACCAAGGGCATATGTTTGAGTATAGATCATATGGAAATATTCCCTGCCAATATTCTGGGAGTACCATGTGTTTAAGGGGCAGGGGTGCAGTGTTGAATGTAAAAACCAAACAAATACCCTTGATGCAACCCCCACACCCAAAATGTAAGGCCACCATTCCTGACGATGTCATTCAGAAGCTGTCTGTCCCCAAAGAAAAGTTGGGTCACAGTGGACAGACCCCATCCCACACATACAATTAAGAGACACCAGTTTATCTGAGCAGCATCTCTTTGGATTGAGGATTATCCCCCTGCTCACACACACACACAAACACTGAATCTCCACACACAGAAAGGGTGGGATGAATATACAGTTTCTGACATGTCTGGTCACAGTGCTATCCAGGGGCTTACCATGCCACACTGAGAGAAACAAGCAATATGAAACATAACATATATTGTTCTGTATGGAGAAGATCATTATTACTTTTGCTGCTTTTCCACTGGCATTCAGGAACCAAGCTGTACCTGAGCTGTACCGCAAAGAGAAACTAGTTACAGCATGGTTGTAGCTTGCTTTGATTTTCCACTGCATAAGGGATTCGGTAAAGGTATTGTTGGGTTTGGAGAGCATCATAATTTATAATATCCTAAATTCCTATGTGTCTAGCACATTTGTGAGAATTGCTGTGTTATGCAAGCATCCAACACTAGTGGAAATAGCATTCACTTGCGTAAATTTGCATTATGAATCCATTCCATTCTGCAGTTCTATAGTACTTTTTAAGCAGGAAGTTGGAAATTTTCATGTTCATTCAAACATTATAGCAGAAAAACAATTTCAAAAATGCATAAGTCCTTGTAGCTATCATTTATTTATACATCTAACAGATTTTGTCCTAGGATTGAGGATATTTTTTTTCTTTTTGACTGTTTAAAAATATCTTTGTCTCACATATGCTTACAGATGGAACTTCTAACCTCAGCCATTAACAGACTTGAAATAGAGGACAAACAAATGCGTTCATTGGTGTTGACATCAGACCCCTGATAAGTCTGAGTAGGGTTTAATTAATTGTCATACTTATATATTTGACGCCATTTTATATTATTCCACAATATTTTAGTGCCATTAAAATCTCTGATCCTAGAGACTTGTTTTCATATGGTCATAGAGCATTGGGGCTAAATTGCTATAGTGCAGTATGACTTTTGAATGTTAACGCTGCAGCACTAGCCTTTAATTGTTGGAAAATTGACGTATAGCCCAGCAGCTTCAGGTCAAAGGAGGTCCTCTTGAAATGGAGGGACAGATGGTGGGTTCCTGAGTTGTGTCTCCATGGTGTTGACCGTCTCCCCGCGCCTGTCATGCAGCTGACAGCACATGGGCTGGTCAGTGACCGCTGAGCGAGCACGTTCCACCACCCAGAGGCCTGGGGCAGGGGCAAGTGACACCCATCCCATCAGGAAATAAAGAGCTTGCACACAATGACCACACAGTTCAGGACCTTCATTGAGGGACAGACATTTTTTTCTGCATTTATGCTCAGGATGCTTGTTATAGTGACGTTAAATGTGTTAAAGTGTAAATGAACTAAACTTTCGCATTTCAGAAAGAAAAAGTTGCTTTTGGAGAAACATGCATCAGTACCACTATAACAGTTTTCATGGCTTTAACCTGAATAACCAGTGCCCCCACTACCCAAAAGCAATAGAAGTATGTTTATCTGCACTGAATATGGTTGAGGGACATCCAGCTGAGGTGGCAGAGAAAATAAAAATAGCAATAAAAAATATATTGCCAACTTGATGGTAAAACTATTGAAACAATTCTTTGAAGTATCAGTAAAGTCAAGCACTTTAAGCTTTAAAATAACTATTTGTTTGCCAACATTTTAACATACCATATGCCATTTACCTTTTTAAATTACAATATAGAATTTACAAATGTAAACTCTAATTATTAATAGCTATTGTAAATGTATGATAGCATTAACGGGTGTATGGAGAAGATCATTATTACTTGTGCTTTTATACTGGTATTCAGGAACCAAGCTGTGCCTGAGCTGTACCGCGAAGAGAAACTAGTTACAGCATGGTTGTAGCTTGCTTTGGTTTTCCACTGCAGAAGGGATTCGGTAAAGGTATTGTTGGGTTTGGAGAGCGACAGTCACAGAAAACCAAAGAGATGCTCGTTTAGTGTTCACACGATGTGCATCATGATTTATAATATCCTAATTTCCTATTTGTCTAGCACATTTGTGAGAATTGCTGTGTTATGCAAGCATCCAACACTAGCTGAAATAGCATTCACTTGTGTAAATTTGCATTATGAATCCATTCCATTTTGTAGTTCTATAGTACTTTTTAAGGAGGAAGTTGGAAATTTTCATGTTCTGAGTTATCAATACATCAAGATGTACAATACTACTAATAATGAATAATTTACAGAATATACCCTTTTTCTTTCAAATAATCCACGAGCAGAACATTGGTATCTCCATCCATTTCGACCAATCAGATGGTGCTGATGGCCATGCCAGCACGGTTATACCTCAGGTACTGTACAGCTCACATACTTTACATTGGAAAACCACCCTTTTGCAGTACAGCTTTGGCATGACTCAGGTCTTGGTGGCAGTGGAAAAGAGCCAGTAGTATTGGTGCAGCGTCTCAATGAGTGGCCCTGTGGTCTCACACCTCCAGGGCTGTGGGCTTTGATTCTGGTCCCCAACCTTGAAAGATAGCCCAGTCCATCCCTGCCCTAGGCTACAGAAAAACTAAGAGACCCAGCATACCATTCACCTGATTCTTACTAAGCTCATTGCTGAGGATGGCATTGAAGCGTACCTCTCTGCTGTTGAGAGGACTGTCAAGAGGGAATGATGGCTTGCACCTGGTCTAGGACTGAATCCTGGCCCCTGTCTTACAGGGGAAGCACATACTGTCTACTGGCCTCCCAATATTATGACACCTTCAAAGGCTGAGTCGCTCTCACATATCTGCAGCACTCCAGTTCCATTGATAGACCCTAGTGATGACTGCAAATGGAGCACCATATATCAAGTTGCAAAAACAGTGCCCCTGGACTACTTCTTGCAGTCCCTTCCCATGTGCCAAGTGCTGGCTTGCATGCCAGGCAGATGACCTACCCCTTGTAATGGACTGAGCCATTGCCATAATCTTGTGCCTAAAAGACAAGTCAAAGACAAGACAAACTGCCAGCAACCCTGCAACAGTGTCCTTAGAACCAATGGTCACAACAAGACAAGGACCCAAGAATGACCATAGTAAAGAGCCTTGGCAGACCCAGAACCACATCTTTCTGTTGGATGAACCCATTCTCCCCTATGAAAAAAACAATATATGTTCACATCCTTATGGTTCGGGTCACCCTGCCCTTACTCAATTCTAGAAGAATCATAACCTAGCCCAACCCTCCTGCCACACAGAGGGAGGGCTCTGAGAGAACCACCCCTGCTGCTACAGTACACTTTGTAGACCCCCTAGGAGAGTGGCTTGTCACAATTGCCAGTGCCACTTCTGCTAGGGTGTGACGGGCTGGATTTGAAGATCCAACAGAGAGTTCCTGCAGTGTAGTCATGGAGAAGCTCAATGACTATGTCATGCCAACCCCCCAGAGCTCCTGGCTCAAGTGGAGAATGGAGAAACTGGCCAGGAATGTGAGGCTCCTCCACTGCTGATACCACAGACTTGGTATTAAGGAGACAAACATCTAGTAAAATTTTGATATAACCAATAAAATGAAGTGACAAATAGATGAATACATTCACTGCTAAACTTGGCCAAAACATAGTAGCTAGTACTAAATTAAATTGCCCATAGCATATTTCTTTTACGGTCAACTAAAATCAAGTCATTTTTTTCAAACTTTCAAATTGCAAAATTGGAATGGGATTTAACATCAAATGCATCAAAGAATGAAACATACTGAACTTTGACATCCTGTCCCTAAAAAAAAAATCACAATTAGAAATGGAGACATGATACACATTTACTGGGAGCCAACTCAAACTATAAAAGACCAACATTTTGTGCTAAAAAGGTAGATATAACTCTTACTAAATTCCCTCACAGAACTGTGCAAGAAAGAGTCACTGGTCCTAAATTCCACATGCAGAAATGATCCTTTAATTGCCATTTGCAGGTACATTGCAATGCTTTTTTGAACATCCCATCAAGTGCTTTTAAGAGATGCACAGATATATACACAGTTGAGAGTGAAGCTTTGGGTGCTAGTGCAGGGTGAGCCAATGATCCAGTATCCTGGGAGCATTTCAGAGGGTTAAGGCGTGGCTCAGGGGCCCAACAAAATGTCACTATTCTGCTGAGGATATTATTCAAACCAGAAACCCTGTGATCACAAGCACCATGACCTCACCCACTGAACCACATACCACCCCTTATCTTTGTAATCAGTACAGTGATCCCTCGCTACTTCGTGGTTCACTTATCGCGGATTCACGACTTCGCGGGTTTTTAAATATACAGTAGTA
>JABFEB020000002.1:25190505-25210992 GCA_019775895.2 Stomatorhinus ivindoensis | reverse complement strand
GACCATAAACACAGCTGTCTGTCAGACCCCATGACCGTGACTGTCTGACCATAAACACAGCTGTCTGTCAGACCCCATGACCGTGACTGTCTGACCATAAACACAGCTGTCTGTCAGACCCCATGACCGTGACTGTCTGTCCATAAACATTGTGGACAACAATGAATGCTGTCATAGCAGCATCACAATGTTGCTAGGGCTTGGGCTTGGGGGTCTCCCCGGGTCGGGTTAAATTAGGGTCTGACCTGGTTGAGGGCAGCAGTCTGCACTGGGACTCACCTGCTTCGATGGAGCCTGACCAACGATCCACCATCTTCTGAATAATGATCTCAAACAACTCGCCATCGTGAAGGGACCTAAAAAGCAGCGGACACAGACAGTCAGACACAGACAGTCAGACACAGACAGTCAGACACAGACAGTCAGACACAGACAGTCAGACAGACACACGGTCCCGTCAGACCCACTCAAGCTTCACTCGCAGAGCCGAGTTGTGATTTTCTGCCCCTCACTGTGCTAACCTCTGCCCCCTCCCCATCCCTCCCAACCCCCCACCTGTTGGAGATGACGATGGCGTCGTTGAACTCGCTGCGGCAGTTCTGCCGTAGGGCGGTGCGGCCCCCATTAGTGATGACTGCGTTGGTGCCGTGGAGCTGGTGGAAGCGCAGGTCATTAGCGCCGTTGGCTCCGCCCACCGAGCATGGGCTGCCAGGGGACATGGCCGTGGGCCCCTCTGAGCTGTCGTCGGGGAGGGGGGGCAGGTCCGCTGGGGGGGGGAGGGTCCGGGTGATGAGGGAGCAGGATACCAATGTCAGAAAATATCCAGAACTATGACCCTACATGTCGCTGCGCTGACTCAGCACGCCCTTCATGTGACATTACTCTGTCTGGCGGTTTCTGCACATCCCTAACCTTATTAAAATAACCAGCGGATAATAGCACATTGCTCTATTCAATAAATGTTTGAAATGATATAAAAATTTCTGCTAGTTGACTCAGCAGGACTCCTAATCTCTCACACAGAAAGAATAAGTGGAGGAGAAAATATGAAAAGCTAATTTACACCAATTTCCACTTAATATGCTGAAATAATAATAAAAGACCTTATTTAATAAAACCTTATTTCACCGAACACTGTAAAGAAATATGGGCCCGATGATTATTAAATCAGAATCATTCCTTTTTAATAACTCGTGTTAGACACTTAAGGACCAGCATTCAAGCTCAGGGCAGGGTAGGAAGTCATCCTTAATGTTTATTTGTTAATTTATTAAAAGTACATTTAAAAAAATTTCTTTCTTTAAATCAATTTTTTTTTCTATTTATTGTTCTGTGTATTGTTGTTTTCACGACATTTAAACTTACAGTAAGTTTATCCATGTCCCCCTCTGCGCCACAACAGCTCATCTTTTTTTTTTGCGCATGACAAATAAAAAGATGTGATGATCCTAACAGCAACCCACCACAAGTAGTGTCTGTGGGCAGTGGTGGTTAGGGAAGCGCACTTGCAATTGAAAGATTGCAGGTTCGAATCCCCAACCAGCAAGGCGCCGCTGAGGTACCCCGAGCAAGGTTACTGCCCCCAATCTCTGCTCCCCGGGCGCTGAATTAGCTGCCTCCTGCTATGTCACGATGTCACATATGGGTTGAATGCAGAGGACACACTACATCGTTGTGTGATGTGATGTGTCGACAATGACCACAGATTACTTAAATCCAACCAACTGTGTAGTAATGAGGCGGGGGGACTGCACTGTCGCAAGACATAAACCCATCGGAGGAGCTACAGCAGCAAACAGCATCACCATGAGAACATGCAGCAGTTGGCGTCTTTTTGGCTACAGGCTCAGTTTAATTCCTCCTGCATGCTTCAACAGAAGCCTGAAGGCTGCAACAGCTTTAAGGATCCTGTTTTTTTCCCCAAGTAATATCACCAATCGCAATTGTAAAAGTTCCCCCTTAAAGAGCATTTCAGTTAACTGATGAAGGTTAAATCTCGTCCTTCACAAGTCATTCTTTCATAAAAGGCGGATCTTCGATGTGTGACTCCCAGTCAACGTGACGTTAGCCGGTACCATAGCACTGGGATTAATGCTGCCGTCACTGCTAAATGAAGTACTGGGGAAGAATTAAGCCTGAGTCATAGTTACTACAATGGGACCCTGAACATCCGTCGTTTGTGATGGATGCTACTGGCCAAATTGCCTCGCGTCTCACCCATGTCGTCCATGATGGTGGCCTGGGCCGCCTGGCCGTACAGATCCACCACAGCGTAGATGCTGGGCGGCACGTTCCAGGCTGCGGGTCCCTGCGCCACTCCGTTCACGAAGAAGTGCAAGCTGCCGTCCTCCTTGCGGACCACGCCCACTGTGTCTCCAGCCTCAAGGGGGCGACAGTGAGTCAACATTAAAAAAAAAATCAGGATCAGCAGTACAGTGCTGGTTCAGGAGAAATGGGTGAGAGGCCAGCAGAGAAGAGAAGAGAAGTGGGAGGGGACACCGGCGTCCTCACAGACAGGGGGAGGGACTCGCACCTTCAGCCGGTCCAGGTTGTGGCCATACTCGTCCAGGATCGTCGTCCCATTGTGCATGACGCCATTCCCCGTCATCATCCAGGTGCCTGAGAAGGGGGTCGGGGGTGTGAATACCAAAGTGTGTCACACCTGGGGAGGTATGTGGCTCAGTGGGTTAAGCCTTGGTGCCTATGATTGGAAAGTCCCGGGTTCGAGCACAGGCACTGGTTACATGGCATGACCTTGCGCTCAGACCCCAAGCTTCGTTCTTAACCGTGTGTGTGTGTGTTTCAAAGGAGAGAAGATGAGATGTGAGAAAAGAAGCATCCCAAAGCATTCGGAAAATAAACGATCATTTAATTTCTCTTGGAGAGGCTATATAGTACAGTGTTTCCCTGGGACCCCCAGACAGTCCACATTTTTGCACCCTCCTAGCTCCCAGCCAATCAAGAGCACAGAATACATGGTTCAGATCTACTGTGAGCTAACAGGAAGCAAAAATGTGGACTGTCTGGGGTCCCCGGGTTCTTTGGAAGGTGTTAGAGGAAGACAAGCAGCTAGACCTTTTCATTAAACCTCTATCTGCCTGCCTTGAAAACTTCAGTTTTAATAGTCCAATCTGAATAACATATGATGGACATATGATGGTAAGAAGAAATGAATCAGGATCTTCAGAGAAGCATATGCGTTTACCGTGCTTAATCCCAGTTACCTGAGCGCAGGTTGGTCATGGTGGAGGGCAGCTGCAGGTAGGCGGGGTTGTGCGTCGTGACGCCGATCTCGATGGAGCCTGCCCACTTGTCCACCATCTTGTCGATACGCACCTGAAACACCTCGTTGGAGCGCAGCGGCCGGTTGCTCAGCACCACGCCATGGTTGAAGTCGTCTGTCGCACTGGCGCAAGACCGAGGACACGCCGTCAGGCTAGTGATAAGTTACAACTATGTACAATGGTCTATGAACGGTGATATTATTACTACAGGCCTGCGATGCCCCAAGCCGACACCAAAGATCGGAATCAACGCCGATTCAGGAATTTTTCAATTGATCGGTATCGGATACCACAGCCCGACCCAAAGCTGGATCGATTTCATTTCTTGCATCCGCTTGATTTATGCTAGTTCAGCTGATTGCAAGCTTCCGTCTCATGCTACGATACGCCTGAGGCACATAGCTTGAAACTGCAAACTAGCCAGATGTCAGCCGTGTGTAAATTCTTTAAATTGGAAACTCAAAGTAGCCAAACTTGCAATATTTGCCACGCCATCCGTAACAGAGGAGGTAGCACTGGACATTTAAAATCAAGACCGGGATCAGCACTTCAAATTCTTAATGGATCAGATGGTACCACGAAAGTGGATCGGGATGGCTCTGCTACAGGTAACTTCACTAGCTAATTTCTCAGAATGAGATCTGCTCACGGGATGATGCTGTAAAAAGTATTTTTTGGTTTACCATATTACATTTTCAGATCTAGTTTTTGCCTTTAAGTATCATTTATTCTTGGTCACAGAATGCAGACATCAGAGGCCTGTCACTCACTGGGGGCGAAGCGCAGTCCTGCCATCACTAATGATGGCCGCCTTCTGCCCACAGTTGGGGTGGAAGAGGAGGCGATCAGGCACATCGGGCTCAGGTGTCAGGGAGAGGGTGGGGCGCGGGCGGCCCACGTCGGGGGACAGCGCCCTCATGATGGCATTGTTCCGTCGCAGACGGTCGCTGTGGTTATGATTGTGGACAATGGTGACCTTCACCGCCATGCCGTAGAGATCTACTACCCCGTAGACCACCGTTGGCGTCTGGGCAGCTGCCACGCCTGCGGGAACATGGATGCAATCATAGGCCGGGGTGGGGTCACCAAGGAAACATCAGAACCAAACCAACATCAGACTAAAGCCAGGTCAACGTGGGCACCAACATGCCCGCCATCACCAGCACCACAAGGGTAGCATGGAGTCTGCCAACTTCTTGGGCACCAAACGAAACAGAAGGCTGTCGGTTTGAATCCTGTCCTTTGCAGAATAGTCAGATCTCTTTTAAGCACTTGAGCAAGGCCCCTAACCCCCCAAAATGTTATAGGGATGCAAGGCAAAGGATTGACCCTGTGTCCAGTCCTCAGGTTTCACTCTCACATCCATATATTTGTGTGTGTGTGTGGGGGGGGGGATATTTGAAAAATAAGAAGTTCCAATGTTCCCAGGCAAACGACAATAAAGCATTTTTGTAACACTACTTAAAACAGTAACTTTAATGCATTATAGCTACCTTTATAATGCATTGTAATGCATTCATAAAGTATTACAAACATGGCAATAAATATTCATAAAAAGGCATAAGAGATTATGGCCATGTTTCTTATGCATTATGAATGCTCTATGAAGATCCCATCTATAATGCACTACAAATACCTTCATAATGCATAACAATGGTCGGTATAAATTAGGATGCTTTGTGCTGCATTATGAAGCTATTTATAGTGCATAATTATGTATTTTGAATAGTCATGTAACGATGAATCGTGAATCGGTTAAAAAATCTATGTAAATGTATGGCGATTTAAACCGGCTGATGTGAAAAATGAATCGCTACTTCACGGTACTTTAACAGAAAAACTGGTGTAATATTTGATTTCATGACGTCAATTCGACGTCAGATGTCACTGCGTGTTCACGTCAACGTCGTTACGTCAGTTTTTGGTTTTGACCGAACGCAAGATGGCGAGCGAATTTGACATTCAGGACACACCGCTGGACTGCGCGCTGGCGTAGTGGTTAGTGCTGCTGCCTCACAGTAAAAGGGTTCAATTTTATTCAATTTCAGATGCACTGTTAAGAAGAGAACATGTTCTGCACAGTTTAGAAAGATAAAGGAATATTTTTAAATAAATTTTTCTGCAGCACATTCTGTAAAAAAATCATGAGGAAATCGTATTGTGAACTCAGATTTGTATTGAATCGTGAGTTTGAACCCTAACCCTAATTTTGAAGGTATGTACAATGACAGTATAATGACTGCTTTAAGTGAAGCACTACCAGCATCTTTTCTGATCTTGGGTATAAGGGGAAGGAGGCACCTCACATTTTGTCCTGACCGGACGCCTTGGTCTCACCTTGGTCGATCCCGTTGATGTAGAAATGAAGAGCCCCATTCACTTTCCGCGTCAAGCCAATGTGATCGCCCTCCTAAAACGGGAGTCAGATGTACAGGAAGCGACACAGGACAAAAAGAACAGGGTATGACATGGAGACGGGCGCACGATATTTATGCATTAAAAAAAGATCATCTGTAAAGCTTTAAATGTTAGGAAGAGTTAGGGATGCATCTCATGTTCTTGTCTCAAGATACTCCAGGTTAAAACAAGGAGGAAATCCAGAAAATCACTGCCACGCTGGTCCACTTGGATGAGCATCAGATGCACGTTAGCACAGGGTGGGATATTTTAATTTCGACGCTTAATCTGGAATCAGACGGGAGGCAGGAATAATGGCCGGCCCGCATCTCCATGGTGACTGATTACCAGTGGCGGGCCGGAAGATGCGTCAGTCAATGAAACCCAGCTGACCTTGTTTAGGCCACCGGCCTAATTAGAGTTTAAAATAGGCCAGCTGAGTGGATTGCAAAGCGCAGAAAGAACAGCAGCTGTGTCTCCAGCCAGACAGAGAATGGAATGCGACTCGTGTGTTTCAGGTGTGCTTTAAGCATCAGTTTGATATTTTCACCTTGTAATATACTGCTTCATATAGACACTAGGGGTCTCGCTCTCAATTCACAAATTAAAATTGATATAAAAATGTAACAAAAAAAAAAACAGTAAAGCTATCTATCTATATGGCAGATTTAAGGACAGCAACCAACGCCTAACTACTTCACTCAAATTAAACACACCCTGCTGGCACTAACCGGTTGAGTATGGGGGTCAGTGAGTACGACAGCGACTGACCTGCAGCTCGTCCAGACTGAACTCGCAGTACTCCCTGCGGGTCCCCTTTCCGTTGGTGAGAATGCCGCAACCGCTCATCATAATCGTGCCTAGAGAGGGAGGGAGATGCACACCATAAAGTGTTTCAGTTTCACACACAAAACTAATTACCACCCCAGCAATTAAGCACATTTCATTTGTTCACTGGACCCATGCAAGCTAAATAACGGCAGAGAATATTGCATGGAACCGGGAAGAGAAATATCAATTCAATGCGGTTAATCAAATTTAGTTTCACCATCCTGTCAGTACTGGTTTCTTCTAGGCAGCTGAGCCCCCCCATCACCCCCGAGCTTTCGGAAAACGCGCAGAAAGGCCACAGCTCATACCCAAACACGGGATTTTTAAATATTGTAACCCCTTCATGTTCGTAAGGGGCAGGTGATCACTGTGAACTGTCTGCTAAACTGAAAAATAACATAAAAAGTCTATTACCAAATTCTACATAAACGGTACTAAAGTTTTACTTGAGAAAAAATGTTCTGAGGACAAAACTAAAGATGACTGGTTCAGAGAGGTAACCAATGAGATTGTTGAAGAGGTGGGAACAGCCAATCAGATGTCTTGTACTTGGATGAAAGGGTTACTACCATCAGTCGATTTGTTGCACAGTCAGCAGGAGGCGCTGTGTGTGGGGGCATACCTGAGCGCAGGTTGGTCATGGTGGCAGGGTAATCCAGGTTGTTTGGGTTGTGGGTTGTCACACCGATCTCGATGGAACCCGACCACTTATCCACCAGCTTGTCGATTCGTATCTGGGAAACGTGGGAATGTGACGACTCGATCTGAGGAGGTCACCTGACATCACTCAAGGCACAAGCACGAAGGAAACATCTGCGGACACAGCTGGATGACGAGTCCACTTTGATGACCATTTATTACCATCTTTCACTGAAATTTAAAGGGAATCCCACCCAAAATCTGTAAAGTTAGCAGTTACAAAACCAAAGCCAGAGGAAAGTGGGTTACATGCACCACAAGAGAGAGAATGTGTGTGTTTTTTAACCCAATAGGTAAGATAAACAGTGGTGTCACTTTCGCGTCTCTCCACTGGCTCAACAGCCGACAATGACAATGTTGCTTCAACTTCTCCTTTGGCTTTATTCTCAATGTCTGCTTTATTGATCTGAAAGTTAAAGAGCAGTTTAATTGAAAAGGTAACACAATAACTGGCGAAGAGCGGATACCGCACGCGCCGCTCGGTGGAAGAGAGCAAAGGCCAGCAGAGCATACGCGACCCAAACGTTCTGCTAAAAAAAAAAAAATCATTCTGATAAAATATTTCTGTATTATGCCCCTCATATTAGCTCAGCTGATATGGTCAAATTTTATAGAACATTCCTATGCTGTAATTCCACTAAAGTAAAGTACCTAATAAGGGAAAAAAAACTCCTGAGGCAGCAGGGGAGAAGCACCAGCATCACACAGCCCAGAGCACCGTATCCAAACAACCTCATAATGAAGGGTCTAGCAGCCTCCATTCTCCCACAACAGTTGCCAGTCAAAAAAACAACACAGACAGACAGACAGTGCACAATGGCACCGGCTGATGAACACAAGCCAGGGCCAGAATCTGCAGCGGCATTAGACAATTGACATTCTGATTATTTATTTGTGCATTCGCATACATTTCACAAGAACAGAATAACCAGGCAATCTGGCTGTTTGGAGTGAGCAGTAAAATTTGGACCACGTTTCCTCTTTGTGTCGTGAGATTTATTCCTTCCATCTACATCTGATCTGTAACAGATCTATAGCTTGCGTCAGTCCTCACTCTATGGGGGCCTCGATCATCACTGACCTGGGGGTGGTGGTGGGGGGGGGGCACTTAGAGGCAGCAATGTCCCTTCAGCCAGCATCTCTACAAACTTAACATGATGTACATAACAGAGGTGGTGGGTAGAGCACAGCTTACACACACGTCTAAGAAGCTGAAGGTTGCTGGTTCAAATACTAGCAGGCTGTGGGGGTGCAGCATCCATGAACACGGTATCTGAAGAGGTTCAGTAAGAACGTACCTTTTGCTCATCTGGATCACGTATTTTCAATCCGCCATAAATGCGGAATCACGCAAGTAACTAAAAATTGCTGAATGCTTTAATAGCTATCTTTCTGCTTTATGGACCGCAGAATAAAAACCTCTGCTCTGGGGAAAGGTCCCATAGATGCCGGGGGCTGCACTCCAAGCAAGGAGAAACATCTGGATTTGGTGGAGGTCTGGCTGTTAGTGTAGCCAACGCAGGGACAGAGGTATGAGGCGGTCGTGGTGCACAGAGCCCCTCGTTCTCACCTCAAACATCTCGTTGTGCCGGAGAGGCCGGTTGGTCATGACCACGCCGTTGTTGAACTCGTCAAGAGGTCTACGTCGCTCCGCAGTCTTGTTGTTGTTACTCAGCTTGATGAGTGTGCCACACTTCTCATGAAACAGCAGTGCGTCGTTGGTGGTCACACCCCCGGGGGTGGGTGCGAGTGCGAGGATAGCCCCACCCCCTCCCCCTCCCCCAGCTCCGCCACCACCCCCAGCTGGGCTGCTGCCAGAGCTGCCCCCGACGCCTCCGTTCCCTCCGCCGCTGTCGCTGCTCCCTGCCAGCACTCCACTACTGCTGCTGACGCCACCTCCCCCGACGCCAGCTCCCCTAGTGGTCGTCGACAGCTCCGAAACCGTGCCCCCTGCATCCCCCTCGTCCTCAGAGCGGTACAGGGACACAATGGCGTTGTTAAACACGTCGAACAGCTGCTGCTCAGTCAGCCCTGCACACGGGAGGGCAGAGGAGAGAGAGTCTAAGCATCACTGGTGCAGAGTCTGCATCTAAAGGAACAGTACAGTCACAGGGTACAATCTAGGATACACAGTCAGAGTCAGGGAGCAGTCTAGGGAGCACAGTCACAGTTAGGGAGCATTAGATTTCTGAGTATTGGGGTCTAATTTGGCATTTACTCACCCATGTCTGGCTCTAAAGTGTTGGGGAACTTGTCTGGTCGACTCTGACCCAAAGGGAGCTCAGGCACTGAGTGGGAAAAGTAATGGTAAAAATAAACAGGTGTTAGGATCACTAAAGAAGCTGTAACTCTACTGGATGATTAACACTGCTCTGCAAAAACAAGTATGACATCAAGGATCTGGGGCCACAAGCAGAAATAAGAAGCATGACGTTTCAGGGAAAAACAAGACATGGAGATGCCATTTCAGACAAACATGGAAAACTGGCAGCAAACCTACCTTCTTCCACTGTGCCATTCATGATAACTACAGTCCCCACCCCCTGGTCCTCATGGTTCCTGCAGAGCTCCACCTCTTGCTCGGCCGAGAGGGGTGGTGGCTCACAGCTGACCACGGTGACTTGAGTGCACTTCCCGTACAGGTCAACCACGGCCCAGAGGCGCGGAGGTAAGCCAGAGGCGGCGGCGCCACAGTCCTGCCCGTTCACCCACAGGTGCAGCTCCCCCTGGCTGTCACGCTGGATCCCCACACGGTCACCCTCACCCAGCTGGTCCAAGTCGCGCCCGTACTCCTCCAGCACGGAACGGCCGTCCATCAGCACCGAGCAGCCCGATACGATCCAGGAGCCGCCCTTCAGGCCCGTGGCGCTGCTCGGGAAGTCGAGACCTGCTGGGTCCAGGGCCGTCACGCCAATTTCGATGGAACCACTCCAGGAGTTCACCTATCGGAGAAATGTGAGCAGGTCGGAAAACCAGGACCATTTCATTCAATAATTTGCCCCAAAAATACATTTTGTCAACCAATTAGTGAAACGCAGGCGCTCATCACAGAACAGGCTTCCTTTTGGACAGCTGCCAGGACCCCAGTTGGAGCAGTCTGGAAAATTCCCGTTTTATTAACCTCTGCAGCTCCATCAGCTAACAAATGGGCCTCCTGGTTTTGACGACTCTAACTGGACATCCTTGTCACAGCAGAAGCCATGTGCCATTCCCAGAGCAACTCTAAGGTCAAACCCTCCACACATACCTGCTAATTAAGGGCCGTATGTCATGGCACAGATTGGCAGAGGTCACAGGTCTTAACCTTCAACGGGCACTATTTGGCACGTCACTTTGGTTTACTTCGTCAGCCATTGTATCTCCTGTCCACTCGGCTTGGACGGTATCTATTTCTCATATTGTCGTATCGTTCAGACATTAGACTTCGGTATACTGTATTTTGACGGTATTTTCAAAAGCAATGCTATTCCAATATATTAAAATCTTGGCAATAAAAGTCATCGAGTGGGGGGAGGGGACTCCCCACAATAAATTTCACAGTGTGGTTTGCCATATTACCGTAATAGTGCCAAAGCTGACTGTCCACCTAAATCTCATCATTACTTACTCATCCAGCTACAGCCTATCCTGTGCTCATGTGATCAGAGCTCTACTGGCTGCCTTGGATGAAGGCATCTGCCAAACATGTAACAACCTCATACCAACAGGAGATCCGGGACCAGAATGGACAGGATGCTTAGGAGCAACCCGCCGCTTCTGGACTCCACAGAACAAACCAAATTGTAAACGTTAGTATTTATTTAGAGAATAATGTGCCTCTGGGCACCTGGTGTGGGGGGGGGGGGGCAGCCAGGCGAGACCGAGATGGGTAGATCAAGGACGGTCAGGGGACAGAAGGAGAATGATAAACAATCAGAGGATTAGGGGAGGAGACAGACAGGAGGGAACCAATGAGGGGCTAAGGATGCGAAAGACGAGGGAAACAGAGAGTGTAAGAGACTGTACAGCTGACAGTCGCCAACTCAGCCTGTCACTCTGCTACACCACCCCCACAGTGATTAGGTCACAGGCAGAGAAGTAAACAAAGCAATAAAACAAATAATGAAGATAAACGGGGGGATCACTAACAGGTCATAAAACACAGCATGACCTCACGCGCACGCACACACACACACACACACACACACACACAGCGATAAGGCAGCAGGCTGGAGCCGGATCATGCTGTAAATCCATCTCGCACAGTTCTGACAGAGAAAGCACCTCCACGGCCCCTAACCCCCACGGCATCCAACCAGACTGCCTCCACCTGCCACTCTCATGGACCCATTTATCCTCCCACAAGATGGAAGCTGTGTTCTGGTCCATTCTGCGCTCCAACCTGAGGCCGCTGCAGCCTGTCATACGCACCAGGCCCAAACACACCTCGGAACGTTCCAGACGCTGAGGGTCCCCATGACATGTGCTTGGAAAAACGGTGCGTGAAGGGAACACACACACACACACACACACTTCGCATAATTACACTGCAGCCTCTTAGGTGTTACCAGAAGCGAGAAACAGATACTGAGTGGCTTTATAGACCGGCCAGCTAAACGTTACTTTAGCATTTAAGTAGCATTTGCGTACCATGCCGCTTGGCAGGTGTACGGCACCGGCTGCACGGCGGATCAAAGAGGGAAGCGGGGAGCCAGGGTCACCCTCAGGCTAAGTACACTGCTCTCTCAGTACCAGAGAGGCTCTCCAAGTCAGAACCGCAGGATAACATGAAACATCCACAAAAATATTAGTTTAAGTCTGGCAAAGACATGCATAGATCAGGCCATGAGGCTGCCAGATGGACCACACTGATGACATCACTCCATAACGGTAAACTGAACCTAAACATCCCTCCCCCCACCCAGCAAAGGGGTTCAAAAGCAGCCCCCAAACCCAACTGGCCCACTGTACATAGAGTTGCTGCCATCTGTTTAGTGCCCTTTAACAGACGCTAAAAAAACACCATTAGGCAACAGAACCAGATTATTTCTGCACTAAAAATATACATAATTTAAATCATTATACTTTAGTGAACAGCAGTAATGCACATCAGCCCTCCTTCAGAGAACGGAAGGGGGTCTTGGTTATGAAGTAATGGCTCCTTTTCCAATTTATGTCCCTCATAAGGGTTTTATGGCATCAGTATTTTTTTTGACAAGAAAGGAAAGGTTTATTGGCAACATTCTGTGAATTTAAACCAAGCTGGAAGATACATTGAAAAACGGAAATTCGGCAGAAAAGCAGATCCTGCGGGCACAGTCAGATTAGGATGCCCTGGCAGCGATACTGGTGCACAGCGGTGCACGAGCTGGGGAACAGACAGGTGTGAGGTGTGGTTTCCGCACCTAGAGAGATTTTGGCGGTCAACATAGAAAACGCATGGCACTGTGCATCTCTGTAAAGACGTGCTGCCTCAAGCGTAGCGATGCACTGGAATGGGACATCCTAATTAAACACGCTGAAAGCAAAACTAACTAGGACCAAATCACCTTTCCACACGTGCACAAATCAGTAAAAATGTCAAATATCCTCATTCGATTGCATTAATTTATTTGTCAGATGTTTTTTTTTTACCAAAATGATGTACAGCTAACAAAACATGATCACAAACTACCTGGAGCGACTGGGGTTAAGGGCCTTTCTCAAGGGCCCAAAGGCTTAACCTGCTGATTTGAACCGGCGACCTTGCGATCGCGGGCACAGCGTCCTAAACAGGAGCTAAACAGCGCCCCTTTCTTCTGTCAAATATAAGGCCCTTGTTTTAAGTTGCAGCCCTTAAGCAACCCTACATATGGAAACACAACAATGTCACGCAAAAGGCCCGAATACCCCGTTTACTACTAACATCTCAAAACATTTGTCATTGATGTCTTTACGGCTGGTGGGGTAAGTGCTCACCCACATGCCTGCGATGGTCGCCGGGTTCTGCAGCTCCTGCTTCAAACACGGATCATCAGCAAGGGCTCTGCATGATCCTCGAAGACGGGGGAGCACGCAAGCCGGTCACATTTCTCTCCAAATTCACAACTACAAATGCTCCCGTGACAAAACATATGACAGCTCTGCATGGCTACTTATGCGGTGTGTGGGCAAGTATCAGCGCATCGCGGCGGGCTTACGCACGAAATCCTCTTCACCTGAGGCGATGAGTGCCTTGGCCAGGCTGTTCAGGGAAGCACCTGCTCCTGCCAGACCCTCAAAAACGGTGCACGGACATCAGCTATCAGACTCTCCCACCAGCAGCTATGCGGTTGTTACCTACAGGCTGACTGCTTTATAACTGCAGATACATTGAAGGTACAAGGTGGGGAAACTAAATCACCAAGGGCATCTGGTCTTGCACGATCGTCGCATAAGAGCGAAACACATGCAATACTCGCCAACTTCCAGCCAGGGAGGCATGCAGTTAGCCCCGGACCCGCTCCCATTAGCTAGCTGCATTCCAGGCACTGCCTCGCATACATTGAGGATTCAGTACTCCTTTCGTCCGCTTGTTTACCTTTTTGTCGATTCGAACCGTGAAGACATCACGGTCCCGCAGCGGCTCTCGACTTAAAACCAAGCCATGATTGAATTCTTGGACCGGCTGGTTGCGCTGGGCGGTTCGATTGGAGTTCGACAGGCCGATCAGCTTTCCGCTGCGGGGATGCAGCTCAGCCGCCATCTTCCCTGGGCGGCACGGTTCGCGACACTTGATGCTTTACGACAGTAAAAAAAAGTGCCGCTTCGCCGGCACCTTTTAGAAACCCACGGATCGTTTGCCGACAGAAGGTCAGGAATAATCACATGTTTCAGTGCTTTACGGTAGTGTGGCACTGGTTGTTATTTTGTACTAAGGGGTAATATGACTGCGTTCTGTCCGAAATATGATTGTATGCTGCCCCATTAAAGATGATATTATTTTGTGACAATTTAACGTGAGTTTGTTTCCATTTAAATTACATTAATAACGTGATTCAACAGACAGTTTACCCTCTTCCAAGTATATTTTGCCTTACAGCCCCACCCCATGTCATAAATAATACCCAACACAAGGTAAATCTGTTATGATGACTCTGCAGATCTGTCCATAGCATTAAATATTACTGAGTGATACAATAACTTGCGTATGTTAATTATCGCACAAAGCGTTTAGTCAGTAACGTGCCGTGGATTAGGCTATAATAATTTTAGATATGCATCTATCTAAAATAAATAATTGAAATTTAAATGTTTGATAATGTTATTACAATTTGTTTACAGTGTCCGTAGTAGTAGTTCGCATATGTGTAATGATTTTTGTACAAATGGGAATATGGAAAAAACACACCTCGGAATGTTATCCGCAGATAATAGATATCATTGTTGCTTGAAAAGGAGCGTTCATTCTGAAATGTCACCCACCTTTCGTATGCTATACAATGATTCCATATGTAAGAAACATATGGTTGTCATATTGTCTTACTTATTTTGCAAACTTATTTTAAGCTCTTCAACTACCATTTCAAATCACGCTAAATTCCGACAACGGCGTTGCTAATAGACTGTCAGATGGGAGTGGACCGTTAACTGTGTCAAGTGGTGTGAGCAGCACCAACGACAGCAGGGGGCAGCATTGTAAGGGTCGACTCAGGGAAGAGCTAAACCTCAGTGAGACATTCCCATGCAGACCGTCTCACGAGCTCCATGCCCTCAGGTCTCCTGGTACTGTTCAAAGAAAACACTGGCTGTACTCATCAGTCCAAGACACAGTGTTTAATTTTTTTTAGTACTTGCCAGTAGTCACAGTCTTTCCCCTCTCCAGTTGATTAAACGATCCATGTCCTCTATGTGTAGTGCTTTGGCTCTTTTTGCATCAAAAGCTATGGATCATGACCAGGAACTTCAAATGCAAAGAAATTTATTATACTGTAGATTAACTATTCAATTCAATCTGCAAATAAATGCAGCGGCTGAATGTGGAGATAACTGTATGTAAGGGTTAACTTTTATTTTCATTTATGTTATCAGAAGAAGAATCATGCGAAATGTTTCAGACAACTCAGAATATGTAGTGAATGTGAGATACAGGAAAATAATAGTCAATAGACAGCGCTGTGTCCGAAACTCCCACTGTGTAGCAACACCACTCAAAATTGTGGTTTTTATTGGTGCCCTGGTTCTGTGTGTATGTCTGATTTTTGCACATTTTCATTTGGGTTTTCCTCTGTGCCCTCTGAATTCCCATAGGTGAATCAGTGTCTCTAAATTGCATTTATTTTGTTGGTTTCCTGTGATGGATTGGCCTCCTACCCACAGTGTCCCCTTGTCTCCTCTGCTAGCTTGGTTAAGTTCCAGGATTGCTGCAACCTTGCACTGGTTATGGAAAATGGATCCTCGGAATGAAAACAATTCAGGACCAATGCTGGTAGGCCCTGACGCTGGTCTCTGCAGGCCTATAAACACACCCCAGTTTGCAAAGGAATGGAGAGACTGAATGAACGCTGGTCACTCACTGTGTCGACCTTGTGTGAGACCTAGGAGAGATCCAGAAGCTTCAGATCCTTCAACTTGTGTGGTAGCAGTGGGAATACAGTGAGATAAAGTAATTCTGTCAAGTTTCATTTGCACAGTTAAAATGCTTCTGTTTTCGCTGTCGTATTCATTGAAGTATAAATGTCTTGCCAAAGTTTTCAAAATTAATTGCCTTCATAAATTCTCAGATTAAAATACATGAAATTTGGGAATTCTGATATTTTATTCCACTATAATACTTTATTTATTTCTTTCGAGCACCATCAAAAATTTGTGACAAGGAGTGAAACAGCAGGAGTGACAGTGTGATCAGAAGTGACAGGGTGATACCTCTGTATTACTTCTTGACCATCTTAGACAAAACCAGATTTGTTTTAAATATCAGGTTTTCGCTTGGTAACCACCTGAAATTAAACTGATTCTAGACCTTTCTTGTCAGAAAAGACTGTGAAAAGTATATTGTCTAAGTTCAGTAGAGATTAAAAAGAGTGTACATTCTTCCCACATTCAGAAATAGAGGCACATACATTTTTATAGTCCTGTTTGGTGTTCGGTGAGCCTATTGATGCTAACCACAAAGCTCTTGGGTACATTTTAATCTCCCTGTTCATCTGTGCTACTTTCTTTTTCAAAATGTAATGTTTCCGGTGTTGTTTCAGTTTGATCTGCAGTAAGAGCTTTGACTAGGTTGGTGTTTGTGTACAAAGTACCAAATCCTCATGGGGCATTAGGACTCAGGGCCAACAGAAGCCAAACTAAATGAAGGAGTATGAATCTGAGATAAGTGAGACGTCACTCTTCTGGCTGCTGTTGTGAGAAACCCAAGAACCTCTGATGACACGGCTCATACCCAGCATTTGGACTGTTGCATATTTTATTTCAACAAGGGGCTTTGTTCATCCTTCAGGTTATAAGACAGTGCCCTTAATCACCACACTTTCTCGTGCTTATAGATCGTGCAAGATTGCTTTACTTTGTGTTGGGCGCTGCAATCTAAACACCTGTCTCTAGATTGGTGTCCGATCTGTAGTACTATCTAAACCTCACAATGAGAACATCTTATACAGTATGTGTAAAAACGATGTTGCTGGGGCCGCTATAGATAGGCGTGTTGGTAGAAGGATGAGGGAAGTACCATGTGACCTGGGGACTTTTGGGGGTGAAGTGTCAGTCAAGCAATATGTCGGTGTGCAAAAGGGACGGCAGAAGGCGAGTGCATGAGCGAAGAGTGGAACGGCTTCAAAGGCAGATGCCATTGTGGCTTTAAAATGGGCGGCAAAGAAGCATTAACACGCGATGTAAACGGACAAATGGGCAGACTTGATGGAAAGAAACCATGGCAGCCTGACAATGTAAAAGGGGGCAAATGAGGAAACCGCAGCAATGGGCCAGAGCGAAAGTGACAGGACCCCTCATACTTTCCAATAACAGGCTCGACACACTTGTAGTAGACATGATCTAAAATCATGATGAAACACAGTGCAATATGTTGGAATAAATCGCTATTAAATTTACTTCTGAATGTCTGCCTAGCGCAAAATGGAACTGTATGATACGCAGTGAGAGCTGCCAACTGTTATATTGTCTGCTTAAAGTATTTTATTCCGTCTTACTTGTTGTGGCTCTAATTCCTATGTTTGTATCGCAAACACATTTCAACATGTCTTTCTGTCTAAACCTTGGATCTACTTTGATTCAAAGCATATGGGAGGAAGAACCGGGTACACCCTGGATAAGCCTATCTGGGGGGAGAAAAGACATCACAAAAACAGATCTGGGCTCAGTTTCAGACCTGCAAACTATCCACCCTCGGTGCCCTGTCACTGATATTGCAAAACACATGCTGTTGATCGTAAATTATGAGGTTTCTGTCTGATAATGTACAAAAGCAGAAAATGGAAGAGCGGCACAAAGATTAGCCACACAAATCTTCGGTCAGGCATGATCATCTGTACAGTTTTTATTGAAGTTATCTCTGAAGGGCCTTTGGTTCAATTTCATTCAATCTCTGTCTTAGTTAATTGTCCATATTTTAAAGAACAGGCCGTGTAGATCTCAAATGATGCATAATACCACTTTATAGGAAGTGGAAGTAATGTTGGGAGGCCAGTACAAGATGTGGAAGACCGGATGCAGAATGTCCTCCTTAGCATGACGTGGTGAAGGTTATGGGCTCAGAAGTGGAACACAGAGGAACATGGAAATAGTAACTGGGAGTAAAACAAGGACAATGGCCTGGAAGACAAGTCTGAGGTCACTGAAGGGTCAGATGAACCATGAAAGGTCACTGGAGGTCACTGATCAGTAGTAAGCAAGGGTGAGGATTCAAGCAGGTCAGGCGAGGCAGGGCAGCTGTGTGATGAGATAGAGCTGTGTTTGTAGAGGGCATGGTCCAGATCTAATTCCCGATCCTGAATTCTGATCCGCCATATGCAGCCATGCAGATACTGAGAGTCACTAGTGTTTGCACTGTAGTCTGTGAGGAAGAGAAGACCAATGAGAAGGCAAATTAGTCACAGCTGTGGTTTAAGGGTATGGACTCAAATCTCGAAATCTGTCATTTAGGGCTCCTGCATCATATATGCATGGTTGTGCGGGTCTGGAACTGCAAAATCCACAGACATAAAGCTAGGGAGGAGACTCAAGCTCTGAACTGAATCCTAGAGGTGTGAGAGAAAAGGCCAAACCAATGTGCCATGGTGCTAGGTAGTCCTCTTTGTGCTAGTGGAATTTTAGGCTTAAGGAACTGCTCACCTGGTACTCCCCCAAAGGCCAGCAGCATGCCATCATCCCAGATGTTCAGCCAATCGCGCGTGTTATCTCTGAGCTCTGTGACAATTTTGTCACCCAATGCAATTTGCATCGCATTCTCTGATAGGTTTAGCAAGAGCTCACTTTGAGCCAATGACAGACTATCTGTCCGTTCACCAAATGTCACTTCCAGCTTCTGTGGGGAAAAGATGAACACATCCAAATATAATGAAATACTGATCACCATCTTAGGCAATACGTTCATGTCATCCCAGAAAACATCTGGGAAACATGTTGATCTTGCATTGATGCTTGAATGTGACAATAGCTATGCTTTGCTTTTGCAAAACATATAAGATGTGATTCTGGGTAGGATCCCGTACCTGCGTTTGGTTCTGGACGGCAATGGTAAGTATGGCTTTGTGCTGGGAGTTCAGTATGGCCAGAAGCGTACCAGTCCAGTCGCCTATGTGCCCTTCTATTCCTATGGTGATGCTTCTGCCAGTTCCCAGGTGTGTGGGGTAGTCTGTGATGGTGTAAAGGGTACAAACTGTCACACAAAGGCTAAAATGCTCTTATACCCTTCATTCTTCCTCCCCTGCTTATTGGGGATGCAGGGGGGCACAATTGCACCCTCTACTGGTCAGATGAAAATGCTTTACAGACATATTAAGTTTTATAAAATTTAATTGCATTGTAAAGTTATATTTCTTTGTTAATCAAATCAAAGCGTAATAATACTTTTTTCTACAGGTCCTCGTCGACTTACGACCATGATTGGTTACGATTGACTGGTCGTAACACGATTTGGTCGTAAGTCGCAAATGTATAGCCTACTGTACAGTAATGTATTGTTATAAAAATCTTTAAGTCATACCTTAAAGACACAAATGGCAGATGCTTGCTGTACCGAATCTGGGATAACAGTTAGCGGCTTAGCGCGCGCGGGAATGGTAGTGCTGCCGGGAACTGGTGCGCAAACTGTCGTACGCCCAGCTGGGCAACATGTGCGCCGCCAGACATACGAGCTGCGATCATGGTCGTAAAGTCGATTGGTCGTAAGTTGGATAGGTCATAAGTCGACGAGGACCTGGATATATTTTTAACCTGGTGTCCTACAGTCCGGACCCCCAGCTGGGTGCCTCCGGGCTCCTGTCCGTGCGTGTCCTCCTCGCAGAAGATGGGTGTAGGGTGTACATCCCACACGATCCAGCAGCTACTGCAGTGGGTCTTTGGCGTCTCCGATTTGTCACGAAAACGGTGTTTCGTATGTTCCTTATCTGTCACAGTCGTCTGGCCTCTGACCAGTAACCCAGTCTTCTTTTGGAAAAGAATGCGTTTGGTCACAGTTTTTGTTTTGTGTTTTTCACATCTTTTAGCCCAACTGTCTCTTATCTCTGAAAGATAACCCCCCCAGGGTCTTCCACCTGTTTAAAAAGGTATGCGTTACTCATTTCTGAGGCAGTAAATTTACCTCCCGCCCCAGAATTCTGTAATAATGGAACCAAACCATGTTAGTTTAGAAGTGACATTAATGTCAGAACACCCCGTAGTTCGCAACCAACTTTCATGGACCATGAAGACAGAACCAGACATTGCGTTTAACAGGAAGGTCAGGACCCTAGACTACCACTGAATGGTCTTTTCAGCTTTTGGTGAAAAACCTTGGTCCTAAATTGGTGTCATTATTTAATTATCAATTTACTATTCACATTTTCATCATTTTTATGATCTGTTTTTTTTGGCTAGAAGCTTAACCATTAATTACAGTTCTATAATTTACTGCATATGATTGCACATGTGTGTATAATATTAAATGAACATTACTTATGCCATTAACCTAAAAATAGAGGCCACTGGCAGTGAGTCTGAGACTCTAATCACTGTTGTGTTTCGGTGCTGAATTATATATTGCTTGTAGAGGATTCCCCGCTCAGTCAGTATGGAGGATGCTTACAGCCATTGGGGTGATGGGGAGGGAGAGAAAGATGAC
>JABFEB020000002.1:25170184-25183356 GCA_019775895.2 Stomatorhinus ivindoensis | reverse complement strand
AGATGGAGACCAAAAAAGAATCAAAAGATGGAGGGGGGAGTAGTAACTAATACAAACGAAAGTGAAGACATACCAGAGTTGATACTGTAAAGAAGCAAGTCTTGCTCATGCTTTGTAAATACAGAACCCAACACATGTTCCTACAGGACTACTGTATATATACCAGACCATTCAAGAGTGGCTGTAGATCTTTAACATATTATTATTCAAGTCAGAAAACATAATCCATCTACTTTTAGTTGTTATTGTTTTTTTGTTTCTTTTTTGTACTTCATCAACCTTGAGACTAAATTACATTCATTTTTTTTTTCTGTGTATGCAAACCCCTTTTTTACAGAACTCTCTGTCTGGTAACAAGGAAAAAAACCGCAAAACAAACGGAAGGTTGTGTATTAAAACAAAAAAAAAAAAACAGGGAGATACACATGAAAGAGAGGTTACGAGGGACCGGGGAAGTCCACCGTGATGGGCTGTGCTCCCCGCCCTGCCCCACCCCGTCCCGTCCCAGCTGGGGATGGCATCTGCAGCAGATGATACTAAACCCTCGTCTACTTCGGGAGAAATGGGAGAAGTGTATGCATCCACTGCCGAGGCCCCCCAGCTGTTACTGACGCAGAAATCATAACTTGAGGAAAACTGCCCCCATTCCTATGCTCATTTTGGGGGATGAATTGCGCATTTTTTTTCAGTTACTCTGTCCTTACTTAGGGCAATCTGATTCAAGCCAGAATGCCCCAACCCCTTTAAATGTGTCCCTAGGAAGTAACACAGGGCTCAGACTGAATTCTTCCCTCTCTCGCTCGCTCTCTCTCACACGCTCCCTCCCTCTTCATGGACTCAAACACACACACGGCACACACACTCATGCTCCCAAACCCGGCACATGGAGCGTGTCTTTGGGGGGGTGACACCGGGGAGGTGCGGGGGACTGAAAGAAAAGCTCTCTAAATCAGGATAAATCGCTTTTTTCTTCTCATATTTTTTTCCCTTTTCGACGTAGCAAGAGATGAGACGGGTAACGAGAGTCGGAAGTACGTGACCTAGTGCCTGCTCTGTGTGTGCTCACCCCAAGCGGCTGCTCCCGTGTGAAGCCGTCAGGGCTTAGCGCAGCTACAAATCTGTAATATAACAGCTTATAAGTAAACGTTAAGGTGGGAGTTGGGTGGGGTGGGGCGGGGAGGGGCATCTGCAGCTTCTTACAGGTAAAACCAGAGGACCGCATCACCCTCAGCTCGAACCGCGTCCCTCCCCAAGCTGAGGTACAGCTAACCCTGACAGCACAGGTCGCTCCTCTGCAAATGACACATCCTTCTGCCCCCCCCTTGTTGGGTTGCCTTTTCTGCAGCTTTTTGGAATGAAGTTGGGGGGGACCCCATGCCCACGCACAGAAAACCCATGCGGGCACCTGCACACACACACACACACACACACACACACGCACACACACACACACAGACACACTGAACACGCCGCCACAGTTGCCCTCTGACCTCCGTCGTGTGCAGTGATGCTCTCTCATCCTTTTTCTCTCCTAAAATTTTACCAGCCTCAAACGAGGTTTTTCTTTTTTTGGATTTTTTTTTTTTGTTTTTCTTTTTGCGGTCACTATAAAGGGAAGCAGACGGAACTAATTTTTGCAAAACACACACCCTGTTAGCTGTAATTATTGTTATATTATAGTTATTAATATTATAACAAGTCTGAGAGGACAGTTAATCGAGCACTAGTACTACCACAGAAAGAAAGGATAAAAGGAGAGAGGTGTACTGGAAGTGCGAGATAAACTGGGGGTGGGGGGAGAGGTCCTCCATCCTATCCCTCCCTCCAACCACCCCCTTTTAACTTCCCCCTCCAAAGCCTCGCCTCTTTTACTCCTCCTCTAAAATTACCTAGGTCTCATCACTACTTTACAAAAGAGAGGCAGGGACTGAGCAAGTATATTCAGTCACAAAGGAAAAAGAAAGCCCCCCCCCACCCCCCACCGAGAAAGCCCACCCGCCTTTTTAAATATTCCTCCTCTGAGCATCCCTGGCCTAGGGGTTGCTGCTGTCTCTCTTCTTGCCACTGCCGCTGCTGCTGCCGTAGTGGCTGGGATTGGCCACCAGGGGGTGCGGCACTGCGCCCACATAAGGGTTGGCGCCGTAGTTTAAGAGGGCAGGCAGGAAGGGTAATGGCTCCACCTTGTCCCCCGGGGCCATCATGTTCAGGGCCATGGGCAGGGCAGCTAAGCTGTAAGGGTAGGGAAGCAGCTGTGGACCATACAGAAGCTGATACGGGTCAGGGTAAAAGGGCAGTTTAGCCAGGTCCCCATTGGCAACCATCTTCCCCAGGGGGCCAAAAGGGATGGGGCTGGCGGGGTAGGACACTAGGATGTTGTCTTCATGTTTCTTACTCGAACGGCAGCCCCCAGGCACAATGAGGGGCAGGGGGAACTCCTGGACAGGGTAGCCAGCTTCTCCGTGGGAGCCCATGGAGGTGTTCTCCTCGGCCTTAGTCTCCGGCGGGGGGGCACGAGGAAGTAAAAGGGCATGTGCAGATGGGCGATCATTCGCTCTGGATGAGAATGGAGGCTGCAGGAGCAGAGGCCTCTCGGAAGCGCGGCCCCCCCGTGGAGATGGGGAGGCCTCCAAATGCGCTCTTGCCAGGAGGTCTGTAGCATGCGGGGAGCAGCGTGGTGACTTGAGGGCTTTCTGCGGGGTGCTGGTTAAAGTGGTCTGGGCAACAGAATACTCTGGAGTCTCCACCTCTTGTTTGGGTACCAGCAGGGTCACCTCCCTCTGGTCCATGCCTGTGTTGGTCTTAGCCTGCTGAGTTAGCTCCCTTTCTCTCATCACGACGGACGGCATTGTCAAGTCCTGTGCTTGGCTGGGATTCGGGCTTTTGGACAAGGCCGTCGCCCTGAGATTTTGAGCCATCCTGGAATCGTCCATCTCGCTATGCAGCCTCTTGACCCCTCGGCCGAGATTGCTCTCGATCTCCTGATCTGCAGCACCCGCGCAAACCACCCCACCCCTCCCGCCAGCAGCCATTGTTATAGGCGCCGCGGCAGCAGATTCCATCCGAGCTTGCAGCTTCATAGCCACGTCTGGAGAAGTGTCAGATTTCTTGTCTTTCTGGGCTGGGCTGTTCCTTTGGCTGTCCTTCCCTTCTGGGCTTCTCTCTCTGTGTGTTCTGAAAGAATGAGTTGTATCTATGGATTCTTTTCCTTTGAGGACCAACACACTCTGAAGGCTAGAAGATGGGCCAGTTAGGGAGCGAGGAGGCTCACCGCGTGGACTCGGGTTTCGATCAGTAGCTAGACCATTGTTTCTGTGCTCTGAACTGCCCCTGCTTCCCAGATTTTGTGGTTCTGCCTCTGCTTTTCCAGGATGCTCAAAATTTGCTGCTTGGGCATCAGAGCTGCCATTTGTCTGCGAGACTGATGCAGGGTAGCTGATAACTGGAATGGACTGAGCATATTCTGTCTTCATATCTGAGTCAGTAGTCCCTGGTGGTGGCATCTCCTTTTCTGGAGCAAGGGCCCCACATTCTGAATCTTCCTCTGCAGCAGGACTGCCTGACTCATGGAGTTTGGCATGGCGCCCCAGTGCAGCGGCGGTCTTGCACACCTTAGAGCAGTGCGGACAAACGTGCCTAACAGAAGGCCTTCTGCCCACACGCCCTGGGCTACCCTTTTCTTGCCCAACCCTCTCTATCTCCATCTCTGAGTCCAAGTCACGGTTTTGCAATGCGGAAGACGACTGCTCAGGGGCAATGTGCTGGGCCCTCTGGTGTTTCTCCAGCCGGGCCTGGGATGAGAAGGTTTCTCGACAGAGTAAACATACAAATTCCAGAAGGTGTGTCAGCTCATGCTTGTCCCTCTTCCGAGTGGTGGAAAACCGCCTTCCACAGGTTCCACACTCGGGTGAGTGCCCCATTGGCTCGTGCCTGTCTTGTCTGATTGGAGAAGGACAGGATACTTTTGGAAAGACCTGGGCAGTGGTTAAAGTTGGGCTGAGTCCACAATCTGACTTTTTATTTTTTGTGTCCCAACCTTGCTGTTCATTAGTGGAAATCGGACTGCTATTTGTAATATCAACAGAGTGCCTGTTGTCTACTCCTTCCTTCCTCATTCCCTCATTCTCCTCGTCATCCACCCCCTCCTCATCTTCGTCATCCTCATCCTCATCCTCATCGTCCTCATCGTCCTTTTCCTCATCCTCGTCTTTGATGCTGTGGTCCATGATTTTTTCTGCCCTCTTCATCAGTCTAAGAGAGCGCTTGTATCGCAGTTTGCGGTGCCAGGAGGACTTCTTCACCCTCTGCACATGAAGTGTCTTACGCTTGGGCTTGTAGGTGTAATATGGTCGCCACAGGTTATCCTCCGTATCCTGGTCGCTGTCCTCCTCGCGTACCTCCTGACGGAAGTAGTACTCTCTGACCTTGCTGGGGGATTTGGGGGGTTTTTGGTTTTTTTTCTTGGTCTCCACTTCCAGCTGCTTGCTGGTGTCACGGTGTGGGCGATGCCGGTGCCGGTGGTGGTGGTGGTGTGTGTGCTGGGGCTCGGTTGCATCCTGTGGTACAGAATCAGTCTTTCTTGATTTAGTGGATGGGGGAGGGCTTTTATCCCTCATGAGGTCCGTTTCGGAGATTCTTCTCTTGACGATGGCTTCCTCCCCAATACGCACCGTAATCTGACAAAGAGGAGCGACGCCCCTCACCTCAGATACGCCAGCCATGCAGGCCGGCTTAGCCATGTAGGTTATGCTCTTGCTGTGTGCCTTGCGCCCCTTTGGGTGCCTCCCCTTTTCTTCCTCATCGATTGCCTCTGTGCTTCCGAGATTCTCTGTGGTAGCTGAGCCCTCTTCCTCCCACAAGCCCTGCCTCTGTGCCTGGATGTATTCCTTCAACATATGCTTTTTCATGGGCCGGTGAGTGGTCTTAGGGGACGGCTGACTATTGCCGGGTTCTGGGGAGGAGCTGTTGTGGAAGTTTGTGCAAACCCCGGAGGTTATCTGGTTGCTGTGCACGATGACAGAGGAGGAGACAGCTGTGCCATGGACAATGACTGAAGGCTTAGGATGTCCGTAAGTGATAACAGAGGAGACCGCTGCTTTGCAGCCAGAGTTCCCCTTAGGCAATTCAAGGTTGCTGCTGCTGCTGCCCACAGAATCTTCCTTGGATGTCTCATCCTCGGCTGTCCTTACGGGTTTATCCAATGAAGCAGAGGAAACCTTAGAGGTTTCCCCTTGATCCAAACCCCCAGAGCCTAGTCTGAATGGGAAGTTGGTGGGGTCAGGCTGCAAACCCTGTCTCTGGTCATCTCCCATGAGTGAGCGTAGCTCATCAGGACCCAGGGAGGTAGGTAGATTGCAGTCCAGGGGCAAAGGCAGAGGCATAGTAGAGTCAGGGGGCAACAGTAGGCTATCAGCAAGGGTCTGACTGTAGGTTTTGTAAGGCCTCTTCTGGGATCGCATGGGCAGCAAGCGGTACAGCTTCAGAGCATTAGCCTTCTGCTTGTAGCCACCATTAGCCGTCTTCTCGCTAGAGATGAGACCAGGGCTGATACCATGGAGGGCCTTCTGATGTGTCTTGAGGTTATAATAGGTGGCAAATGCCTCCCAGCAGAAGATGCACTGGTAACGGCGCTCACCGGTGTGCCAGACCTCGTGCTTGGTGCGGTATTCGGCCAGGGCGAAGACCTTGTCGCAGAAGCGGCAGGGGTACTTGCGCCGCCAGGAGTGAACATTGGAGTGACGTTTGAGGCTGGAGAGTGTCATGTAGGAACGCTCACAGACAGCACAGAAGTAAATGATGTGTCCATCCACCACTTTCACAAAGTGGTCCTCCTCGGCGAGTAGGTCTACTCGGGGGAAGCTACGGTGGTGTCGCCCGAGGAAGCCCCGTCCTTTCTTCGCGGGTCGTCCAGACCCCACGCGGGCTTGGTCAGGCTGGTCCTCTGTCTCTCCTCCTCTTGCTACCTCCACTTCCCCCTCTTCTAGTGGCTCTTGCTTTGTCTGAACGGGTAGGATAGGAGGAGCCTGTCTGCAGACGGCCTCATGGGACTGGAGCCTCTTGTTGTGGATGAAGGCTTTGCCACAGTGCCGACAGCTGAGCGCTCGCCCTCCCCGGTGCAGCCTCATGTGGACAGTGAGGGACGAAGCGGAGCTGAATAGACGGTGGCAGACCCCACACAGCAGCTCGGGCTTTGGCGCTGTCTGGTCAGAGCTAGGAGCCATGGGAGGAGGTGTGCGAGATTGTGGCACAGGGTCAGGCTGAGGAAGGCCTGATCCCATGGACGGGCTACCTGGTCTTCCTTGTTTCCCATTTGGACACTGCTCTGGCTCAGCGGGCCGATGGCCCTGGAAGGCCGCAGTGCTCATGTTGAACAGAATCTGCGCTGTCTCTGCAGTAGAGTGCTCAGAGTCTACGCCTGCCGGGAAGCTGTCACCCACCCCCTTCTTTGGATAGACCAGCAGCTGTCCGGGGTGGGGCGGTGGAGGAAGGCTCTGGAATTGCGGAGAAGCGCTGGTCATGGAAGAGGCTGGTGAGGATCGCGAATCCTTCCTGGCAGGTGCAGTGAGGTCGATGGGAGACAACGAGGTGGGGGACGGGGAGCTCTCGGGCCTTTTGTGGAGGCGATGCAGCTGGCTGTCCACGGAGGCGGCCATCTTCCACTGGGACTCCTCAGAGCTGGTCATGTAGGCTGGGGAGGAGGACTGTGAGTGGGAGGAGGTGCAGTGCTTTTTTGGTACAAGGTTGGGGAAAACCGTGCCAAGGGGGAAACAGTGGGGCGTTCTTGCACTCTTGGCGGCATCCGCCTTGTCCGTTTCCTCCATCCCGTTGATTTTGCCCAGTCCGCTTTTGCTTTTCATCTGATTTGACTCCCCCACTTCTAGCCCAGCCAGGAAAGGCACACCCAGGCTATGACCTGCTTCAGAGAGTCGCTTGGTCCCCTTGGTGCAACGCTGGGAGACGCGAGAGGTGTAGATGTAGTCCAGTAGGTCAGACAGTACCTTCGGCTGAAGGTGAGGTAACTCAAGCACCCTGTCCTTCCCGAGGCTAGCCACGGGGTGAGGGGGAGGTGGAGGTGTCAGAGCAGAAGGTGACAGCAGCTGTTGGAAGTAGGGACTGCAAGCAGCTAGTACGCTCTTGTGTGCAGAGAACTTGGTGTCGTTGGCGGCGATAAGCGTGATGTCACAGAACGGGGTGGGGCCGGCCAGCCGCTGTTCATTCAGCTGTGACAAGAGCGTGCCCGCGTGGAAAGGGTCCCAGACTTCTGTCCGGGACACCATGACCTCGCGTCAAAACCTAGCAAAGAGAGACAGAGAGAAGGGGGGTCAATAAATAACACAACACCATATACAGTCTAAATAAAAGGAAAAAAAATGTCCTGGCCAAAACAGTGTTGCTGTGAAATACGGCAATCTGTCTCAACAAAGCACTATTTAATTAGCTGATCACCATATGACATTGTGTCACAATGGGGGGGATACCAGAGGCTCGGAAACAAGTGTAAGTCCTGTTTTAAGCTCCATCTCCACTCTCTTTCCAGTCCAATAACAGCCAGTCTGTAATAACAACCCACTGATCCAGGCAAGCAAATGTATAAAGCGATGTGCTATAAAAAAAAATCCCAAAACATCCTAGAACTGTGCGCTTATCTTCCTTAGGTCACTAGGGCCACAGGTACAAAAAAAGCCACACCGAAAGACAAACTGACGCACGATTCCTTGAACTTCCCTTTAATACTGTGGCTGCGATTACAGAGGATTTCATGATGCTCGAAAGACAGGGCTTAGCTCGACTTGAACTGATTATTAACCTCAGATCATTTTAAATCATCCTTTAAAAACATAGCGTGGTCAATTTCCTTTGCAGAAGAAGGTATGGGGTGGGCTGAGGGGGGCGGGGGGTTTGTGGAAAATGAGCTCTGGTAGATTCCCTGTTCTGGCACAAGACATTCAGCGGTATCCCAGCGATCGGGTCCAGTGTGGCGTAGCGACACCGTCGCCTAACAGAAAGCAAGTGCGAGCTAATCAAGATTCCCCTAAATAGCGCGCTGAGTGACACATGGCCGCTGAACTTAAAATAGACCCGTGACAAGCAGGCGACTGAAGGCGAGGGAGGGGTCATTTTCATGGTGGGCTGCTCCTTTCCCATCGTAGACGCTAGCGACCTTTCGCCGGGGGCCGCAGGCTTCGTCGTTATGGGCGAGTGGGGGCTGGGGAGATGGGGGGGGCTTCGTTTTTTTTCAGCTTGCTGCATCCGGTCTGATCTGTCGCAGCTCTGCTGGGGAAGGCGGAGAGCCGCTGCCCTTTGCAATATTAATTCCGCCTAGACAGCAGAAAGGCGCGTTTTGCGGCCATATTGTACGAACGGGGCCGCCTTGTGTTACCGCCGGAGGATTCTTTGTGGCGTGTGTGTGTCTGTGTGTGTGTGTGTGTGTGTTCTTTTTAATCTGCCGGGCCTACGCAATGACAATCTGCGAGTCAGGACGACGGTTGGGACGTAACGATGCGGCAGACGAAAAAAAGGAAAAAAAAGGCGGCTCTCCTCCCGCGTTTTGGTCCTGCTGGCCCAGCCAGGCAGGCCCCTGTAAAATTCCACAAGCAGCCCTTAACCGACAGAAACTAGGTCAGCACTGTTATTGCAGAGAGGAGAGGAGGGAGAGGTGGGGAGAGACCGAGGCCGAGCCCAGGAGCACACAACAGGCGCCCTCCGTCCATGCTCCGGTGCTGCGCAGCTACGCGGCGACATGCTGCAGGTCCACATGCCGGCGGGGAGGAGCGGTGCAGACAGGCGGGCGTGCTCCTTGCAGGGACGGGCATATCTAATGGCGTGCAGGAACAAGACAACATGGAGCGCAGAGGAGGGCACGCAGGTACAGGTGACAGTCAGACGCGAGGCTACAGGATGGCTGTCCTCTGGTGGAGGAGCATTCGCGTGCAAAACACGTCAGGCGGAACAGCGCCCGCAGGCCGTCCACAGAACGCGCCGGAAACCCTGTTTTAAATTAAGATACAAATGAAGAGACGGGCAGACAAACAAGATGAGACTAAGTCACGATTTTAGGCGACGTTTGAGCTTGACACGCACATCCACCGCCTCCTCGCGCTCTCTCTCTCTCTCTCCCTCTCCCTCTCTATCTCCGTCTCCCTGTGACGCACACTGCCTCACCACAAAACAGACCGGCCAAGCGTGACAGGGGCTCGGCATGCAGTCCCCTCCCCCTTCGCAGAGGGTCGACTGATCCCCCCCCCAACCCCCCACCAACGCACCCCCAGCCACCCTGCTATGGCCCCTATGTCCTCCTGGGTCACCACTCCAAACACTCACCCACAATTGGAGCAGCGGCCCTTAGCGGCCAGCCAGAGCTGGATTCCCAAGTTCAGTTTGCCACGATAAATCTAATGCAACTGTTGGCGGGCGGGGGGGTGGTGAGGGGTAGCAGGAAACTAAGCGGGCGGTGGCAGTGCCCATCCATCCGATTGCAAGTTGCGTGATGCAATCCAGGCCACATCTGGCCTCGCATGGCACAGAGAGTCCCCTGCGTTTTCAGGACTTCTCCATGGGTGCGTTTACTGCCTTATCTGGGCCAGCCTCACTTCAAATGGCGTCAACGCACTGTTTTTAAAACCCTTCCAATCCCCCTGCCCCCCCCCCCCCCACTGACATTTTCCACATTACCACCTTAGAAAAAGACCGTTCAGCTGTCCGTCGTTAAAAAAGTACTGCTGCAATTATTATATACCAAAGAATTGCAATAAATGCGGTCAAAGTCTTTTTTGGTTGCAACAGCCTATGAAACCGCAGCATGGCGGCGGCAATGACAACGTCACACGGCTTAGAGAACACGGGCGCAGCGAAATGGAAATAAGCGACATGAAACACAACAAAGCGCAAGAAGCAGAGGCCGCAAAGGTGTCGGCGGGTCTGGGAGCTGCAGCCTGCTTAGTGCATGACACCTTGGCACTCGGATACGCGTCCAGGGGGTAAAAGTTAGCCGCACGATCAGGAGTGACTGGCTGGTGTGTTCCCCTGACCCCCCAGGACTAATAGGAGACAGGGAATCGCATGTAGCGGCTGGCGTCTGTGTGGGCAGCTTTGGGGGGGGGGGGGCGTTGTCTGTCGTTAAGGGGTCTGCACTCTGCACAACCTTCGGCCAAAAGACGGTGCCAAGCCAACGAAAGGGAATAAGGGGTCGGGAGGGGGGGGGGAGAGGAGGGGGGACGGTTTATTTCAAACACAACTCTTCCTTGTACAGATTTCATGGTTTCCTTGTCTTTCAGATCCTGCACAGCATGTCAGCACGCCTTCCTGTGCGCAGGCCACACTACCGTGGCGATCTAGCCCGCCACCCTGCCTCCACCACCTTGTCCGCCTGCCTGGCCCCCCCCCCCCGAGACGCAGCACTTTCCATGCTCTGTTAGAGTTCAAAACGCCAAATAATTCTGCTAATTCTGTCACTGTAACCCAATCGCAGGAAGTTGTTTTCTTTAATTCCTTGCTTTTTTTTTGATGGGGTTTTTGATCACCAGACTGCATGGAGGTGTGGGAAGGGGAATCCAGGGCACTTTGAGTTTCCCCCCTTTTTTGGATGTTTTTTTTTCCAGCTTTAAGGTAGCTAAAGGAAAAGCTTTAGTCTTTGGTGAAACATACTGGGGATCGACTGACTATTTTTGGTGCGGCCTGGCGATGCTACAGACTGGCGGGTCAAAAAACAAACGGGGAACGACGCACCTGTAACCATAAAGTTATGGTCAGGCCTTGCGGGGGTGACCGTTTGCGTGAGACGCCATGCCCTCGTGGACAAGAATTCCACACCACGGTATGCTTGCTGACGTAAGCGGCCATTGCGGCTTAAAAAAAATGCAGCCTGTTTGCGTTTAAAGGCAGAACCGATAAGAGAAAAATGTGTGACACCATTTAGCAAGTGGGATCCCTGATCGCTGACCTCTGACCCCGTTGCCCCCGTGGGCTTCACGGGCCAGTTTTTTTCACTTATAAAACAAAGCATATAAGCAAAGCCACAGCAGGACCAACGACGAGGAATGTGGAAATATTTGGCAGACCTACTTTTTTTTCCCGTTGTTTTGGGGAAGGGTTTGGGGGGTGCTGGTGGGGGGGTGCGGGGTGGGGGGTTCAGGGATATAACAACACAACTATGACGTCAATGTACCCTCCTAGTTTTTGGAAAAACGCTCACTTCCAAAAGGCAAAAAGGAGAAGAGTTCATCCTAATGACGAGGCAAAAGAGTCAGGGGAAGGTACAGACCCGGGAACAAGCGGATCTACGCAGCTCACGCATCCTCCGGGACGCGCAAACGGGCGCGTTACACACAACCCGCTTTGTTATTTTGTCACCAAGTGGATGGAAATCAAACCGTAGCAAAGAGAAAAGGCCTCACTAAAAAAAAAGAAAAACAAAAAAAACCCAAAGCCAAAGTCCTCTCCCTTCTTCCGCGATGCCCGCTCTACCCCCGGAGCCGGAGCCACAAGCCTCTCTGCGCCGCTCTACCTTACGCTCCTTTTCTCCATTTTTTTTTTTTAATCGGAAGTTGCCTTTTATCTGCCTGCATCACAATCGCTAAACGAGTCATCGCTCCCGAAAAAAGCCCTGCGTGTCGCTCTGGCGAGACGGGAGAAGAACAGGGGAGACAGGGCCCTCTCTAACGCCACACACGCACTCACTTGCAACACACAGATGCGCACATACGACAAGAAGGGAGGGAGGGGAAAAAAAACATTTGAAGTGCTCTCCTTCCGTACAAAACAAAAAAAAAAACAACAACAACAGTGGAGCGATTGAGGGGTAGAAAAAAACAGTCAGAAAAGACGAGAGAGCAATGAATCAGGTGTCGTATTCCTCTCCTCCCTCTCTTTCTCTGCTAGGTAATCACACAACAAGAAAACATACCTCAAAAGCCCGCTGCTGCATGTCTGCTGCGATGTGTTCTCTCTCTCTCTCTCACGCTCCCTCTCCCTCGTTCTGTGTGTGTGTGTGTGTGTGTCAGAGAGAGAGGGAGAGTGTGTGCGTGTGACTGTGTGTGTCTGTGTGTGTGTGTGCGTGCGGGAGAGACGACACACACACACACACACACACAGGCAGCAGTGTGTAAAGACGGAGGGCAATATCGGCTCTCGCGGTGACGTGCTCTCTCTCTCTCTCTCTCTCTCTCGCTGGGTCCTTCGTCCGTCCGCTCACGCTCTCTCTCTCTCTCTCTCTCGCTTGGTCCTTCGTCCGTCCGCTCACGCTCTCTCTCTATCTCTCTCTCTCACTTCACCGCTGCCCCTGACACATGATTCTCTGTTTTTTCTTTCTGTCTCTCCAGATAGAGGCCTTTTTTTTTGCTTGCTCTCGTTCCTCCTCTTCCCTCCGTCACCCTTTTCCCTCGATTCCGGCCATCTTTTGCATTTCGGAGTGCTGTCCCCAGCGGATGGCGACATGCGCACGCACCACTTTATATACACAAAGCTCAGAGATAGAGGGGAGCAGTGAGAGAGCGAGCGAGGGAGAGCAAGAGAGAGAGAGGGCGAGGGAAACTGAGGGAGAGCGAGTGAGAGAGAGTGAGGGAGAGCCAGAGAGAGACAGGGAGAGAGCAAGGGAGAGAGAGCGAGCGAGAGGACGCCATTTAAGCAGTTTGTTACAAGCACTGCCAGTCCCCAAAATGGCTGAAAACAAACAGGAGCTGTGCCAACAAAAAAAGCCCGAGCTGGGGGGGTGGGGGTGCAGACAATAGTCTGAACGGATGCGTGTGTCCCTAAATGAGCAAAGTTGTTGAAACGAGGCAGCGAGATTAAAGGAGGGCTGTAAAGTGGTGCGGAACATGCCGGAGTTTCGATTCACCTCTTTTATTGCTTCCGTAAGGCGAGCGAACGTTTGCGGCGACTTGTGGCCGCAAAAGTCGAGCATAACTAAGTAACTGTTTCCTGTATTTGGGAGTCTCCACAGCAGCGCTGAGGGCAGCCCCCCAGCCCGCAAGTGGGGTACCTGGAGCGGACACCTGTTTCACCGCCATCCTGGAACCCCGCCCACCTCGGTCGGTCTCTACCCCTGGCCTGCGATGATCCCCCACTGCTGACACACACACACACACACACACACACACGCACATGTATGTAGGGTAAACATATCCTTATGGGGACCGCTCATTCATTTCTATCTGAAAAATGCTAATGCTAACTATGAC
>JABFEB020000002.1:25151076-25165446 GCA_019775895.2 Stomatorhinus ivindoensis | reverse complement strand
GGAAAGGTCGACCGAGTGACTGGGAGACCTGAGGGAGAGGCGGAGGTGGCCGGCCAGAGAGGGAGGCGCGGCGTGGCCTGTGAGAGGGGCAGCCAGCAGCTGGCAGACAAAGAGGGAGCAGGCGGGGACTTGGGGCGGGGGGGAACTCCGTGGCGCTTCTCGGTCCAGACTTGGCTCGGACAGAGGAGCACAGATTAATACTAAGCCGATTGCAACGGAGGCCTGGAAAGAGGCGCAATTAATTTAGCGCCTGGGTTTTTCCAGAAGGAGGTGTCGGGTCTCCACAATGTGGGGACGATGGGGGTCCGCTTTGTCTGTGTCCGTCTGTCCCTCTGGACATCCCCCTTCTTGGGGCCAGACCCGGTAGAAAGGGGAGAGAAAAAAAAAAAAGAAAATCGTTTCACCCCATCTGCTTGGGCTGAGCATTGATTGGTGGCTCGCTGGCCCCTGACCAGGCGGCCAATTGCACGCAGCCCTCGGCTGTTGTGCCGCCAGAGACCCGACCGCCGGAGAAAAGAGCCATGCCACTGTTCCCGCCCGGATCCCGTCTGCTCACGGTCTGATTTACCAGCTTGCGTATTTATTTACGCAACCGCCTGAGCCTGCAGGACAGGGCGAGGCAGGGCGTACAGGCGGGAGAGCTCCTTGGCAAAGTCTCTGGGACATGATGGGCATTTTAAGCAGGGGATGGAGGGAGGGAAGGAGGGAGGGAGGGAGAAGTAGGGTCACACACGCACACACACACACAGAAATAACACATGAATAAAAAAGTGGAAATGTGTGAACTGACACCAACACGCACAAGATCACATGCGCTCCTAGTAGTCACAGACCCGGAAAACGTGAGATGCCTCAAATTTCTACCCACAATGAGCTCAAAATCTAATGGCTCAGACATGTGTGTTGTGTTTAAATTCAGTGGATACTAATTGGGTCCCTTAGAGGAGGATGCCGAAGTAATCTGTGGAATTAAAAATATAAGCATATTCTAACAAAAGCCCCAATAAAAAAAGTCGATATTTTGAGCAGCATGAGGCTCGGATAGCAACAAGTGTCCGTTTTTATGTCATATTCCTACATGATGATTTTGAACCAAATTCAAAAAATAATCACAGTTGCTGAATAATATTTAAAAAGGGAAAACATTTGGTTACCAGAGGGGGGGTAAAAAAAAACAGCCCATGGACCAAGACACTTGATAAGAGCTTCCTGTTGCGAAGAACGGCACGGCGATGTCAACAAAACTAACACCACCAGAACAGGATGTACTCCTGCCTCCCCTGAGGAAACCAGGACTCTTTCCGCCCCGAGTGTTCCTGCGTTTGGCTGACGTCTCCCAAAAATACTCTCACGCTCTTATTTATTTCACACTGTTTGTACACGCCGGCACGCAGTCTACGGATGTCGAGCATATCTGCGCGGCAGCATTCCATTCCGTCCTGACAGATGACCGCAGACTTGGCCTCTGCCCGCGTGCAAGATCATTCCCCAGGTTCCATGAGTATTTCCTTGTGAATGACTTACCTGACCGTGTTTTAACAAAAATGACAAAACATTTCCTTGAACATATACTCCATAAAATTATGCTAAATTGATTATTCTAGTCCTATAGGCTTTTATGCATTTTTTAATTCAATAATTCACCGTAAGAACATGGCTTACCCCTGATCCAGCTTTAAAAAGTTACACATAAATATATGGATTATCATGTCCATGATACTCAGGTATCTATCTGGTTTCATGTATTCATATGACATGATTTCTGTGTTGAGCATGTACGTTTCTGCTCTGCCATGTGACGCTCATCCTGAGGAACCAGATTCTGTGGATTTCTTTCCCACTCTCCTATAGAACCTGAACTCGACCAGGCCAAACTTTAGCAGGGACACAATCTAACCTACCTCGCCAATTTGAAGTCAAGCCATCTTACAGGCATGATGATTAAACCTACTTTTAAAAATCTTCTAAACAGAGTCAGGCCAGAGTTGAAAGGTGAAGGTTATATTAAGAACGGGAAGGGCATAAGGTTAAAATCTTGCCACTGACTCATTGATGCCGAAATGCCCCCAATTAAAAAGCCATAAATAAAGACTTAAACATTCTGACGGTTCCTTCCCAGGCTGTCAAGCAGCAGAGTAGCAGTTACCCTTAACCCCCATGATGAAACTCCTGCAGAGGATATGGCTTCCCTCTCAGCACACGTACGCAGAAGCGCTCGGCGGCTGCCCCGCACACGCACGTTATCCACGCCTGAAGCGGGCGAACTTGCCGGCAGCAAATCAAAACACCAGCGCGTGCAAACATCCCGCCAGGCCAGCCGATTGGGCCCCCACTACAGGCGCCTTCGTGTCAGACCCTTGGTAAGAATAACGCACTGGCAGAGCAGACACCTCAGCCCGGCGCTCTGCCCCTTACTCCTTACCTTCTGTCAGTCTGTCTAGTGGATGGTTTAAGAACAATCCGGAATTTTCTAGCCAAAATGGAGTCCCTTCTGTCTCCCTTATGCTGTTCATGCTCTGCTCCAGGTTCTCTTTCGGGTAGTCTCTCTCCCTCACCCTCCCCTTTTCGATACCGTCCCCCCCCCCTACCCGGTCTCTCTCGCTTTCTCGCACTCAGTCTCACAAACACACGCACTCCGAGTCAGGCAAACACTAACATCGACATGGAACGGCTCCCCCTGGGTCGGCACATCTTGCATTCTCTTCCACCTTTTAGCCGCTTTGCGCACACCAGCCGACGTCACGTCTGAACACAAATACAGCTGATCATCTAATTCTGCATCATGAAACGCCAGCTCTACTAGGTGCACTTCCTTCTCTTGTTTTGCTTTTGTGTGTGTGTGTGTGTGTTTTTTTTTTAAGTGTTTTGCCTTGGGATTCATCCAGGGTTATATCTGGTAAAGCAAGAGAAGCACACGCAGTCTTTCCATGATGATCTGGGTGAACATTCTTTCCTCAGGCATCACGCAGCCAGAGTTCGTACTGAACTGGCAAGTCTGTTGCACAACTCGAGCCCACTGGCACGACTCAGAAACATCCAAAATGCACGTTGGTTAGCTTAAGAGCCAAGAGCTGGTGAACGTGTCCTTCCTGGATACCCACGTGACCCGTGAATATATCAAATAGAGCCTCCTTTCCGGCAGCACACTACAAGGACAGGAGGCGTCTCTCGGACGACTTCTGACTCAACGGCTCCTGCAGTCAGCCGTTTGCACTGCAGGACGACAGGCAGTGGGGTAAACCTCAGATTTAAAAAGCTAACTCCACAAAGCCCTTGGCCATCAGCCTAATTACTCTACATGGTGTCGTCTACATTCATACACCATGAAGTGTTGGATCGTTGAAGGACTTGTCCTGCTTCATGGTCATACTTCCACTCATCTCCGAGAATTCAAGTAGCTGACATGGCTATAGGACACAGGCATTGCATGTCAAGACAAAACTGGACCTAGTACCAAAACATTCAACATCACAGTTCTTAACTTGCTTGTCCGCTTAGCAAAAATGATACATGTGAGATATAGGGTAACTTATGGAGTATGTTGTGTCGGCAGGACAAACACTTTTTTAATAATACCATTTCATAAAAAATAAAACAAAACACTGAAATTACCGAGGAATTGCCGTGAGGTTCCCTACAGTGCATCCTTTGTCAGGAGGGGTTGCTGTAGTTTGTGTCTGCGAACGCGGTAAGTGAGGATGGCTGACGTCAGTAGCATGTCATATTCAATGGCTAAGAACCACTTCCAAGTCATTTAATTGTAGTCTATACTCTTCCATTAAAAAGATCTGCCGTCACCAAGGCCCACAGCATGTCTTTTATTTTATTAAACAAAAAATCTATTTCTCTCCTCATCTGAAGATCAACTCTTTCTCATGTTTTGACAGTTACCACAATTCTTGCTGAAATTTAATGCTGATTTCACAATACATTAATTGAGAAAACAAGCAAACACAATTCCCAAAACCTATTTCAAATAATGTATTTAGCACTAGCGTTGTTAGCTGCTAAATGTACAAATCATGGTTTGTTACCTTATTAAGAATACCCGAGCACCTGGGAGAACTGTCACATTTCTACATTACATAAAATATAAAGCATTCCATTTGAATCAATTTGATTATTGTTTGTTTTGTAAAAAAAAAATATACATAGTGATGTTTATATGGAGCCTAACATAATTTTAGGAATTATGTAACTGGCCCAATGCTGCACCAGCCACTGATTCCAAATGTGTATTGAATTCTTAAGAAGGCTAACTAGTGCTTTTTAAAACTGCAATTAATACTAACAGGAATTAAATAAATGTACCTCACTCTTCACATAGGAGAAACTAAAAATCAATCTTTGTAATGTAGTTTATCCCGGTCCTGGAAGCTGACTGGCTACAGGAAGGTTCGAGGTCGTGCTTCGTCCCCTGATAAAGTAACGCGTATGACCTGATCACCTTACTGTGTCAAATATCACTGCGCAAACTTTTGATCCCGTGTCCGTTTCACTGTGGTACGATCAAGTAGTATTAACGAGGTGAAACAGGACAGTTTTCCCAGTGAATTTAATTTATCAAAATATCTAAAAGGTATAAGACAGGGATAACACACTATTATGAGATACTGTAGAAGTTGCTGGACCTAAGGCAACAGTGGCTGTTGTCCAGCGATTTAATTATATACACTGAGCGCGTTCTGAATTTTCATTTTTCATTTCATCTTAAATTGTAAACACTAACTTTTAAACTATGTTGCACTTGTAGAAGCAAATCTAGGTTTTTTTTTAAGAAAAATACGTAGTAGCGTTTGCCCTAAGATCAGAGCAACAGGCTATTAAAAACAACACTTCACTCGTGACAAAACTACTTACGCGTTAATACAACATCCAGTTTTAATCTTGATTCCTATTATAATGGCAAAACGATTTAAACGCAGTTTACAGCGCTAATAGGGATTAAATATATTCAGAAAAATCATCGGTTAATATTAAAATAAAGCCCCACGCCTTTACCTCGGGCAACGAAGGCCTTACTAGTGTAGTTAAACGCCCGGTATTATAAACAAGCTGACAGTTGTGATGAAAGTTGTTATTCAACTAAATAGCAAGTAAAGGTACCTATTATTCGGAAGCGTAACTAAACATTCAGTTCAGCCAGAACTCCCGTTAAGAATAAAAACTTCAGCTGGAAAAGTTGTGTTTTCGATTAAGAGCTTGTGCTCCACAGCTCATGCATGGGCCTACATGCACCACCAGGCGGAGCTATGCAGAAAAATAATGTTGCGCAACTTAATTACAGTAGGTAGATAGTAATGTTCCTTCTCCACTAGAGGGAGACAGAGGCTAAAAAACGAACAGGGAAATTAAAGCGAGAAGACCCATTTTAAATTAAGTAGCAAAATGTATGATTTACAGGTGCATCCAGTCACTCAAACATTTGCATGACACAATTCTGATATGAGCCAATTGAAAATTATTTTATATTTGCATGTACTAACATCTTAAATATGCATGATAGAAAGTTATGGGCATAAATATGATTTTAATACAAATGAGAAAATGACAGGAGATCTACTGAACTAGTCAAGATAATCCGTCAGATGTATTCTGGTGTGTTTAACGTTGGCACTTATTTTAAACTACTTTCTAGTGAATGTCGAGGAATGTGTACAGTCAAACTTATGAAATCAACCATGATGCTGTCACATAATTCACAGTAAGTCTTCATACTGTCCATCGGAAGGCTCAAACACTAACAAAAATTATGGGCAGGGGGAGAAGAGTCATTCCAAGAGAACTCCATATTCCTTCTCCCACATGTCTTCTTGCTACATAATGTCCATCATGTGACACAAAACTCTAAATCAAGCACATCAGCATACAAGAGTGAGAACACTAGCATGATCACCAAGCATCCATCTGGACAGAGCCAGAAAGGTGTTTACAGACATGTGACCTTGTAGACTGGTATGAAGATGGTCTCTTACGCCCCTTCTGAGGCTGAGAACGTTAGTCAAAACCATAAGCATGCTCAAGGCCGTAAAACCATAGATTAGGGTAAAGACAGAGTAGCCAACAGTTGCAATGACCCCCCCCCCCACCAACACCTATGATCTAGGCCCAAGATCATTTTCTAAATTAAAACCTAACTGCTATGAATAATTGTCTGTCACTGCGTCCCCAAATCATAACCAAGTAGTCTCCATATTAATACAAAATACAAGATTACAAAAGTTTAGGAAACTAGTCACACTTGCATATTAACTTCCCAGGACCAGGTAAGACTATGTATATATGGGCAGAACATAAATTCTAAGCTACAAATATCATTGGTATCCTTCACTGAATCAAGTTTTACAGAACTTGCACTTAAAACATAACGTTAGATCAAACAAAAGAAACGTGTAGATCCATTAGGTGTGAAGTTGGTGTTTATTAAAGCAAAGATACATGAATGTGTCACGAGTATAAAGTTACAGTTCATTACACATCATCAAAAAGAATTAACTGTTTCGCACCTGCGCAGTTTTTATAAAGCATCAAAAAGACAAGCATGCAAAGTAATACTCGCTTGGTACTTGTGACGGTTCCAGGCAGGACATTCCATGTGGGTAAATGGGAATTATTTCGCATGCGCAGTACGTCGAAATTCCCAGCCATGCACAAGAACGACAGTCACACACAGGCCATTTTTGTTCAAGCGAGCCTCCTAACGGGATTATGCAACCGCCCGGCGGTGGTCGCCAGCTTCACCATTGGGCCCAGTCGTTAACTTCACGGTAGAAGGACAAGCGCAACTCAAAATGTCAGTTTATCCCCAAGCCTTCCGTTTTCAGCTTGGTTTAGGCTACGTTAAACGAATTAAGGTTACCGTTTGTTGTTTCGACGCGGACATTTGCCCTTAGTTAGTGTGTAACTTATTTGGCTAGTTACACAGCCGAATATACCGTCCTTTTGTGCCCGCCCCGTTAAAAAAAACTCAATTTTTACGACCCCCGCCCGCCATGTCAAGCATACTTAGGTGGCGCTAAAATAGTTACCTCTTCGGGTTTTCTCACTTTAAATAGGAGATGTTAAATAAAACACTCCATGCCACCATCGCCAACGTACTTAGGAAAATCATTTATATCTAATTAAAGGGGTGCTTCGTAAACAGCGGGCTTCTGAGAGATCGTTCAAAGGACAACACTGAAGAGACGACATTAGCTAACTAGGAAATAACAGACTGAGACGAATGATAGTCTATCGAAGTTGGTGGCCTACCTAAAGTCCACAGCTACCGAAGACGCCTGGAATATAATTTCACTGCGCGACATTTGGGATACTAGACAGCAACCCGTCGATAATAATGAAACTTTACCAAAATGTACATGCCCCCGCGTCTGTACATGATTTAACTACAGCTCCATTACAAAGAGTGGTCCTGGGGTTACTGTATAGACCTAATCGAAATGGCTGTTTTGCACACTGCTATTTCTTAGGGGAAAAAGAAACCTTTCGTGGAAACAAAGCCCTTCCCTAATAATTCACTACATTGCTAGTGTCTCCATATTTGTTGAGCCACCGACACGAAGTCAGCGGCGACTCGCCAGCTGCCCAACACGGCTAAATAAATTCAAATACAGTCTGACAACGAAATTTAAAGGTCTTACTGCGAATAACTACATACAAAGTGCACAGTTCCTCATGACTTGCCAAGCCAATTCCATGTTGGCAGCCATATTGTTTAAAGAAAGCTACTTCGCTGCTATTTTAACCCAATAAATCATATCAATTTGTACTCTCACTCCCCTAACAATTTCGATTTCTTCAAATTGATTACAAATCGATAAGCATCTAACCGCACTGTCATACCTCCAACGCCAATCTTTTAAATATCTCGAACTATTTGCCGTCGTGCTGGTTAGCTAGCTAAGCAAGAACAAACCGCGAGTTAGCATTCCTTCTCTCGCCACCATTGCAGAGTATCGAATATAGTTACTACGCCACCTACGAAATCTAAAGATAAAAATAATCACAATTGTATAAGACAACGGATAATTGCATTTTAGATCTGTCAAAACTACAACACTAAAAAATCCAAAATATTCAAACTTTTGCCTCCTTTACGTAGTCTTAAGTTGTCGTACCAATTTCGGCCTTCCCGTTTACATTAGTTTTTTGTGGAAAATAAACTTAAGTTACCTGAATAAAACATATATACTATGCAATAACGTCCTGTCCACTTCTACAGAAGTCAGTTAGCCATAATCCTTGAAAAACAACAATATTATACAGTACAGGCTTTCTTCGGATTTTCCTAGACGACATAGCCAGAGAGAGTGCCGGCTGCCCAGCATTCACCTCTACTGGAGACCGAGGAGCGGAGCACATTCCCGTAAAAAACGAAGAAAATGTTGAAAAACTAATAAAATATCGACGTCGATCAAAAACTGAAAGAAAATAACACCGATGTGACCACTTTGTTTAGCTAAACTAGCGAATTTTGCTGAAAAAATATTTTGGTTTTATGAAACGGTCTACGTAGGCCTTAACGCGCGAGCTTCTTTTCCAAGAGTCGTAGCTGATCCAAAGCGAGACGGGCGAGACAGCGCGGATTTTTTTTATTTTTGCTAAGAGGGAAAATTCTTATTCGGCCGAACTCGGAATTGTTCGGAAATAAGGCGGGTCCAAACAAGAATTAATTCAGAACGGTCGTTTCTTGATACTATTGGTGCGTTCTTGCCATAATTTACATATTCATTAGCCTTTAGACGAACCGTGTAAGACTTCAAGAAATATAAAAAAAAACTAACTGAATAATATATTGAAACTCCTCCTCGTATATAATTTAGCCAATAGAAATATTTCTCAATTGCCTTATGCACTCCCCCTCTTCCAATTCGTTTCTAAAAAATAGCGTGCACATTCATTGGGTGTACGTCCGATCTATTTCATAATTCAGGCGTATCTCTCGAGCAGCCAATTGCCGTTTTACTACACTAGCTTATTGCCCACCCCCAAACTGTTCAGCCCCTGCAGTGTGGGGCTTGTAAACCTGTAGCCCATCGTACAGTCTATATAAAGTCGTGTGGGAGCAGTTCTTGCTCAGATGCGCTTAGAGCGCACCGGAGTGTAGTTCGGGAAAAGGGAAGGAGGTATCCCTTAGTAATAGTAGCTAGTTTAAAAACGTAAATAAGCAGCCTCATAGATCCGTAAACAACGTGGGTCCTTGGGAACTCGCCATCGGAGACATTCCGGTCGCCGGTGGGGGCTTGGAGAGAGTCTCAGTGGCAATTTTACCTGTTCCTCTTTACAAAGCGGCGTGCCGAGGGAGGACGCGTCTCTTTGAATAGACAGGATGCACGGACCGCCCTCCGGCGACAGCGCATGCCCAATGCGCCTCATCAAGAGGGTGCAATTCGGCATCATCAGCCCAGATGAGCTTGTAGGTTTTGGTTTGGGGAGGGGGGACTTCATTTAACTTTTTGAATGGAGTGTTCTCTTATTGATCCTCTATATCCAGATAAATATACCAATGGATTTTCAATATTTATCCTTTATTGAATGTGTTGGTCTTGTTGTAGGCTAACGTAGTTAGCCTAACAGCTAGTTCACGTTAGGGACCGCATGTTTACAGAACTTCACTTTCACTGCAAAACGGATGTCTACAGTAATTAAAGAGAAATGCCCTTAATGCTTAAACGTGCTTTGATGGCGTCATGCATTTCACGGTAGCAGACAAGTTTAATGTTACTTTTGTCAAACGTGCGTTATCACATGTTATCGCATTCAGACACACTTTCTTCGTGTTGACTTAGAGCTTTACATTCCATTATGTACTTTTAATCTGTGACTTTGACAATAAAGCCTGTTTTAAAGTGGTGCAACGCATGTCTTTCTATAACAACACGTATCAACGACTCGATCGCTATGGTGTTCGCTGACTTAATGCATTTTCAACTCAATTTAACTTCCTCTACATATTCTGGGGAGTTTTCCCGGTCGCGTGTCTTCTGTTTGATTACGTTTCATTCGGCAGCTGCGGTTCCTGCATACAGTTTTATCCGGGATATTTGCTTAGTGTAAATGAACGAAGTTCCTTCATAAATTGGGATTTTTGAATACCCGTGGCGCGCTTTCATAAATGCAATTTACGTTTATTTTCTTTGCACATGGCTCTTTTGGCTTGTAACTTGCCACTCGTGTGTAAATATGCACCTCGTTATGTATCATAAGCCTAAAGTTATTTTACTGTACCTTTATTATTTTGATCACATTTATTTTTCCCCTCTTCTCCCTTCCTTTCAGAAAAGAATGTCTGTCACAGAGGGGGGAATTAAGTATCCTGAAACCACAGAAGGAGGACGTCCAAAACTGGGAGGTCTCATGGATCCTCGGCAAGGTGTCATCGAGCGGTCGGGGAAATGTCAGACATGTGCAGGTAATTATTATATTAGTGCCGTACTTGTGACAACCATATGTTAGTCGAGTGTTTCCCAACCTGGTCCTGAGGGACCTACAGAAGGTCCACGTTTTTGCTCCTTTTCAGCTCTCTGCCAGACAGTGCACATTTTTGCAGATATGTGGGCTGTGTGTGGGTCACCGAGGTTGGGAAACATTGTATTAGGCTGGATTGTGCGAATACAAATTTTGGTCTTAATTCAGCTCCATGGCTCAAAACTCTGTTTTTGTTGTTGTGTGCTTCCATCAGGTAACATGACAGAGTGCCCGGGTCACTTCGGCCACATCGAGCTGGCCAAACCCGTCTTCCACGTGGGCTTCATCACCAAGATCATGAAGATCCTGCGTTGCGTTTGCTTCTTCTGTTCAAAGCTATTGGTTGATGCGGTCAGTTTAAAAAAAAAAAAAAAAAACTGCACACAAACTATTTTGCAGATTAATCCAAAACCATACCGTACTGGTAGCTGCTTGTGAGGCGTTGTGCAATAGTTCAGTCCTTAGTTGTTAAAGATGTCATAGCGTGGGTTACAATGAAGTGTGAGCTACAGGAAGCGGAACAGCAACGGTTACCTGTTCTTGTCCTCCTGTTATTTCACATATTAAAAGGAATTTTAGTGTAAGCTTATCCCCACTGCAAACATGAGTTACTTTTATGCAAAATAGTCGTGCTCTTTTTCTGTAATCGTGGAATTAGTTTTGTCTGCAGTGCTGTTCTGTTCCAATAACATGACCCCCCCCCGCCATGGTCTTCCAGAACAACCCAAAGATAAAGGACATCCTGATAAAGTCGAAGGGCCAGCCCCGGAAGCGTCTCACCCACGTGTACGATCTGTGCAAAGGCAAGAACATCTGTGAAGGAGGGGAGGAGATGGACAACAAGTTTGGTGTGGAGCAGGCTGAGACTGAGGAGGACATCACAAAGGAGAAGGTGTTGCTGTCTTCTGACCTTTATGTTTGTGCAGTCTGCTCTCATTAAATTGTTGCCCAACTTCCGACTTAGTCCCGTTCAGCCAGTATTTGTAATTAAGTAATGCCCTGTATTAACCTTGTCTTGTGGTGCTTTTGCTAAAGACTTCACCTCTAATAATATGCTCACACTGCTGTCTCTCCATATTTATTCCTGTTTCCCTTTCAGTTCAGCTACTCGTTCAGCCGTTCCTCAATGTTTCCTCCCGTTTGTGTTGCTGTCAGGGCCACGGCGGTTGCGGCCGCTACCAGCCGCGGATCCGGCGCTCGGGGCTGGAGCTGTACGCAGAATGGAAGCATGTCAATGAGGACTCCCAGGAGAAGAAGATCCTCCTGAGCCCTGAGCGCGTCCACGAGATCTTCAAGCGCATCTCTGACGAGGAGGATATCATTCTGGGCATGGATCCCAAGTTCGCCCGGCCTGAGTGGATGATCGTCACCGTGTTGCCAGTCCCTCCGCTGGCCGTGCGACCTGCTGTCGTCATGCAGGGCTCTGCTCGTAACCAGGTATCGACAATCACCCAGCTCTCATAGTGGGCATTTTATTTTGGGTTATTGTGATCATTTGCGGCCTGTACTGATGTCAACCTCCAGTGGGTGACTTTGTGCATGTTCAAGATGTATTATGGCACAGACATGCAGACTTGCAGGACGAACTGACTTGGTCGTCTATGGCATTATGGTGTGGCCAGTATCTTGTGTTAATAGGGAATGTGCTTGGTTTTAGGTAAAGACGAAAAACTGATCTTAAACATATCTCCATCCCCCTCTTCTCCCCTCGCAGGATGACCTGACGCACAAGTTGGCAGACATCGTGAAGATCAACAACCAGCTGCGGCGAAATGAGCAGAGTGGGGCGGCTGCTCATGTCATCGCCGAGGATGTCAAGCTGCTGCAGTTTCACGTAGCCACCATGGTGGACAACGAGCTTCCCGGCCTGCCCAGGGTACCGTGACCCACCATGCTGGCATGAACCATAATTACTTGCGAGCGAGTTTGAATGACTAGAGCCTCTTTGGGGTAGTGACGAGTAGGAGAAAGAGCTTTTTCATGATTTCTGAAATACTTCTTAACATTATTCCTGACTCATTCTGTGACCATTGTGTCAATATAGTTCCCTACTAGTGTTCAGATTAGGTATTATGTCCCTTAATCGGCATTCCTATGAGAGTACGGTGAATTGTTTGACTTGGAAATTGTATTTTGTTGCGAAGCCAGTGCACTAAATAGCATATTGTGATTCCAGGCAATGCAGAAATCGGGTCGGCCCCTGAAATCCCTCAAACAGCGGCTGAAAGGGAAGGAAGGCCGCGTCAGAGGTAACCTAATGGGAAAGCGTGTCGACTTCTCCGCACGTACGGTCATCACCCCAGACCCGAACCTGCAGATCGACCAGGTCGGTGTCCCACGCTCCATCGCCGCAAACATGACCTTCCCGGAGATCGTCACCCCGTTCAACATCGACAGGTACGCTACGCATGCAGCGAATACTGGTGATAGTTTGTTCCCTGTATTGGATTTTAATTCTCCGGCTAGAAGTGGATATTCAGGACGGTCCTCGGGAAATTTAAAAAACCGAAGATGCTGAAATTCTAAAGTAATAGAGGCTTTGATACAAAGTGTTATTCAACAAGTCTGAAGTGAGCGTGCTGGAACGCTTTGCTTTCCGTTCATGTGTAGATTTTAGTCACTTATGAGCCAGCAGTCTCTTATTGTGTAATTGTAAGCAGAAATGAATCAAGCTATTGGCCATCTGCTGACTGTATGTTAATGACGTGTGCTTCAGACTACAGGAACTGGTACGGAGAGGGAACAGCCAGTATCCAGGGGCCAAGTACATCATTCGTGACAATGGGGACCGCATCGATCTGCGGTTCCACCCAAAACCCAGTGACCTGCACCTTCAGATCGGCTACAAGGTGAATGCACGTTCACTTCCCTCTGGTATCTTTTGTACCGGCAGTATCCTTTAGGGATGGACTGTTTTCCGCTTCTGTGGAGTTCATAGTGGCCTGAAGTTGTCCCACAGATGGACTTGAGTGTGTTTAGGACTAAACATGTTCTCCTTCAGGTGGAACGCCACATGTGTGACGGGGACATCATCATCTTTAACCGACAGCCCACGTTGCACAAAATGTCCATGATGGGGCACAGGGTTCGCATTCTGCCCTGGTCCACGTTTCGACTGAATCTCAGGTGGGCTTTTCAGGGGATTTCTGCATGTGGTTAACATGAGATCGTCAGATGGGCCTTTATTTATTTATTTTTTTTTAAACTCCTTTCTGGAAGGAAGGGTTATGAGATATTGCATGTTTGTGTGATGAGTGAGACTGGCCAGCACTAACTCCCCCCACCCCGCTTGTTTGCTCACCTAGCGTGACCACCCCCTACAATGCCGACTTCGATGGGGACGAGATGAACCTCCACTTGCCACAGTCACTGGAGACGAGGGCAGAGATCCAGGAGCTCGCCATGGTGCCCCGGATGATTGTCACACCTCAGTCCAACAGGCCGGTCATGGGTATCGTGCAGGACACCCTCACCGCCGTGCGCAAGTTTACCAAGAGGGACGTCTTCCTTGAGAGGGTGAGGCTGTCCTGCTTTCCGTAATGAAGTTTCATTCTCTGAGCTCTTGCTATGCTGCCAATTCCTCCCATTCTTAAAGGCCATTTCTGCCGCTGAATGTTGTCTCCTGTGTAATTTCCAAAATATCCCTTCCAGGGTGAGGTGATGAACCTGCTTATGTTTCTTTCCACGTGGGATGGCAAAGTACCCCAGCCAGCCATATTGAAACCTCGGCCACTGTGGACTGGCAAGCAAATATTCAGTCTCATCATTCCGGGTCATATCAATGCCATTCGGACTCACAGCACCCACCCTGATGAAGAAGACACTGGACCCTATAAGCACATTTCTCCTGGAGACACAAAGGTAGCTGTCTGGAGACGGTTAACTGACGTGGGGGGGGGGGGG
>JABFEB020000002.1:25139323-25150976 GCA_019775895.2 Stomatorhinus ivindoensis | reverse complement strand
CCCCCCCCCCCCCCCCCCATAACTATACTGTTTAGGCACTAATTTGTCCACTGATACCCCCTTGATTGATATTTTTGACATTGCTTTACCTCTTGATCTGCAGGTGATTGTTGAGAATGGGGAGTTGATTATGGGGATTCTCTGCAAGAAGTCCCTGGGAACTTCTGCTGGTTCTCTTGTCCACATATCTTATCTGGAAATGGGTCATGATGTCACCCGACTTTTCTACTCCAACATCCAGACAGTGGTCAACAACTGGCTGCTTATTGAGGGTAAGGGGTCCAGCGCACAACTGTCAGCTTGAGTTTTAATGACATGCTTTAAATCTGAGGCAAATGTGTCAAAACATTGGACTTTAAGAACATGTCTTGATGTCATCTTTAGGTCACTCCATTGGTATTGGCGACTCGATTGCTGATGCAAAAACCTACTTGGACATTCAAAACACCATCAAGAAGGCCAAGCAGGATGTGATAGAGGTGAGACTATTGTTCTGATAGCTAGTCTTACATTTGCCTAGCAGATCTCCCTGTTATACAATTTTGGACATCTTTAAGTTGATCTTGTCTAAAGTACTTGTTTCCTTGCTTGTATCTAGGTCATCGAGAAGGCTCATAACAACGAGTTGGAGCCCACACCTGGCAACACTCTGAGGCAGACCTTCGAGAACCAGGTCAATCGTATCCTCAATGATGCCCGAGACAAGACTGGGTCCTCAGCCCAGAAGTCCCTGTCGGAGTACAACAACTTCAAATCCATGGTGGTGGCTGGGTCCAAGGGATCCAAAATCAACATTTCACAGGTAAAAGGAAGAGTAGTATAGTCGGTTCAGGACTGGGTCATGAAGTCCACTTTCAATGTGCTCCCTCTGTACACTTCCCAATGTATCTGCCAAAGAGCTGAAACAAATGTAACCAAATCTTTCTCTCTCGTCCTGCAGGTTATTGCAGTGGTGGGGCAGCAGAACGTGGAGGGGAAACGTATCCCCTTTGGTTTCAAGCACCGCACGCTGCCCCACTTCATTAAGGATGACTATGGGCCGGAGAGCAGGGGCTTTGTGGAGAATTCCTATTTGGCTGGCCTCACACCCACAGAATTCTTCTTCCATGCCATGGGTGGCAGAGAAGGTCTTATCGACACTGCTGTGAAGACTGCTGAGACTGGTAAGTCTGTAGTGTTATGTACTGGCAAGAATCTACTGTAAGCAAGGCAAGTCCTAATTTTAGGGAAATTGTCAAGTATAAAGAACACACCATCAGGTACATAGACAAGAGCCATGCCATTTACTCATTTCTATCTCTTTAGTGCCTTTATTGTAGAAGCTACAATGAGCCCAACTCTTTACGTCATGGGAACCAGTCTAATAGTATTGGATTCAGCCATCGATGGCAGCGTTACTAGTCGGCTAAGTCTGATAATGCTAATGTTAGCGGAGCACTCTGGTGCTGCTTCCAGTTTCAGTTTGTTACATTTGAGTGGAAGAGTTATAGGGCTGAAGATGGATTACAACACTTCTCTCTAGTGGCAGGGGGTTTAAAAACAACACAAAACAAAATGAATCAATGTGTCACGAATCTGCGTGCAAACTATTACTTAATCAATGATGTTTTTGAGAATCAATGCAGTGTATCAAAACAAATTGCAATATTTATGTGTATCTATTTTCTTACACCCCTGGTTACCCATCTCCAGAAGTTTTCATCCCCATTTGACCCATCTCCTTGCTTACTCCTTTCGTCTCCCCTTAGGCTATATTCAGCGCCGTCTTATCAAATCCATGGAGTCAGTGATGGTGAAATATGATGCCACAGTGCGCAATTCCATTAATCAGGTGGTACAGTTGCGATATGGGGAGGATGGACTAGCTGGAGAAGCTGTGGAGTTCCAGAACATGGCCACACTCAAACCCTCCCACAAGGCCTTTGAGAAGAAGTAAGGAATCTGGACACCCCTCCATACATTTCATACATACTTAACTCTCCCAGTTCATCTTCACAGGTTTATCGTCTAAGCTGCCTGTCTTTCCCATAAAATGCCTTAGGAAGTTGGCCGTGTTTTATTCAGACTAAATTTAATAAACAACAGATCTTGCTGTCATTTTGCTTGTCTTGAGGAGGTCAAGGTTGGGTGATGGTTAGTAGATCGGCTGACTTGGTCCACAGACCGATTAAAGAGCTGCTTGAACACATCCACTTGCTCTTGTCTCCCAGGTTCAAGTTTGACTACACCAATGAGAGAGCTCTTCGGCGAACACTACAGGAGGATGTGGTGAAGGACGTAATGACAAATGCACATGTACAGAGTGCTGTGGAGCATGAGTTTGACAAGATGAAAGAGGACCGGGAGATCCTTCGAGCCATTTTCCCTACTGGAGACAGCAAGGTCAGAGGTCACATATGCATGCATATAGTCATGCGCTCTCCACTAGCACTAGAACAATGGTTGTAGTTCTGCATGTCTGCATGATGTATACAGTTTCCATCTCTGCATAACATCTATCCCACCATAATTTCATTTGATATATATTTTTGTGGTTCCCTAGGTGGTACTGCCGTGTAATCTTGCCAGAATGATCTGGAATGCACAGAAGATTTTCCGCATCAATCCTCGCACCCCAACCGATCTCCACCCCCTGAGAGTTGTCAATGGTGTGTACCACCTGTATTATTCCCTTAACATCTGTTAGTGTAATACACACCTAACCACATTTATTTTCTAAGTCCACTGGTATGTTATGCTTTTGGACTAGCCAAATATTGATCTTGTGGCATCAGACTTAGGAACAGCGCCTGAAATAGGCCATCTACATCAGGTCGTATGCTTTTGCACTCACCCAACCTCTTTGCACTTGTTTAGACTTAAGCTATTGCTATATTAGGAGTAGATTACTTGCCAAGTTGCAAGGATCAGTACCAATGTACCTTCTACTTCAGCTTACTTTGTCTCCTTTATTTTGCATACAAGAGGGAAAACCGCAACACTTTCTGAATTAATGATTTAGATCTGTTTTTCCAGCAACTTCCCGTATGTACATTTTTTTTAACTATACATTGTTTAAATGCACTTGGTCCAACTGGTTGTATGTGTTCATTTGTCCAGGTGTGCAGGAGCTGAGTAAGAAGCTGGTGATTGTGAACGGGGATGACCCGCTGAGCCGGCAGGCCCAGGAGAACGCCACGCTCCTCTTCAACATCCACCTACGCTCCACCCTCTGCTCGCGGCGCATGACTGAAGAGTTCCGCCTCAGCACCGAGGCATTTGATTGGCTGTTGGGAGAGATTGAGACAAAGTTCAACCAAGCCATTGTAAGCTCCAGAGTTTAAGAGGAAGGGACACAGTATAGTTTGTCTGAAAGCCTTAATGTTTAAGTTATGAGTTTAGACTGGTGTAAGTAGTTAGAGGTGTAATGCAAGGAATGTTGTTTTTGGGTGGTGGTGCTAATGACTTGATCTTCTAGGTACACCCAGGTGAGATGGTTGGGGCTTTGGCTGCCCAGTCACTGGGTGAACCGGCCACCCAGATGACCCTGAATACCTTTCACTACGCTGGTGTATCTGCCAAGAACGTCACCCTTGGCGTGCCTAGGCTCAAGGAGTTGATCAACATCTCCAAACGGCCTAAGACCCCCTCGCTCACAGTGTTCCTGCTGGGCCAGGCAGCTCGGGACGCCGAGAGGGCAAAGGTACCCCTCCCTCTCTGCTACGGGCACCACTTTGATTAACTCTGCTTTCAACTATGTAGTTTGCACATCCATGGTGGATTTTGCTGTTGGGCCCTTGAGCAAGCCCCTGTAACCTCAATGTTTATGTGACTACCTCTTTCCAAAGGACATCCTGTGCAGATTGGAGCACACCACTCTCCGGAAGGTGACAGCCAACACTGCCATCTACTACGACCCCAACCCTCAGAACACAGTGGTCACTGAGGACCAGGAATGGGTCAATGTCTACTACGAGATGCCCGACTTTGATGTGACCCGCATCTCGCCCTGGCTGCTGCGCATAGAGCTGGATCGCAAGCACATGACTGACCGCAAGCTAACCATGGAGCAGATTGCTGAGAAGATTAATGCAGGTTAGAACCGTACCCTATGTATGGAGGAGGTTGTGGAAGTCAGTTTTTGGCATAAATTTACCTGTGATTGTTCGGATGTGTCTCCCCATCAGGTTTTGGTGATGACCTAAACTGCATCTTCAATGACGACAATGCCGAGAAACTGGTCCTGCGAATCCGCATCATGAACAGCGACGAAAACAAATTCCAAGAGGTGTGGGTCTGTCGCTACTTTTAAGTAGCTCATTGCTGCAAATCTGAACGAATCTGAATGATTGGGTCTCTCTCATTCCCAGGATGAGGAGGTGGTTGACAAAATGGATGATGATGTGTTTCTTCGATGCATTGAGTCCAACATGCTGACAGATATGACTCTCCAAGGCATTGAGCAGATTAGCAAGGTATGGGAGGAGCCTTCTGATAAGTTGCCCTGTCTACACACATTCCAGTGATCTTCCAGTGCATTATCAGTGTGAGAGCTATCAGATGATATATATTGAAGACCTGTATAACTTTATGGTCTTCACCTTAAATGGTCATTTGCAATGTGATGTAAATCTTACCTCACCGCCCCAGGTGTACATGCACCTCCCACAAACTGACAACAAAAAGAAAATCATCATCACAGAGGATGGGGAGTTCAAGGCGTTACAGGAGTGGATCCTGGAAACTGATGGTGTTGGCCTCATGAGGGTCTTGAGCGAGAAAGATGTGGACCCTGTCAGGACAACTTCCAATGACATTGTGGAGATCTTCACTGTAAGCAAGGCTTTGAGCTAGAATACATTTAATGTTCGTGCGATGCACAGGACATCTGACTTTCAGGAATGGTTGTATACTGTCGTGACATGCATGCTTGCGCTTCCCCTTCCTCTCAGGTCCTGGGAATTGAGGCTGTACGCAAAGCCCTGGAGAGGGAGTTGTACCATGTGATCTCCTTTGATGGCTCCTATGTCAACTACCGCCACTTAGCCCTGCTTTGCGACACTATGACCTGCCGTGGTCACCTGATGGCCATCACACGTCACGGCATCAACCGGCAGGACACTGGACCCCTTATGAAGTGCTCCTTCGAGGAGACGGTAAGGATCAGAGTCGGGCTGGGATGGAGTGTAGGGCGTGTGGGTTATGGTAGAGCTGATGGCAAGGGATGTTTGGTTTTATTTTGAGGGCTTCTGGGGAATGGATCTTCTGGTCCAGAAGAGATTTAAACAATTGCATAGACGGACCAATGGATCTGCATGTTTTTTTTGCTGCCATCTAGGTGGATGTGCTGATGGAGGCCTCCTCCCATGGGGAATGTGACCCTATGAAGGGTGTGTCTGAGAACATCATGCTGGGCCAGCTGGCACCAGCAGGCACAGGCTGTTTTGACCTGCTGCTAGATGCTGAGAAGTGCAAGTACGGCATGGAGATCCCCACCAACATCCCTGGCATCAGCATGGCAGGACGTAAGTGCTGAGCTGCTGTGTATGTTTCTGTGTGTAGCGCGATCTCGTCAGACCATTTCCAGAACATGCTTGCTCACCTTGTTCTCCTATCAGCAACTGGAATGTTCTTTGGATCTGCGCCCAGTCCCATGAGCGGAATGTCGCCTGCCATGACTCCCTGGAACACGGGAGCCACACCTGCTTATGGGGCATGGTCACCCAGTGTGGGTAAGTACGCCCCTTTGCTCTGCCCTTTTGGCTTTCACTTCCCCAACTGGCTGCCTGTTTGGTTTGCCTCTTCCCTATTGGTTGCCTAAAGCCTGGTCTCCTGTCATTGCCTCCACAGGAAGTGGAATGACTCCAGGCGCTGCAGGTTTCTCGCCCAGTGCTGCCTCCGATGCCAGTGGCTTTTCACCTGGATATTCTCCTGCTTGGTCACCCACGCCTGGCTCCCCTGGATCTCCAGGCCCAGCCAGTCCCTACATCCCCTCTCCTGGTAAGTCCATACTCAATCACAACTGTAAGCATTGCTGCATCTTCTATCACGGGTGTGGGTTTCTACTTAAGTTCACTTGCTTCTCTTTGAGCAATACTCATCGTATCTGAGGGTTACGAATAACACTACCAAAAACATGGCAGGCACGTTGTGGCTGAGTTTGCCCAACTCCGCTCACCCACCTCTTGCCCCTCTATCAGTTCATGGCATCAGTTGTCCATTTTTGAGGACGTTTCTGCTTTGACAAGCTCTAACTAGTTACAAGACCTTATTACCTCCCTTTCCGGCTGTCCTTTTGTTAGCTATTGTATAATTCCCATATTCTAAATGCTAACAATTTCTGGAATGTCACCAGTTGCTTAAATGGCAAATAAAACATGAAAGTAAATTCCCTCTCAATTGTGAATTGCTGCTATATGTGATATGTTTGGTTCTTGGTATCGTAAAATGTTCCTCCATTCCTCTAGGTGGCGCCATGTCTCCAAACTACTCCCCCACTTCCCCTGCATATGAGCCTCGTTCCCCTGGGGGCTACACACCACAGAGTCCTGGTTACTCTCCTACATCTCCCTCGTACTCGCCCACCTCCCCATCCTATTCACCAACGAGCCCCAACTATAGTCCAACTTCACCCTCTTACTCCCCAACCTCGCCAAGCTACTCGCCAACGTCACCAAGCTACTCCCCTACCTCCCCCTCGTACTCCCCTACCTCCCCCTCTTATTCTCCCACGTCCCCCTCGTACTCCCCGACATCACCTAGCTACAGCCCGACGTCTCCGAGCTACAGCCCGACGTCTCCGAGCTACAGCCCTACGTCTCCGAGCTACAGTCCTACGTCTCCGAGCTACAGCCCCACGTCACCTAGTTACTCCCCCACGTCTCCCTCTTACTCCCCCACGTCCCCCTCTTACTCCCCAACCTCCCCGTCGTATTCTCCCACCTCTCCGAGCTACAGTCCTACTTCGCCCAACTACACCCCCACCTCGCCAAGTTACTCGCCTACGTCACCGAGCTACTCCCCCACATCCCCATCCTACTCTCCCACCTCTCCAAACTACACACCCACCAGCCCCAATTACTCTCCGACTTCTCCGTCTTACTCCCCGACCTCTCCGTCGTACTCCCCTTCCAGCCCACGCTACACCCCCCAGTCCCCCACATACACACCCAGCTCCCCATCATACAGTCCCAGCTCACCCTCCTATTCGCCCACCTCCCCCAAGTACACGCCTACCTCACCCTCCTACAGCCCCAGCTCCCCGGAATACACCCCCACCTCTCCAAAGTATTCCCCAACCTCCCCAAAGTACTCGCCCACCTCTCCCAAGTACAGCCCGACTTCACCCACCTACTCTCCAACCACGCCCAAGTACAGCCCCACGTCCCCTACTTACTCGCCAACATCTCCCACCTACACGCCTACCAGCCCGAAGTACTCTCCCACTTCGCCTACCTATTCCCCCACCTCCCCCAAATACTCCCCTACGTCCCCCACCTACTCTCCTACTTCCCCCAAGGGCTCTACCTACTCACCCACCTCCCCAGGCTACAGCCCCACCTCCCCCACGTACAGCCTCACCAGCCCAGCCATCAGCCCAGACGACAGCGACGAGGAGAACAACTGAGCGAGTCGCCATTGGGGGTTGAATGGGGACTGATGTTGATACTCCTCCTGACCTGCCTGTCTGCTCTTGGTCCCCTGGGCAGTACCCAGAAGGATTGGGCTCCCCCTTGTGGTGGAGGTGCACAGGGGCATAGTGAAGAACCCCAGTGTTCAACATGTGAATTTTTTTGCCCCAAATTCTGTTTTGCCAGCCCTCCTCCATCTGGGGTCCCGTATTATTTACTGTTCTTTGATAGACTTGAACTATTAGCCTGAGCGAAGGCTGCCTTTTGGATTTTTTTTGTCCCCACCCCCATCTGGGTATTGAGTAATGCCCCACCCCCCCTTAATAAAAGGAAAAAGGGAACTGCTTGTAGAAACACATTCTCTGTTCCTGGTCTAAAATTCAGAGTTGGCAGTGGCAATACAGACACTATTCCAGTATTGCAAAAAATTCAAATGGATTATATTTTTAAACTTTGAATGGTAATGCTACGCAGTACTTGTCAAATGGAAATGACTTTCACAAAAATAGAATTGTTGATCTTATGTTACTAAAACTGCTTTGGTAGAAGCGCCTTTTTTTCCTCCTGTAAATGTACATAATTCAAGACTTGGCAAAAAAAAAAATACAGATTAATCAACAAAGGTTTAGTGATGTCCCTGGATAGTTTGGGTCAGTCCTCTGGATTTGTGATGTTTTATGGAGGGATTTGAAATTCTTTATCTGATGAATCACTGAAACAGCATCCAGGTGGGCTGGCTATGTGGGCACTGTGGCGGTGAACACTAAGGGTGGGTTTCTTGGCCCGTCCTACCCCTGCCCTCAACCCCTTGCCGGGTGCAGCATTCCACAAGCTGGATTTTTGTGATAAATTGACTTTGACTCACACCACAGGTGTAGAGCTCCATAAAATGGTGCCCTAATTGGTTCAGCTCATACTTCTTGTTTCCGGGAAGCACAAAGAATAGCAGAGGAACCCCCTCTCTCCCTCCCTCCTGCAAGAAAAGGGTGTGAACTTTCAGCAGCTCCTACCTTTGTCACCCTGACAATTTTGCAGTAGAAGCGGTTGTGTTGAACACAAGAGAGCTATGACTGAACTGTGTTTTTGTGTTTTTTTTTTGGATTTTTTTTTTTTTATATTTAAAATGCTAAGAATAGGAGGTATGGGATGTTCTGGTGTATAAGTCGTTGCATGAGTGGCACCACTTCTGGTCAGACTTCCTTTTTTTCCCTTTAGGTTCAATCCTCTCCCCAACCTTTTATAAAAATTCCTTCAGTCCTGAACTGGCAAACATATAAATGCTTTATGTTCAGATTTAAGAAATAGAAATGGGAACTTTTTATTCTCTAATCAGTGACTTTTTTTTTTGTAAATCGTTTTGTTTTTCTCTCCATTTGCTTTTCAGTTAAAGCTCTTGTAAGATGTGAACTTTTATGTATGTTGACTGTTTTTGGATGAAGAGTAATGTGGAAGTGTAATCAGACCCCAACAGCCAAACTTAACCCCAGAATCCTCCATAAACCCCGCCCTCTGCCACTGCCCTCCCGGCTTTATAACTTTTGTCCCAGAAACGGCAGATCAGAGAGGAAGCCTTTGTTTATTTGCATCTTGTGCCTGGGTGCGCAGGCTGATTCTTCATGCTGCATATGCTGTAAAGTGTGTAAATAAGGGGCAGTTTGGATTGTGCTCCCTGGGAAGTTCTGGGTATTTGGTTTTGATCTCTTGAGCACTGTAGATTCCTGTTCCTTGGGATAACTGGTTATGACCTGGGTTGGAATAAGAATTGCTATTAGTATTAAGAACTGAGTTCCTTGTGTACAGCACTTTTGCTAACTTTGCGTTCCACTCGCTGCATTTTGTTGGGTTGGGTGACCTCGGACATCGAGGGTCAGATGTGCAGTGTACAGTGGGCTCCAGTGGGTTTGGGTATCTCGCCGACCCCCTAAAATGCGGTGTTTTTGTTTGGCAGGAAAGGCACTGAGTGTGGTTATGATTTGAACTCTTATCCTCCCTCTTTCTCACCATCCAATTGCAACCCTACCCCCCCCCCCTACCTACATGTTAAGGCGGTTGAGTGGACATGATACTGTACAGGGCTAGGAGTCGGTCTAGTTTTGGTTGGGCCCAGATATAAATTTTAAGCTAATTTAATATTAAAACTCTTTGGTACCTGCAACCTCGTCTTTCACATTCATTTTTTTCCATTTGCAAAATGATTTGCCTCAAAACATAAATGAGTCTTAAGTTCTGCAGAGAATTGGACAAAAAGACTCCTGGCTGATTTTGTTCCTTTGGCTGTGTCAGGCTTAACTTGGTCAATGTTGATTGGTGAACTCCCAGTGTGCGTGCGTGTGCACTCGTGCCCAGATGAACTCCTGGTATAAGAGTTTGCTGAGACAGGGTTTCTTTCCCCCCCTTTCTGGTTTTGAGACTAGACAGTCTCTGGGGAAAGAAATTTAAATTGCCACTGTATAGAAATTGATCCAATATTTCATTCTGTATCTGTTTTTGTTTTTTGACTTGAAGATTAAAAGTTTTACAAAATACTAAAGTGTGTTTCTTTTTCAGAAAGTTTTGAGACAGTTTTCAAATGCGACTTTGCAATTGAGGATGAACTAAATTCAGAAGTGACCTCAGCCTCTGCATTAACTATGGTATACACCAGATGGCGCTCTGGTGCTGTAGGATTCTTCATAGCCAATCGAGCAATTTCTGCGGACGAACACGCCGTGCGTCTGGAGTTGAGCCCAAACCTACTAAAAACGCAAATGTAATGGATTTCTCAGGGTATTTTCGTGCTTTCATTGTAATTTTACACTCATCCTTATTGATGCTGTTAAGCATACTTAGCATTCTTTACAACATTTGGCTTTTTGCTTGCATCCTAAGGCCTCCTAATTCACTGCTGTGATGAATGTCTATCTTGTTGCTAATCAGCCTTTTTTGTCTCAAACTTTTTTCTAAGAATTATCCAATGACCTGCACCTTCTCATAATACACCTAAAATAATGTGTCTGGTCATTTGCACTTCAAACTATGTTTCTAGCTTGATTTAGTCAGATTTTTTCTTTAATAGTCCAGCACCAGTGTCTGACAAATTAATACACTTCCAGTCCTATTTATTGTCCAGCTCTCACTTCTGCAAAGAGTCAGTTTTTTTAGCTCTTTATCTGTCCTGTTTTTGTTTACTTCTCTGTTGTATTTCCCCCTGCACCATTTGTCATGCTATATATTGTTGCAGTGAGCCTGGACCCAATCCACAGACACATGGGGACACCGTGGATAGAAAGCCAGTCTGCCACAAGGCACACAATCGTGCATGTGCAGTAGCAGCTACAGGCAATTCATAGACACCAGTACATCTACCATTACGGTATAATTAAATGTGTGCATATTAAAGTGGAATTGCTCATTTTGGTAGTGGATTGCCAGGTTACTACAAACACTCTGGAAGCTTAATCAAACCCATGAATGGACATTCAGGTACCAGGATTGTGTTGGTTCTATTAGGGCATTGATATATAATTTAAGGTTTTTAAATTCATTATATTGCTCCTGAAATAATATTCACTCATCACCAGATTAAAAAAAGAGTGTTCAGCTTTACTGCTACCTGTTCAGCTCGTACCCTGTATTAAATGTACTGGTTTTGTTCAGTAAAATCATCAATGTGTCCTAGGATGCAATGGTTTTTATTTTAAAATAACAGCATGATTACCTTCATGAGAGAATTCCTGATTGGGGAGAAGGGGGGTCGCCCTGGAGCCCGGCCAGGGAGGGTGGGGGGGCTCCATACATGGGACCTAGTTGGGCATAGCCTGAAAAGAGAACGTGGGCCAGTCCTCCTGTGGGGCCCCCCCACCTGTAGGGGGAGCCGTGGGGGTTGGGTGCAATGTAGATCGGGTGAATGCTGAAGGGAGGGGCCTCTGTTGAGGTGGTTCAGGCACCTATCTAAGATGCCTCCGGGATGGCTCCCTGGGGAGGTGTTTCAGGCACCTATCTAAGATGCCTCCGGGATGGCTCCCTGGGGAGGTGATTCAGGCACCTATCTAAGATGCCTCCGG
>JABFEB020000002.1:25126567-25139223 GCA_019775895.2 Stomatorhinus ivindoensis | reverse complement strand
GCCTCCGGGATGGCTCCCTGGGGAGGTGATTCAGGCACCTATCTAAGATGCCTCCGGGATGGCTCCCTGGGGAGGTGATTCAGGCACCTATCTACGATGCCTCCGGGATGGCTCCCTGGGGAGGTGATTCAGGCACCTATCTAAGATGCCTCCGGGATGGCTCCCTGGGGAGGTGTTTCGGGCATGACCAGCCAGAAGGAAGCCTCGGGGCAGACCAAGGACATGCTGGAGAGATTATATCTCTTTGCAGAGCTGGGAACACCTTGGTATTCCCCCAGAGGTGGCTGGGGAGATGGAGGTCTGGGCTGCCTCCGCAAACCGGTGCAAGATAATCGACAGATGATGGATGGATGGATGGATGGATGGAGGCCACTTCTGCTTCTCACTGTGTATACTGTTGCTCAGTTCAGCTAAGCTCTTTATTATGTGGGAGTGAAATAATCATTTTAATTTAAACCTCCATACGTAACACAATTTTCTACTATTTTTAATCATAAACCTATCTGTTAAAATCCATTTTAATACGTATTGATCAAGGTTGCCAATTCTCACATCTGGCGTGACACTCACGCTTTCAGCGTTGTGGCAGTTTGCAAGCACTAAAGACTACTTACAAGGTAATAAAACTGCTAAACACATGTAAATGCGTGTGCATGTGTTTGCAGACTTGTCTGGAATTGAAAATCTCACTACAGCCAGCAAACCAAACTTGGCAACCCTGACTGATAATTTGTGTGCAAAGTAAATATTGCATTTTTAGTAATCGGTAAAGTAATTAACCGACGTGTTATAATTTATGTAGAAAACGACGCAATTAAACTCGTTGGTCTTTGCTAATTTGAACAATTGTTCTATTTAAATAACGAACGAATCGTTCGAAAGGCGGACATCATGCTATTTTTTCACAATTACAAATTATACCGAACAAAAAAAACGTTTGGTGGGTTAAAGCGAGTCTTCAGTTAACTCATTAGGGTTAATGAGATTTCATGCGTGCTTTTCACTCGACAGCTCAAACAAGCCTAATTAATAAAATACAAGGATAGGGAAACATTCCATTGATCATTCATTGCCACATTATACGGTCAATACTGTGTAACAATGGGTGTGGGCTGTTTCCTCACAATGGTGAGATATCTTCCATGACATCTTGTTTGGAGCACGAGCTGTGTTGCCCCGGGGGACACACAGGCCCCGCCCATGTTAGAAAGTAGATTTAATAGAAGCATCTGCCTCATGTTTGTCACAAAATAATGGAAACACCCGTAAACACCAAGGTAGGGGCGTCGGTTGGTCTGATCTTCAAAAACAAAAAAAGTAAAGCCCCAGGTGAACTTGACTTAGCCCGGTAACTTTTCGATAGCTCAAAACTCCCCTGCACCAGAGAAACGGCGCCGTCCGACAGATATTCTAGAAGACTGGCATCTTGCGGACGTGGATGCCTGTATTTATTTATCTGTTTGTTTATTTTTTACTGCTCTTTTGAACAGACTGGACCACGTAAAAAAGCCCTGCCGTGTTCATCATTAAGCGATTTAGGGTTTTCACCTCCAAGTCCAATACCCATCCTTCTGGCATGTATGAAATAATATTAAACGGGACCCTGCTTCAGTAAATCCATTTGCGTACTAAATATTCAGCCAGAGTACTGCCTTGTATCCTGTCTATGGTGTCCTGAACACTGGTTTTATGTTCGGGGCATTAAGCTGTATTGTAGGTATAGGTAATATGTGTTAGGGATTTGGGCACAGCAAATTATAATATAGGCCTACTTAGATATACACGGTGCATGCAAATTGCCTACAAGAAAAGAATTGCACTTCCTAGGAATGTGAAAGGACACAAACGCTTTCCACCCCTAAAAGGCAGATGGGGTGGGCCAGTGGGGAATGGGAAAGTCTAAAATATGAAAACACTGCTTGCTGCATTTTCTTTTGACCCGCACACACCATACCTTACAGCAGGGGTGGCCAATCATATCCGCAAAGGGCCGCTGTGTTTGCGGGATTTCGCTGCAGCTCCCTAATTATATTCCTAATTAGAGGACTGATTGGCTGAAGAGTTCTAACACCTGGGTTTGAACCGCTGACCTACAGGTTATCCTAAAAACCCGCATGCACACCGGCCCTTGGCGCATAACATTGATCACCTCTGCTTTACAGGGAAAGGTAAAACGAAATGTTGGTTGTTTTTCGTTCCTTTGAATTCTTCGGAAAGTCTCGTAAGAGCTTCAATGGCTCCGCTTTAATAATGCTGTCTTCCATCTCTCTATCGCGTAAGTATTCCTTCTTGAAATTAACCGGTGTTTGGTTGGCCTTAAGAACTATTTCCGGTATGATTTAATTCTCTTACTCAATCTCCTTAACTTTGTCACTGTCGCTTCCCTTTCTTAATAAAATAATGATCCCGCTGGCCCTTCTGGAGGAGACCTTGCTCAACACCTCTCCCCATCCGCCGATCCCTTTCCTTAGGCTATATAAAATGAGGCTATTTGCCTTTCTGCTGCTCTTTCTTTGCGTTTTCTTTTCTTTTGGAGCGCCTGGGGAGATGGCAGGTGTAGTAATTATCCTTGTGGTCCTCAACAGCGCTCGGGAACCTGATTCTTCCCCCACAGGGTGTCCTCTCGATGGACGCTCGGATTATTGCCCCGGGTCCGGTTACCTCCTGCATATAAACTAACCGGGCCAGGCGAAGGCTGACACAGTCGTAGTCGTTCACCCATAAACATACATAGGTAGACGGGGCACAATGGAGCCGGAGTCGGATACCGTTCCGGAGGCAGAGGAGTGTATCATGCAGTTAAGTGGACCGGGGCTTTTCCACCATTATTTACTCTTCACAATATGCTCGGGATCGTTTTGAGCAAACATTATGGCCTGAGCTTTGTGAAGGTTTTCTTTGTCTAATTTGGTATTTCTGCGTGTGATCTAATCTGCATGATGGGTCCTCACTCTTGAAATGGAATGCACGTACCATCCACACATAAACGTCCTACATTCAGGTTTCTTATGCAAATCTAGCTGCTAGATAAAAGGACGACGTTTCTGACTGCCATATGGACAGGTGCGGGGACCATGTTCGTGCTGTTTCGATTAATGTATTTGATAGATGGAGCAGAAAACTTCAAATGAGACGCAATGCGTTATACTGTATTTGTCGCGCACTTTGTGCGGATTCCACCCGACAAATTGAACGAGACGTTGACATGCTGTTGTGTGGTTTACCATTCCTAGCTTTCTAGTGTTATTACACTCGGGGCAGAGAACGTCATTAAGGAGTGAATTATACCCAATTTAAATTAAGATTGATCAAATTGCGGCTCTATGCGGATGTGGACCCATGGAGATACACGTTTTTCAATACATCACGGATAAATAAACTAGTGAAGTTTTGTTTGTAATTATTGTGCTGTATGGTGATGGTATTTTGTCTAAACTAAACATCCAATTTGGACATTTAGTTTCTCACTTGGACCATAATGTCAAACCCAGAAGCTCAGGTGCCACAGTGTGTCCTCAACCTGAAGCACAGGTAACTGGTTCAGGATCTAAGTGCTGCTGCTCCAGCCTCCTTCAGACTACTGCAGTCGTGCACCACTTACTAGTGACTGTCTCTCATGCCATAGGTTTGCCTGGCCGGGGTTCGTTACACAATTATTGCATCAAGCTGTTGACTTTCCCATCGCCTCTGCCTGAATCTCCTGTCTGCTGCTTCCTTTACTTCCTGCTTGGGTCTGCATTGCTGATTCCAGCATTCTCATACCTTTGCTTTGTGCTCGTCTTATTTTATTCCTGTCCTGGCATCCCAGACTTCTGTTCCTGACTCCTGCTTTTCCTAGAAGCTCTTCCCCATTTTTCCTTTCACTCAAACTCCAAAGCCAGTGACCCTCTGGCACTGTTTTTTTTTTTTTTTTTAAATGCTGACTATTCTCTGATCTTTGATTAAACTCCTCCCTCATCTGTCATGATACCTTTTTGCTCCTCACGCCACAGAATGCTGCCCTTTTTGGCGGCACCGGGACAGTTTGGGCCAGAGACTCGTGAGCCGGGTCTGATGTGCTGGCGGGTGGAGAAGATGAAGGCTGTGCCGCTGGAGCCTGCAGAGTTCGGCGCCTTCTTCAGCGGGGATTCCTACCTGGTGCTCAGCAACCGTGGAGAGGAGGGGGCGGACCTGCATATGTGGATTGGTAGGTTGAGTGAAAGGGGTGGAGCCTGTGAGTTCTGCGGACTAATGCAGTGGTGATGCTGGAGCTTCTGAGATGTTCTGGATAACGTGGGGATGCAAAAACGCAAACAAATAGAGGTAGTGGTATGAGCTCAAAGGAGGGACAACTTTTCATGAGCCCCATTTCAGGGCTCCGATGTGCCTTTTTCCACCATGAATCCATTGCGTGATTATCACTAAGCTGACTTACTGCAGTATGAAACCCTGACCTTCTGACCTTTTCCCCAACCCCTGTGCATCAGGTGAGAAGTCTTCCCGTGACGAGCAGGTGGCCTGTGCCATGTTGGCCACCCAGCTGGACAACTATCTGGGAGGGGACCCCATCCAGCACCGGCAAGTCCAGGGCTACGAGTCCCCGGAGTTCATGAATCTCTTCCCCAGAGGGGTCACCTATAAGGTGAGGAGGAAGGTGTTTGTAGAACTTATTCAAAGATGGAGAATAAGAACAAATTATATTGGTAAAACCACAACCGGTCCTGATTTCTGTCTTGGACTGTTCGACACCTTCATTACTGGCAGTATATACTCCCTGACAGAAAAATGGACCAACCCCAAATTGTACAACAATATGTTTTTGCCCAGGAGTGTGCAAACTCTTTTGACACGATCTACAGTTCAGATCTTTGTCTTTCAGAAATCATTCAAATCGGTATCCATTGTACATTCTATTCTGAAATAAAATGTCATTACTCTGATGATGGGTTTGAATGGTCTGTTAACTATGCAGACCATCAGAGGAATCTAACCAGGTCCTGACAATAGTCCTGGGTGTCTGAGAAACATTAATTTAACAGATGGGAACATGAGAGCTTTAAACATGTTGGGTTATTGCCTGTTTTTGTGTGGTTTTGTTTGGCACCTGATATGATTGTTTCATTCTGGCCAAATACCATCACACTCAAGCTAAGTGGGAATACATTAATTTTAGATCCCCAGAGCCATCAATAATGTATCCCCCCCCCCCACTGGGTGCCACTTTGCCAGTTTTTGTTTGAGCTGCTTTGCATGGAGGCTCGCTTCTCTCCACCTTGTCGTTTATCCGCTCCCCTTTCTGGCAGGAGGGCGGTGTCGAGTCCGGTTTCCGGAAGAACCAGTCAGACTCTGGCCTGATCCACCGGTTGTATCAGATAAAGGGCAAGCGCAACATCCGGGCCAAAGAGGTGGAGCTCAGCTGGGATAGCTTCAACAAAGGGGACTGTTTCATACTGGACCTAGGAGAGGTGAAGACATTTGCACTGGGCCCTGGGGGGGGGGGGTTGGGTGAAAACAGATATTTGCTGGACCTGCAGGGTGGTGGTGACTGACAGGAAGCGATCAGCTCCTGGTCTGTTTACTAGATCTATCAAACATTTTCAGAATTACATCACCAAGATTTTCTGCATAGCAGCACATGCTCCGAAATGTCTCAATTTGTACATTGATGCTTCTGTCCAAGGCACAACAAAAAAGCAGTCAGCTGGACCCTGGAGCAATTCGGGTTAATGGCCTTACGACGAGCACCCTCCGCCAGTCATGGGATTTGAACTGTTGACCTCCCGACGAGGCATGGCGTCCTAACCCGCTCACCACCCCAGAGTGATCAAATATCACCTGTGACCCTTTTATTGTATCGCAGACCATCGTGTCCTGGGTGGGCTCAAAGGCGAACATCTTCGAGAAGCAAAAAGTGCATGAGATTGCCACGTTGATCCGCGACACCGAGAGGCATGGCAAAGCCCAGATCACCAACATCAGCGAAGGGGAGGAGACTACGGAGATGCTTGAGGTGGGATTTCCTCCATGCACTCATCCCGCATCTTTAGTGCACTTAGTCTCAGTGATCAAGAGCCTCTCCATGGAATGATCTGACACAAGGTGCAGTGAACCAACAATGGCTCACCGGCCCATTGCAATGGTCTGAGAACGATGACCACTAAGTGGAAGGGCATAAGCGTCCTACCAGAAGATGGTTTAACTCTACTCTAATTAGGCAGGAATTTTTATGGACAGCAGATGGTATGAGTATGAACAGCTCAGTTAACCAGTTCCATGTATAGTACCAGAGTTGTGCAACTTGCACTACACAAGTTAATCCTTATTATGGTTTCTTAGTGCAAGTTTCAAAACAATTGATTGTTTTATTGCATCAAATATAACATTAAGTATTGAATGAGCTGATAAGTGAACTTGTTTCGGTCACACCAAACTTTACTGCCTTTCTTATATGGCTTTATGACTGACAGGTGCTGGGACCAATGCCAGCCCTGAAAGTGAGCACCCCAGAGGAGGACACCAAAGCTGATGCATCCAACTCTGCCTCCCTCTACAAGGTGGGAGGAGCCAGGAGGACGTCTGTCACCAATGACACGCATTCCACTGAATTGATTCATGACTTTCATTTTGCTCCACAGGTCTCCGATGCCACAGGTTCAATGAAACTGACCAAAGTGTCGGAGAAGAGCCCGTTTAGTCGGGACCTCCTAGTGCGTGATGACTGCTTCATACTAGACAATGGAGCCAACGGGAAGATCTTTGTCTGGAAAGGTACAGGGGAGGAAAGGGACTTGAGGGTGGGGGACACCTGGATTGTGGTGAAATTGGGAGAGAGCAGCTGAATGCACATGCTCAAATGCTTCATTCTGATTGGCAGGGAGTGGAGCCAATGCAGAGGAGAAGAGGGAAGCTCTAAAGATGGCCGATGATTTCATACAGAAGATGAATTATCCCCGGATGAAAACGCAGGTGAGCAGTAAAGTGGTGCAACACTGTCACTTTCAGAAATCAGTGTACAACATGACATCTTTAAACTATGACATCATTATTGTAATTGTTATAACACCAGTTGCCACTGACATAGTACCTCTAGATTAAGATTCTTGCAACCTGCATAGTATGTAATACCATTCTTTGCATCGTGAACAGATGTACAATTTGAGATTTGACCCCATATCCCTCAAGTTCTTATGCTCTTGGAGAGTGATGTCCAATGTGTCTCCTCTTGTAGGTGGAGATACTTCCACAAGGCAGAGAGAGAGTCATCTTCAAGCAGTTTTTCCAGGATTGGAACTAAAGTCGCGCTTTTGCTACCGTTTCTATTCTTGCACAAGGAACCCCATGAGAGTGCCGCACTCAGTGACATTGAGTCCCATCAAAAATAAACACTTGGTTAATTTATGTCCAACATGTTTGTATATTTTTACAAAGATGTATATATTTGGAAAGAACTGTTGTAATCAGTATGAGAAATTTGATATTGTGCTATATTTAATATTGAAATGCAGAACTAGAACCCCCCTCGGGCTGAATCACGCGTCACTTTCCCCAAATGCCGATCACGATAAGGGCCGGTAGAGCGCCCTCTAGTGACATCGATAATCCCAAACTTTAATTTGAACGTGCGCCAAGAAGCTTTCATTACTTTTTTACGTATTATGTTGACTTCGTGTAAAGGCTTCCCATAACAGCAGATTGTGGAATAAATACGTGAGACGAATAAACTCGCTCGTTTTCATGTTTTTTTTTTCCCGATACACGTATAATATTCTGTTCTGGGTTGTGCAGGTAGCGCGGGCTTGGATACATTACAATGAAGCACAAAGACGAGTACTACCTTCGTATTCTCCCACCCCCAGGACTTTCTTTCCATCCCTCCCTCGCCCCCAAAAGAAGTCTCTGCTAATCACCCAAGAAAATCACTATGATAGGCTAGAGCAATCAAAACTCATTTTACATTAAGTTTACACTATATAGCATTTTTTATTGTATAAAATGATTTTCCAATTACATTCAGCAACAAGCCACGAGGTTTAAGATGGATGGGCGTATGGACGGATATATTATGTAAAAAAACAAGCTTTTGAATTTACGTTTCAGATAAGTATACATTGGAGGCTTAATAAAATGTTTGAATAGGCCTACATCTTTAAATGCTTTCTGCGAAGAAGCTGTTGACGAAAACCATGATTGCAGTACATACCTGCATATCTACGTACCCTGCGTCTGCCTTTTTCACTTCAATCACAAATACGTGTAGTATACGGAATCGCGGGAAATCAAATGAAGGGGATTTAAAAAACGACCTGTACACAACGAGTTTAAAAGACCAGCAATGGGATTAATTCTGCTTTGAGATGGGTCACATCAATACTGGTTTTGTATTACATTAAAACTTTAATGTACATTTCCATTAGAAATTGCTCTATACGTTCAGCAAACACGTACCACGTGAGGTGACTTACTATCTGGTCAGCTGGGAATAAGTAAACATGAGTTATTATATGGGCAGCTCTGTTTAGGGAAATCAATGATAAGGAAAATCCCGATGCGGGCAGAGCTCCAAATTAGCAATGCGTAGTTTCGATGCAAGACACGGAATAACATAACTGTTTTCGGCTAAAACAATTAAAAAAAACTGATCCTGGACCAGAATTATGCAGTCACGCTTCACGGCAAAGTTTTGGTTTCAACAAATCAACCTTGAACCCCCAACACCCTAAACACTGACGGATTTAAATATAGGCGACAATGAGGGTGACAACAAACACAGGTGTGATATTTATGCGATCAGTTTTCTGTCGCAAATTTGCACCTCACGTCAGTGATATTATGTAACAGTGTGGGATACTTAACCTTGCTGGAGTGGGTGCTCGAATTAGTCTAACCTAGGTAGGCTATCCCTCAAAAGTACGATAAGGAGAGGGCGAAGGCGGGCTGACCTCAGGTTGTCCCACCGGAAGCCCGAGGTAGAAGGAGCAGGGGAATCCATCGTATGACGCACATCAAACTTACTGTACAGTACTAAATCAATTATGCCAAGTAAAATCAGTTTTAAATTTATCGCTACTGTATTTATTTGTATCGGTCAAAATTTCTTTAGAAAAATGACAGTTTGGCAGGGAGGGTGGGGTTTGGGAGATTCATATAATGATTCATATGATGCTAAATTTATTGATATTTTGTGCGCGCTTGCTTTATTCGGATTCACTAATAAATAAACTTTTGTATAGGGCCTATATTATTTTGTATAAAACGTTATTGATAATACCGGGCGAAGCCCATGTGGTGCTCCAGTGAAGCTTCACCGCCGGCGAAGTCAGCGCCCCCTCAGGAGATCGCGCCATTGGTTGGTCAATCGGGGGTCCCCCTTGGTACATTTCACCGATCTGGGGGCGGGGGGTTCACCGTGGTGTCAGGATTACATTGACCGGAGTCTGCCATTTGAGTACCCCGGCCTCAGGGTAGGATTTATATGGGGATGGAAACTTACCGGCGAAATACAAAAGCGAAATCAAAGAAAGGGGAACCGCGGTGATGTTTGTTTTATGTTCGATTTTCGCCACATTTACTGACATGTAAATTACAATATCTTCGGGATCATGTTATTATTAAGATATTGCAGTTTAGATGTCAGTAAATGTGGCGAATATCGAATATAAAACCAACTACTGGTATGATTTTCTTATTTTTTTTTTATAATTTAACTTTTTATTGACATTCTGCGTCAATTGTTACACATACATCTGTAATGAATATTATGTACGAAGTTTCAACAGGAATGTCCGTTTGTCTTAGAACTGAGAACATGCAACAAAACCCCCAAATAATAATCCAAAAAATAAATAAATAAATAAATAAATAAATAAATAAAAAAAACCTTTAATTCGGGGGAGAAAGTTTGAGCGCGTAAGGAAGTGAGGTATGGATATCGCTACATATAGGCTACAACATTTCAATGTCTCAGATTAAGCAGCTCAAAGGTATGATTTTCTAATATAAAACCAACAGTGGTGAAAGACCTTCATTGCGATGCATTTCCGTAATGCGTAAGCCGGCCTGCGTAAAAGTGATGCTGATGGGTTACGTCATCAATTACTGTCTACATTATAGTGATAACAGGAATGTTTCCTTATAGTTACAAAAGTTCAGTTACATAAATTATATTAAGTCAGAGTCATTAACTGCTATGGGTTATGAGCTTAGCGTAAATCGCCCACACCAGTCACAGGTACGCGTGGGTCAGCACGCCCATTAAACGCAACCGTTCGTGTACAATAAAGTCCAAAGATCGTCAAGCAGGTAACAAAAGCGGCGAGCCTGAAGGCTTCACTGTCCAGTTTGTCCAGATCGGCATTGCGCACCGGCCCGTCTTCCAAAAGCAGGTAAGAGCTCAAATTATTTTTGGTTGTATTCAAATAAAAGTTTAATTTACAGGCTATGCTATTGTTATAACTGCAAATAACTTAATTGGAATTATGCATACTCTTATGCGTACCTATTAGATTAGACCATTATAAAGCTATTCAAACACATTTAAGCAGTTTTTTCTTTATGATAGTGGTAATCAAACGTAGCTTATAACAGGAGGTACATTTTTAAATACAATTAACGGAATATAATTTTTCATATGAGGCATTCAGTTTGCGCATTACTGTAAAAAAGGAAAGGAAAAAAGGTTAAGAATTAATCAATCTGAAAACTAGCGTCGTATTTGTGCTCCCAAGGACCTGCTGTGCCTGCTTTCTTTGGTCCAAATTGAATTTTGATTTATTAGGCCACAATTAAACAGATTTCCCGATTTCTCACCATGATTGGTGATTCCTGTTTTCGGTCACAGATTAATTATTATTATTTAGCATTATTTTGAATACGTGTTTAAAGTCATAGTCACATTTCTTCAAATGTCTTGTCTTCCAAAAATTGTCTATTGGTTAATGGTAATTAATTATTAATTATGGTCATGAACAATAACCGGACTGCAAGAGGTAGATGGTTGTTTCATAAACGCTCATCCATCCATTTTCCATATCCGCTAGGCTCAGGTCCTCCATGATTCTGCCTTATATAAATGTATATTAAATAAATCTTTGTGTTTTATGTAAGACTATGAAGTACTGGTTACTGCTTTTAGAAAACACAAACATCAATGTGCATTTTGTTTTTTCTCTTTTTTTTTTTTAAAAAAACGTTTACCCGCTACTGTTTTTATTGCATTTAGGGACAGTGTCCAAAGTTAAGAATGTGCAGTCACCAGGAAAGGAATATCAGAACGTAATGCCAGTTACTCTTATCCCCTTAGATAACTATCCTAGTGGGAACTGCTGTATACGACTTTAGCTTTTAGCTTTTCTTATGCATTGTTCTTTTACTCTTAGCATGATCTTGCAGAACAATATGAAAGTTACAGGAAAATCTTTGAAATAAGTGTAATTGCCGATATTGGTTATCCATTGGTATTAATTACAATATTTTTATTATTACATAACCATGTTATTGCATTTTACAGTCCTTGAAAAATTCTGTTTTTAATGTACAAGGTTATAAACTTCATTTTAATGAATGTTTATAAATTGTAATTAATATCATACCATGCTATTGGCCTTTTTGTGATGAATTATACATCTTTTGCACAGATATTTTATGCCACTAGTTAAGGTAACAGAATTTGAAATGAAGGGCATTCTGAAGGACAAAATTCACAGTGAGTATTTTCTTTCTGTCAAAAACATGTAGAATTTATTTGTTTATTTTTTTGACAATGGCTTACTGCTGGTTCACCCGGTAAAACTGCTGCCATATGCGGCTGGAGTGTGGCTGTTCGATTGAATCTGTGTGGAGGGGGGGCTCAAAATGTAGCTAGAAGCACAGCAGGAAAATAAAAGCAAGGTGTGACCTTTAACCTCTGAACCCACAGAGACTCGCAGGGTGAGGATGGAGGGCACGACACAGAGCCACTCCATCAGCGCCGTGCGCTGGTCCGTTCCCCAGGAGGAACTCCAGGCTCACAGCTCCGCCCCTATCAGCCTGGTCAAGAGTTCCACCTGCATGCAGGTATTTCCCAGGACGCGGGTGTTCGGCGGGCATCACCGATAATGGCTGATATACATGAGAATCCAACTGAGTATGATCCCCCCTCACAGTTACGGCACAGATACATGTACGCTGAGTAACTGTTATGTTGAGGATGAAAGAGATGCAAAAGCAAGTGAGAGGAGTAGAAGCGCTCTGTAAAGGGTAAAGGTGATGGTCAGAAAAGGAAAACATGAGTGACACGGAGAGAGAATGAAGACAGCAGGAAAAGCGGGAATGGAGAAAGGATACAATACGTAATAGTATGGGTGATGAGTTTTGGTCATCTTATTCAATGATTGACTCTGCTTGCTTCTCTTCATGCTCGCCAGCATAATTCCAGGCACCAGGGCCTGAGGAATCTACGCAGCCTGCAGGAGTGCGTCAAGTTCATCAACGAGTGGAAGAAGAGAGTGGTGCAAATCTGCAAGGTAAGCCTACACTGTGAACTCAACCTGAGCGCAGTCTTGGAATGTAACAAGCCTGCAAATCAGGGCTGGATGGAGGGTTAGGCAGCTGCTTAAGGTCAGATTCACACAAGGAAGTCCTGAGAAAATGTGAAACCTACTTGGGGGAATCCTCCCCTGCAGTCGGTGAAATCTACTGAG